>CM065315.1:20021558-20621558 GCA_033032175.1 Saturnia japonica
ATATTAAATAACTGATAAATTAGCTATACTATGTAGATATGAATAACTACTAGTATATTCATATATACAGTACATCATACTAATCAAATAATTATATTATATTAAATATTTCGAAATAGTAATATAGAGAACTGATAAGTAATATAAGTATATATTTAATTAATTAAAATAATTATATAATATATAGTAAATGATATAAATTAATAGATAAAATAATAGAATAGTCTAATATATAATTACAGTAATATATTATTAATCTATTACTTATAATATATGAGTATTATAATAAACTATATATCGTAAATTTAGTTATATATATGTAAAATATACTATATAATCAATATTAAGTATCTATGTAAGTATTATAGTGATAGAATCACTATTATTTATTGCATATAATGTATAATATTGAAGTATCTAATAATTCATATAGAAGTATTTGTAATATAGTTCAAGATATACATAATCTACATGTTATAAATCAAATGACTATAATAGATCTTAGACTCATGATAAACCAATAATTATATTTAGTACTAAAAATCATATAAGTATTCTAATCCTAATATTACTTTTTGAATTCGTTGATTCGATACTATATTTAAATCAATATATTTATAACTTATTAATTTGAATTATAGTAAAATGAACTACTAATAGTGACTAATTGATAAATCATGAATTGTAGAATATACTAGCATAACTGCTATTTAGATTTATTCATAACAGTTCATAGAGATCAGTCAAAGTAAAGACAATTTCAGAGATAATGCTGATTCTCAAACAGGCGTTGTCAGGATATTGCAAGGTATCCTAAGAAATTCAGTCAATTAGTTTAATGAAATGTCAAATACATTAATCGAGATGTGAAAAATTATAAATTTGATAAGCAAAATACTAGGTGTAGCATAAAGATGGAGATTGAAGAGTTATATATCTATGATTTATAAAACAATAGATTTACAGAAAGCAACTTCCCTTAGTCGTTTTAGTTTAAAATTTAGGCAACAAGTGACAGTTCACAAATGGCAAAAGACGTATTACGTATTCGTTCGATCTATCTTTGTGACTATACGTAATTCTTGATTGCAGGCATCGAGCCAATAACGAATACGATGGTTGACCCATGCTACACGCCGGCCGGGATGGCCGCAGACGCTAGGTTTCCTAACTTGGTAACGGGCTTGACCGGAGCCCTGAACACGCCGCCCGTGCTCCCTCTACAGAGATTCACGCAATACGAGTGGAACCAGAATACCATCAAGAACTACAATGAGTCTGACGGAAACGGAACTTCTCGAACGGGTCAGGAGTGATATCATGAGGATGTTGAGGTGAATGTAAACATAGAAATTGGAGTCTGATTTGTAAACCACACATCGTCAAAATACTTTAAACATAATTTACTCAATTTAAGCCCTAAAAAGGTACTTATGAAAGTCAAAACATTTAGAACAAACAACAAAACTAATTAATGTAACTGTAATTGTGACTTCCATTTATATTATTGTTAGCTTCCATTACTATAATAGTTGGCAATCAATGGCTACTATATGAGGAAGTAAAATACATGTTAAAATATCGCTTATATTTTTTCACTTCTTAGTGAAATTTATATAATCTTAGGTATTTCTAATTTAACTGTATTTATCTAATTTTTGTAAATACCTACTATGGTCAGTAATAATTAATTATTATAAAAATGTAAAATATTCCTGTTTGAATAATTATTTAGAGAAACTGATGAGATCGGAACCCAAGGGCAGAGAGACTCGGGAGAAGGATCGGCGAAGCATCACCGATACCACCTTTTGGAGGAATGAAGTGAGTTTTTGTACAAAATTTATTTCGCATCACAATATACTTGGATGCTATTATTAAAATTGCCAAATTTTTATGAGAATAATTTAAATAATGAGAGTCCTAACAATATACTAGGTATTAGAAATAATGTGCTTAGCTAAAATAATTTTCATTGCGGAAGACAGACTTAACGGAATGCACTTAATTCGTCTAATGTAATTGTTCACTCATTCCATAGTTATTTTATACACCTTAAGAAATATAACGGCATGAAGTAATGTTTCAGCGATCAAAATCTGCACAAAAATTCAACCAACTTTATTACAACTTGCTCAGGTTTCAATTGAGATGGAGCGGTTAGTGGCCACTCGAGAACTCAAGATACACGAAGGCATTGAAGAGCGATCGCTGGATCGAAGGTCCTCTGCATATAGTTAAGAGTGTCTCACCACCGTGAAAGAGACAAGGTCGACGCTTTTATAATCATACTATTTATTGACACATAGTTCTATTTCAGCTCCGTTTATCCATTGTATATAAGGATCCTAAAAGAACGGGTTTTTGAACAAAATCTCTTTAATGTATGTTTCCAATTAACTCTATCAGAGCATGTACAAGAATGGAAGAAACAGCAGGTTTCTAGAATTCAAGGAGCTTACCCTATGTCGGCTCAAATTCTTTGGGAAATTAATGATTCTCTAGAAACTTTAAAGTTAGAATGAAACATTAGGTCGCTGATAGATTTCCTAAAGCAACTAATTTGGCAAGACTAAAATCAGCTATAGATACTAAAATAGGGATTGTAGACATCCAACCAAGTCGTGATGATATGTTATAATTCATTTAGACATATATTCTCTCGATCGAACATCATCACAAAATTGCTTCGAGAAAATAAGATTACTATGCTGATTTTTGTAGCTAATTGTACATGGTAGCAGAAGTAGTTGCTTGCATAGAAAAAGGAGTTTGATACCAAGCACTATCGTCGTCTGCAGGAAAACAAATGTTATGTAGCCTAATTAAATTTCAAGTGGAATGTTTATTTCATTTAGTCTAGAACAGGTTCACGATACAGTGGAACAGTCTTTACTGAAGAGGTAGCTATTTTGCGCATGTCAAGATAAATTTCGAAATATGCTGGAAAAGGTAAGTAACATGATATAATTTATCCTTATTTATGTAAATCTTCATAAAAATAGTAATTTCTTAAAATCTGAATCATTATAACTGATACATCTTGTCTGGGTTGTTGTTTGATCGGCTGGAGTTAAAAGTAAAATATCTTTCTTAAGTATACCTCTTTAAGTAGAGGATAATTTAAAAATACGACGAATCGCCTATTTTGGAACCTATAAAATCTTCGCGTACTATTACTTTTTATGACCTCCAGCAAGATTTCATCCTTAGACTAAGAAATGTGTAAATCAAAAATTTCAAAATCTACTGATGTAAGATGTTCTTTATAAAGTTACGTTTCTAGCTATAATAGTAAGATTGGCAGGCAAGTACCTTACCTTAAATTATACAATTAGTTTTTATTTAAACCAGGATTAGATCCTATGTGTTATTTCATTCATAAGCCCCTCAACCGTATAATTTCTGGTAAAAGTAATGTAGCTATAATTATTGTATCAAAATTTCTATCTTACGGGGTTACTCCGAAACATATAAATACATATATGTAATTATTGATATGTCTTGCAGCAACTTCAACAATGGAGCCCAGTGAAGGATACCGCCGGGGCTCCGAGCGTGCCCCCGCAGGTCGGCTACTGCTTCCATTCACCGAAGAAGCACCCGTGGAGACCGATAATGGGCTACGAAGAGATCGAAGTAACTCCCATGTGCGTTATATAATTATGTACTTGTTGTGTTATTATACAACTTAAACAATAAACCTAAAGGCAGCGAATAGGCTGAGGTAATTAGGTAGGGTCAAAAAACGACCCGAAAACTGGGTCATCGCCACTTGAAACGCAACTAGCGTTGGTGGCGAACTTATACTTTTTCTTTTCTTTTTTGGCTTCCATCGACTATAATGAATTACTGAAAAGGATGTTTGCCTAGCGATTTCTTTAGATCACTTTAATTGATCATGGATGTTAAATCTCTTGAGCCTTAATTTTATTTATTACTTATTTTGTCAAATTCTATCTATCTCTGCCAACTTCTTTTGCCTCTTTCATATTTATTAATGTTTTCGTTTGGTAACTTTAATCATCTTTATAACATTTTAACTTTAATTTGCTAAATAATTCTATTACAAAGGAAATCAATTTAACTGGTATTCCATGAATAATTTTTAATCACTCAAATCAAGAATATTTCGAAGACTATCAACTGACTCTATGATATGTAACATCATATGATCGCTTGCGGTGAGGCGCGGCGGCGATTTCTCTGTAAAACTCGGGGAGCTGAGTAGTGTAGACTGCGGGGCATTCTATTTCTTGTGTTGTTTTAGAACGTTGTACTGCCAGATCAGTGCTTGACCAGTATGTAAAGCAATAAACAATAATAATGCAAGCAATTAACAGTTAGGTTAATATTTTTGTAAATATAATTGTATCGACCAAGACAAGGTCATTGTTCCTCAGCCGTTAAAATTTATTTAAAACAATTTAAGCATGAAGAGAGGATGAATGAAAGAAGATTGACTAAACAAATAAGGCGTGTGTGAATGGGAGTGTTGGAAGAGGATGCCTAGACGAAAGTTCCACGTTCAAATTGGGGTCGTTCTAATGAAAGGTCGGGTCAAAATTACCACTCTAAGCCTCGAGCATGCGTGAAAAGATTGATAAAATGTGATGAAGCGAAAGATGTATCTCAGGGTCGTAGCGAGTGAAAGGACGTGGGAGACGTTGGGAGAGAGGTGTGATGTATTAGTCTATGTATTTAATAAAACAATAGATTTACAGGAAAAAGCAACGTTCCCTTTTAGTCGTTTTAGTTTAAAATATTTTAGGCAACAAGTGACAGTTCACAAATGGCAAAAGACGTACTCTACGTATTCGTTCGATCTATCTTTGTGACTATACGTAATTCTTGATTGCAGGCCATCGCAGCCAATAACGAATACGATGGTTGACCCATGCTACACGCCGGCCGGGATGGCCGCAGAGCCGCTACGGTTTCCTAACTTGGTAACGGGCTTCGACCGGAGCCCTGAACACGCCGCCCGTGCTGCCCTCTACACGAGATTCACGCAATACGAGTGGAACCAGAATACCATCAAGAACTACAATGAGTCTGACGCGAAACGGAACTTCTCCGAACGGGTCAGGAGTGATATCATGAGGATGTTGAGGTGAATGTTATAACATAGAAATTGGAGTCTGATTTGTAAACCACACATCGTCAAAAATACTTTAAACATAATTTACTCAATTTAAGCCCTAAAAAGGTACTTATGAAAGTCAAAACATTTAGAACAAACAACAAAACTAATTAATGTAACTGTGAATTGTGACTTCCATTTATATTATTGTTAGCTTCCATTACTATAATAGTTGGCAACTCAATGGCTACTATATGAGGAAGTAAAATACATGTTAAAATATCGCTTATATTTTTTCACTTCTTAGTGAAATTTATATAATCTTAGGTATTTCTAATTTAACTGTATTTTAGTCTAAATTGTTTGTGAAATACCTACTATGGTCAGTAATAATTAATTATTATAAAAATGTAAAATATTCCTGCTTTGAATAATTATTTTAGAGAAACTGATGAGATCGGAACCCAAGGGCAGAGAGACTCCGGGAGAAGGATCGGCGAACGCATCACCGATACCACCTTTTGGAGGAATGAAGTGAGTTTTTGTGACAAAATTTTTTCGCCATCACAATATACTTGGATGCTATTATTAAAATTGCCAAATTTTTATGAGAATAATTTAAATAATCGAGAGTCCTCAACAATATACCTAGGTATTAGAAATAATGTGCTTAGCTAAAATAATTTTTGCATTGCGGAAGGAACAGACTTAACGGACATGCACTTAATTCGTCTAATGTAATGTGTTCACTCATTCCCATAGTTATTTGTTACACCTTAAGAAATAAAACGGCATGAAGTAATGTTTCAGCGATCAAAATCTGCACAAAAATTCAACCAACTTTATTACAACTTGCTCAGGTTTCAATTGAGATGGAGCGGTTAGTGGCCACCTGCGAGAAACTCAACGATACACGAAGGCAGTTGGAGAGAGCGATCGCTGGGATCGAAGGTCCTCTGCATATAGTTCAAGAGTGTCTCTACCACCGTGAGAAGAGACAAGGTCGACGCTTTTATAATCATACTATTTACTTGACACGATGTTCTATTTCAGCTCCGTTTATCCCATTGTATATAAGGATCCTAAAAAGACACGGGTTTTTGAACAAAAATCTCTTTGTATGTTTCCAATTAACTCTATCCAGAGCATGTACAAGAATGGAAGAAACAGCCAGGTTTCTAGAATTCAAGGAGCTTACCCTATGTCGGCTCAAATTCTTTGGGAAATTAATGATTCTCTAGAAGACTTTAAAGTTAGAAGGCAAACATTAGGTCGCTGATAGATTTCCTAAAGCAACTAATTTGGCAAGACTAAAATCAGCTATAGATACGTAAAATAGGGACTTGTAGACATCCAACCAAGCTCGTGATGATATGTTATAATTTCATTTAGACATATATTCTTCCTCGATCGAACATCATCAGCAAAAATTGCTTCGAGAAAATAAGATTCTATGCTGTTTTTGTAGCTAATTGTACATGGTAGCAGAAGTAGTTGCTTGCATAGAAAAAGGAGTTTGATCACCAAGCACCTATCGTCGTCTTCAGGAAAACAAATGTTATGTAGCCCAATTAATATTTCAAGTGGAATGTTTATTTCATTTAGGTCTAGAACAGGTTCACGATACAGTGGAACAGTCTTTACTGAAGGAGGTAGCTATTTTGCGCGAATGTCAAGATAAATTTCGAAATATGCTGGAAAAGGTAAGTAACAGTGATATAATTTATCCTTCATTTATGTAAATCTTCATAAAAATAGTAATTTCTTAAAATCTGAATCATTATAACTGATACATCTTGTCTGGGTTGTTGTGTTGATCGGCTGGAGTGTAAAAGTAAAATATCTTTCTTAAGTATACCTCTTTAAGTAGAGGATAATTTAAAAATACGACGAATCGCCTATTTTCGGAACCTATAAAATCTTCGCGCACTATTACTTTTTATGACCTCCAGCAAGATTTCTATCCTTAGACTAAGATAATGTGTAAATCAAAAAATTTCAAAATCTACTGATGTAAGATGTTCTTTATAAAGTTACGTTTCTAGCTATAATACTGAAGTATTGGCAGGCAAGTACCTTACCTTAAATTATACAATTAGTTTTTTTTAAAGCCAGGATTAGATCCTACTGCTGTTATTTCATTCATAAGCCCCTCACCGTAAATTTCGGTAAAAGAAATGTAGATTACTTATATCAATTTTTGCATTAGGGAATTTGAATGATAATGATTCATGTAACGCATGCACCTTTATTTCTGTGATAACGATTACAATTTTGGGACGTCCCTGTAGGTGCGTGCGCAGTCGAAGAACTGTCGCGCGACTCAACATGAGCTGGAGACAGACCTGCGCAACAAGGAATATGCTCTCGGCATCGACTCTATGTGCCATCAATTGAACAACTTCTCCAAGGTAACATAAATTACCATTCCGTTGACCGAGCTTTCAATTGTCTATCGACTTCGTAGATGTGTGATTTTTATTTGCGTTCAACCATAATATTGTAGAATTCTACAACGTTCAGACGTTCATGTTTGAAGTATTATTTTTGTTAAATACTGAATGGTTTGGCTAACAGTCTTGAAATATTACATAGAAATACACTTAAGGTACCACCTCTAAATTCTAGATCTTGCACATATGTGCCTTTCGCTACCAACTTCATACGTATAAACTTAGGCAGGCAGTCTCCTGTTTGGCGCGTATCTAAGACATTTAAATACAAATTATTAATTACGATCAAAGTCTTGACATATTCTTCAGTTCTTTTTTCTCTCTTAAATCTTAAAACCATCATATTATTATTGTTAAGTTTAATAAGTTAAGTTAAATTTAATACATATTAACAATTGAAAATTATTGCATGCCGTGCTCGCCTGTAAGTGGTTAACTACATAATTATTGAAATGTGTTCGCTAACTAAAATATAAACATGACGTATGACATGTTGTTACTACGCTCCAAATGAATAAAATAAAATTGTGACTGAAATTAGTTCTGGCGTACTGCTCATTCCTGTACTCATAAGTAGTTGCTTGGAAAATGGTAAGAAATTTTCCATTTGAATGTCTGAAAATATCCTAAAACCATGAAGCGTATAGGTACCTACTTGATTTGCCAAAAACAAAAGTGAAAATGTGTTTTTTCCACTAAATTGGAGTGTCGCGTTCAGGCAGACAGGACCTAATGAATATGAGGCTGTGGCTATGCTCTGGTGTGGCAATTAAAACAATGAATCAATGATGGCTCAGTGGTAGCTTGTACGGACACCATATCAATTGACGTGAGTTTGAATCCCTGCAATGAGCCTGAGAGCCTGGTGAAAGAAAAGGAGGAGTTTTCTATCGCGAATACTCCGGATGTGGAATGTATTATCCATTAGGTTATAATAGGAGGCTCTTGAAGAGGGGAGTAAACAAGTTTTTAAAGGGTTGGCATTGCACATGTGATGCGTCCGGCATTAACAAGCGTTCATAGACTGCGGTGACCGCTTGCCTTCAAGCGAATCGCACGCTTGTTTGCCACCGTCGTGGTATATAAAAAAGAAAAACATCGTGATGAAATCATAGCATGGTGGTATGAAATTTTCGAACGTCCGCCGCTCTGGCTAGCTACCATCTTTAAGCTGAAAATCTGTCACCAGGTTTTCCACTTGGTTTAACGTGTTGTGTGTTGTTGGGGCACATCGTCACGTTATCTATATTAACTGCTGTGCCAATGATGTTGAAGGCCGAGGGGTATGTCCGTGTGGCTGACAGGGTCTTCAATACTACGCGGGTATCGAGCGCTACGACCCTACGGTGTGCGACACGGCTCGCTGGGCAGCCGCCAGCGCCGCCACGCTGCAGCGTTCGCAATCTGAGAGAGCCAAGGCCGTGCAGATGCTATCCGGTATAACTATTTTAAATGATTACAGCCATCCTTATATGGCTATGATCCTTACACGATCAAAATGCATCTGTTCATACTATGTCTTCAAAAAACAAAAGAAAAAAATCTAGCCAATATTCAATTGCTCCAAGTAAAGTTGATTGTCAAAACGTTGCACGAAGAATTGGCAATTGACAACATTCTTTACTTCTATTTTCCGTTAAGGGCTATTAAATGTCTTTGTATACTTTTTATGTAAACTGTTCAGTTGTTATCATTTCTATACCAATATTATAAAGAGGAAAGATTTGATTTTTTGTTTGTAATGGATAAACTCAAAAACTACTGGACCGATTTTAAAAATTCTTTCACCAATATAAAGCTACAGTATCAGCGAGTAACACAGGCTATGTTATAATTTGAAAGACTAATTTATTCTTCATAAAAATGTCGATAGTTTTACACGGAGTATAAATAAGTGCATAAACGGGTGCGTTGGCGACATTTGTCGTACTTATAAAATTAACACGGTCTTCTGTCAAGTTCTCTCGAATATGATTAGTGTTTATGCTGGTACAGATACTGATAACCTGATAAACGTGTCGGCCACCGAGATTTGGGATCAGTGGAGCAACACGAACAGCGCCTTCACTCGCCGCATCGCTGAGACCATAGAGATAAAGAACAAACTACAGCTGCATTTGCACAAGGTGAGAGACGCATCACGCACTGCCTGCAGATCATCCTCGTACTTGTAAGTTTGCATTACAAAGTATCTAAGTGGAATAACCAAGGAATAGTGAACTTTTGCGGTGTGTGGGTACATTGTAATAAACTTCGCTACACCGTAAAGCTGCTTGCTAAACCTTGGTGTTATATGATGCTGACGTATAACTTCTAAGCGTACATAAGCGTGCGGTCCGCCTGGTGGTAAGCGGTTATAAAAATATCGCTCCCCAGAGCTTGATTTATTGATATCTATCACGACGTACGATTCGTCAAAATGTTCACTTGTAGGTATTGCTGAGAAAAGTAGTTGTTAAGCGGCCTTTCAATAACCTATCTAACCGTTGTTTCAGTAACTTATATCTATCCTTTTGTACTTACTTTCGTTTCATTAACCGATTTATGGATAGCATTTCGTATCTACATATAACCATATTCTATTGCTTGGATGGATAAGAGGGAAACCGATATCTCTTATAAGTTAAAGATAGTTAATACTTAGTACAAATATGTGCGGAGATAGTGGTTCTCAGATATGTTATTGAAAACGGCCGTTACTCTGCAGTCCTCTAACGTTTTGGTAATAAACTCATTATCAGTCAAAGACATTGTAAAACTATCATTGGTTATAGTGATCATTGTGAGTAGATAAATTAAGACTTGACAATGATAACTTTAAAAAAAATAACAATGTGATGAATGTCTTAAATAGATACAGCAGGAGATTTTCGACGTGGAGAAAACCCTGGAGCTGCTGAACAAGGCGATTGAAGACAAACTCCAGCCCATGAAGGTGGCGCACACTCGCCTGCAAGCAAGGACCAATAGGCCACATCTGGAAAAATGCAGGGACGAGGCGCAAAATAGGTGACTGTAACTAAAATTGTTTTTTTTTTAGATTGTAGTGGATGTGCTGTAATATTAAGTGACTTGAGTCAGTAATAAAAGATTATTCATCGTATACGGTTGTATCAATAACATACTCCCTTAGGGACCACACCACAAGATATACGTCTTGTTTATTTTAATTTACTTTTGTATTATCAGAATTGGTTGTGAGGATCGATCACCTATCCCGTTCTTACACAAATGTACTAATTCTCTTTCACTTTCCTTGGCGACATGTTTTCAAATTGAGGGTGGTAGCTAGCCAGGCGTGCATTATAAGATAATGCCCTACCACCATGATGTGGTTTAATCTCGATGTTTTCCTTCACCGAAAACTAAAGCTCATTTTAGGGATTCAAACTTACGTCGATCAATACTGTGTTCGTATTGTTACACCCGTGGGTATTAAAAATGCCGATGATTGACGTGAAGAAGTTTTATTCGAATTCTACACAGTTACAAATTTCACGAACTCGCAACACTGTTATTTATTTCACTGTGGTTTCGCTTCCTTTTATCGCTCGTTGTTATCGCTTTGTAATTCAAAACTGAACTGCTTCGGCGACGCTTAAATACCTACACTAAACGATTGCAGAAAAATCGTGAATCATCGCTAACTTTCTCGACGTTTAGTTGCTATGCGTACTCGATGACGTAATCGAGGCGAGAAGCCTTATACATGCGTGTATTAACTGCGATGTTTACACAAACATGCGCCGCGGTTGTTTACGACGCGAACATTATTTCGAAGTATGTAGTTGCTTCGAGATATTTCAGGAACAGGATTTTTCTATCTTTTTAATCGGGTTGTAACAGGTCGTAACAGTATATCACTCCATTGAGCCATCATTGCCTCCTTTTTCAGATTGACCTTTTTTGGTGGTTTGCTCATTTATAGTAATAATTTAATATGAAGAATTTACTAAATTGCGAAAATTTTATGATTTCGAGTAAGATCCTAGTTGAAAAGAAGTATAAAATTATATTTTTGTTTTATCAGGCTAGTGAAGGAAGTATGCGATCTTCAGGAGACGATGGAGACGCTCCGTTCGAAGATAGCTACGGCTGAAGGCACGCACCAGACTTTGTTGGGCGTCCGAGCCGGCTTAGAGGCAGACCTGCGCAACAAGTCGACCACGCTGTTCATCGACCGCGACCAGTGTATGGGCTTGCGGCGAGGCTATCCCGTCACTGCGGCCATCAAGGCTTAAACCCATTTTCATCAAAATAAACATTGCTCATTGTTATTAAATAAAGTATTTATTTGTGACAGTTTTCGCTTTGTAAAAAAATATCTACAAAAAAGACAGCGAGAGTATATGTCTTATCATCTAAGGAATACCCACTGTAGCGACATCTCTCGCCACAACTGACGCATCAACGCATCGACACAATACGTAGCGACACATAGCGACATCTATCGAGCCACATAGGACGCATCTTACTATCCTACATTGCGCTATAGAAATTAACTCTATCGTTGAGTATATATACAAGAACCCGACTACAACAGTCGGTCAAGTCCGGTGAAGCTCTAAAAGCCGCAGCGGCTCTGTTTTAGGATAGGGCCCCTAAGGCTAACAGTGTAGTCAGCTACAACAGTCAAGTCCGGTGAAGCTGTAAAAGCCGCAGCGGCTCTGTTTTTAGATAGGGCCCCTAAGGCTAACAGTGTAGTCAGTTCACAAAAAAAAAAAACAGTCGGGGCAGCTGCCCGCCAGACATAGCACTCGTCTGGCCGGAGGATCCTACCTTTTCTATGGCGGATGAGGAACTTTACTCTCTGTTCCTCACCTCTGCTAAACCCACAATAAGCATTTTTGTCTTTAAAATTATGAATGAATAGATGATATACCATTTCCATTTCTTTATTTTCTCGATGACAACTCCTGTGAAAACTTGAACGAGCGTCTTTTTTACATTATGTATGCATTATTTTATAAAAATATGACGTTTACACACGTACAAGGTTATACCAGAGTCGGAGAAACTGATAGGGATGGAGCCCTAATGATCAAATTTTTATGAATATGAGCTATATTTATTTAGGTATTATTAAATTTAACTTTTGTTTTAGCGAAAAATATAAACCCGCGTATGGATTATGCGCGACTACCGCGTGGGGCTTGATCTTTAGCGAATTGCGATATTATTTTTCAACCTGACTACACATCACAGTGTGAAATTAATGAAATTTGGTCATACCTGTTTACATTTTTAGTAGATAGAACGGGTCATTTAAAAGCCTTGACCAGAAAGTCCACAAATTTCCTATGGATAGACACCTAGTTTTGGAGATATCAAGTTTTTCAAAAAATCCTAAAAACGCTTTTACGCGTTTATGCGTAGGTATCTGTTTTCTTTTTAATATATCACCTTCTTTTGGGAAATATATAAACGTATAATACCTTGCCAGGGCCGTCTTTAGCCACGCAGGGGCCCCTGAACACATAACAATTTGAGGCCCCTTTAGAAAATAAAAAACTTGTGAAAGATAACAGAATACCAATTACATAAAGATAGGTACTTTTATTTAATGATTCTATTGGTTAAGATAAGAAAACTAAATAAAAAAACTTATTATAATAAATCAAGTACACGAGCCTGTTTAAAAAATGGAACTTATGTTAATAAATACGATATTAGTTTCAGTTTATAATTATTATGGATTAAGTACTTTATTAATGGTTTGGATTGGTTATTATAATGTTTTCATTCAAACTGGCGTATTCCACCGTTTGCTAGCTGCTCATGCTCACACCCCAAAACCTAACCAAATTGTGACAACAACAGTGAGGTTCTCAGGATGGTTTTCCCGAAGGATTATGACATGGTGTCCTTTAAAAGAACATAGAAATACGCTCATCAATGTCGCCAACCAACATAACAGTAGGTAGGTACAGTTATGGTATTGCAGTTATCCATAGGCGACGGTAACCATTTCGCACCATCAGGGTGGAACGTCTTTCTTTTGCTGCCCTTTTAGCATAAAAAATAAACAAGCATGGTGTATAGGTGTGTAGGTACAGATAGCGCTAATTTAGGTGGCGGTGAGATGGCATAGTTATTTTCTACGAGGTAATAGATGCGAATATGATGCCATCTCACGGACAAATTATGGTTTTGTCATGTCGATCATTAGAATATTATTAGCGACCTAAATTTGGTTATGATTTAATTAGTTTTGACAAATAGGATAAGAAAATTTTGTATCTAGTTATTTATTTATTGGAAAACCAACAGCTTTTTACAACAAAAATATTCAGTTGGATAATTATAGAAAGCCAATTAGGTACAGGTTCTCACGAATAGATACTAAGAAGCAAATACAATAATTTCATATTATGTCGTTTTCCATATATAACGCTAATTTCATATGTAAGGACCTAATATTATTGTGAATATTAGTCTACTCAATAAATGAAACACCGCGTTAATTCTTGTTACCTACTGCGAATTAAAATATGTGCGCCACCTTGTTGGATTGCTCAAATTGCTAGCGTGACGTTCTGAAAAGTGGGGAGAGGAAAACCGTGTTACTTGCTCCCAATGTAGACACGCTGTGCAAGGATTGGTAATTTCAATGCAATTGCAAATACAATAAATACACCTCATGCAAAAGAGCTTGGTTTTCGCATCTCATGTTAATAATCACTTAGCGAGTGAACTTCCAGTCTACTTCATTTTGTTTTTAAATACAAACTACCTGTCCCGCGTGGTAGTCCACGAATGCCGTCAATCGGGCACACGCGCGTATCGTGCTACTCCCGCTCCCGGTCATTATAAAGACAATAATGCTTATTGTGGGTGATCCTTATAAGACAGACATATGGGCTCGTTGCTACATAGGCTCTCGTTGACATTTTTGTAAGACTTTACTCAGTGTAAGTCATTTAAGCGCCCCAAAATAGACGTTTTCCCGGTTTTTTTTTTACGCGGAACCCTAATTATTTTAATACTTGCATTTCGTAAAAAGTTGTTATTTTGCCATTAAAACAGACACTTCAATGTTATTTATTTGTATAGATTAAATTCTGGATTTAATTATCGATAATATAATCAACTGTATTGTTGTAGGTACTAACCAAATTAATAAAAAGGAATATGATATGTAAAGGAAATCATTATAGAATAGGTACTAAGAAAGAAATGGTATGACATTTTTATCAAATTTATTAACAAACTTAACAATTACATAAATACCAATACTATACATTCATTCCCGCTTCAATAGTTCATTAGCTAGCAGTTAAACTAACTTCATAGAATTTTAGTGGGTCAATGTCCATTAAGGTATTATTTACTGCGTAGGTGCACTCAGACGTGCAATCGCAACAAGTTCCCGGCACAGACTGTGAGTGGTATGCACTCAAACTCGAGTTACAAAAAATCTGGTTGAGGCGTTGTCTTTAGTACGCGCTACCTCAATTTCAAAGACGGACACGGATTTTGTTTTCTTTTTTAAATGTATACTAATCATATCATGGATTTTATTTATATAGATCGTCAACTCGAAATAGTATAGTATACGTTTGTGTTAGAACGAGATAGGAATACGACACCATTTTCTTTTGTGGCCTGTATCAGCCTACATAAATATGACCAAAATAAATCCAGTTTATTTATGCAAAAAGTAATTTCATTAATTTTGGTTACCTGTACTGTAACTGGATGTAACTAGAATAACAAAGAAATGAACAAAACGATATGCACACTAGCAGTTGCGGCGCTAGACCTAATGTAGACGTCGACGACATACGCATTGCGAGGCCTCTTACATTTCCTAGTCAGAATAAAAACGATAAATAGAATGAGACTGATGCTAATTGCTAAGCGAATGATAATAATTATTATCTTTTCATTTAAAAAATGTTCTTGACAAGTCTTATAGCTTATCAATTATGGAATAACTTAAACTTATTTTACACAAAATTTCATCAAATACGGTAAAAAAAATTGTGCCAGATTCGTTATCAGTAGTTCCCTTCATATTATAGTATGTTCATTGAGAAATTAAAAAAAAAAAATAACCTATTATTTTATTTATTTTAACAAAATTAATATGGATGACTAAACTGTAAATGACATTTTTAAGTTTAATTATGCTTTTTTGCGAGCCCACCCCACAGGCGCGAAACCGTCACCACTGCTCACAAGTGTATTCCGTTTTTAATCTCGTCTTAGTCAAACTATTGCTGATCTATATACTGTGCTAAATCTATAAATCATATATTTAAAAAAAATGCATTGACATGTAATAAACGTGAAAACACGATTATGTGACCAATTAATAAATTCACCAACCATATTTAAAATTATTTCCGTAGATTATTAAGAAAACAAAAAAGGGAGTCTTCATATTATAACCTGCTATTTCGCTAATATAATAACTATTTTGTAAAATTAACGTTGTTTCGAGCATACTTCAGGACATCGGCAGCATTCAAATGGTATAAACAATAGAACTTCAAAAATTGACACACAAGTCACACAACCTATCCTTTGTTTTTTGAACAATCCATCTTTTTAATGGAAATAAATACATAATTCAACTAATCCTTAAAGGTTGATTTAACTTCACTTTTTTATGTAAGACGGTACTGGGAGTTTAAATCCTTCTTTCGCTTCAAAGAATGTGTAAGAGAGCACAATCTCATCCACATACTCCATCTTTGGGTCGTCTACGAACTCCGGGTCTATGTAAAAGAATACTGGCATGTCTACCTGGAAATTAAAAAAAAAAAACTAATATTCAATATTATTAAATACTAGCTGTGCCCGCGGATCCGCTCGCGAAGACTACAGAATGCCGTCGGTATTGTGGTAACCCCGCTTCCATCCACTGGAGTCGCCCGCCGATTATTTTAAGGATAGAAATGCTTATTATTTTATTTGTACGGAACCCTAATTATTTTTCTACAATAAAAGCAACCTAAGTTCTTAACTGACAGTGAAAGACTCGTCAAAATATGTCCAACCGTTTCGGAGTATAACAGGAACAGACGGACAAACAAAAAAATGTTTTTTTTTTGGTTATAAGTACCATATATACTTTCATATGCATTTAGATAAAAAGCTGTTATTTTGACATTATGAACAGACACTTCAATTTTATTTATTTGTATAGATTATTGACTTCAATTCTTTGTATAAATGTCTCAATAGTCGACCAAGGCTTCTTTCCAAGCAGTAATGCATTTAATCATCAATTAGGGCAGCAATGTATTAACGGTTTAAAAAACCGAAAACTCTACAGTTCTTAATTATTCCGTTATGCATTAGAATTATGTGAGCATTTCTTAAGGACTCATTTTTCCTCATGAGAATTTTCTTAACAAATTAATTTAGACTAATATAAACATGAATAATCTAAAACTTAGGGACGTGCAAATTAAATGCGAATAATTCATAAGTTTTCGAATAGTTTCGGTGACCACTCACCAGCAGCCGGACCACAACGCATGTTTACCACACTGATGGTATACTTTTTAAAAATCCACAAACAATTACAGTTTAACAAGAGGTAATTTTATAGAATTCTGATTACCTGTTCATGTGGGTTTAGTTGTTGCTCTTCAAAGCAAAAGCACTGAATCTTGTTGAAGTACTGTCCAGCTTCAAAAGGTATCACATTATAAGTGCTGATGCCTGTCACAGCCTTGTCTGTGGGGTTGCGTGCAGTGTAGAAGGCTAGGGCTGTCTCACCTGCTACAACCTGAACAGGTTGTTTCAAATCAGAATTTAAAAACAAAAAAACTATCAAATTGCCTTATTAGCCTAGTGATCGTAAGCGCGACTGTAATGTGTTATTAGGTTTTTCTATGAAATTCTCAGTAGCAGCTCAGAGTTGAAGTTGTGCCCGATTAATGGCAATAGGCTATTGCCTATTGGCATGGGACCTAAAAACATACATGGCGATCTGTGGGTGCACGTTAGTACATCTCTGCCTAACCCTTCGGGTATACAGGCGTGATGGTATGTTATGTTATGAAAATAATTTAACTTACAGTTATGTCATGCTGTTGAGGTTTGAAATTCCACTGCATTGATGATGCTGTGTCTGCATTAAACCTGATCTTTATAGGTCTGTTCTTGACAGGTGTCATACCGCTCACTATGCTGTTAGCCTCTGCTTGACCTGTTGTACCACCGTAACTGTATGCCTGAAATCACATTTCTTATCTTTATTTATTCCTCTATCTGTCATTGGAATTATCAGTGACAATCAAATAAAATAAAAAAAAAACCTTATACAAAGTAGGCCTTAAAAGAGCCCTTATGTATATTAAGACACTATCACCTGTTCGGAGAACATCCCAGTCATTGAGAAGTGCTGTGAAGAAACTCGATCAGGTTTATATTTTTTTAAACAGTATAATAATCTTTACAGTTATACCATTTCCATTTCTTTATTTTCTCGATGACAGCTCCTGTGAAAACTTGAACTTTTGAACTTTTTTAAATTATGTATGCATTATTTTATAAAAATATGAAGTTTACACACATACAAGGTTATACCAGAGTCAGAGAAACTGATAGGGATGGAGCTATATCGATAAACGTAACATGATAACAGACCTAATATTTTTTTACATAATGTAAGAAACTAAACTACTGCCGGATACTTTTGTACAAATTTATTAAATAATATTATATTTCATTACAAGATGTTACACGTATTAATTCTTGATTGATAATGCCAACTTCTTCAAAATTTTCGAAGCTGTTGTAAAATAAGTAGGTATAGGTAGGTACTCGACAATGAAACAAAATAATTATAAGGACAGGTAATCTTTATTTATTTATTTTAATCAGCAATCAATATCATTACTTATTTGGTCACAACACTAAGAGTATCAAATTAGAAGTGTCATCGAGAAAATAAAGAAATGGAAATAGTATAGTAATTATATTACTTTATTGGATGTACAGAAAAAGAATAATTTCAAAAAATTTAGGCAGTAAAATAAACATTTAAAACTTAATTAGGTGTATTTTTTCATAAAGGCTTAATAGATAGAATAATAAATGGATTATCTATACTCTCTATTATGCTGCAAATAGGAATAACAGTTTTTAAATTATATATCATACAAGAGTTTAACATAATCTCATCTGGTGTTTTATGAATTACATATTCATAACATGTTTTATGAATATGTAGCTCATCAGTTACATACAAATCATCATTTGTAAGACACTAAGTTATGAAGTGGAATTATCAGATGATAGCGATCCAGCGATACGGTGGTGGTACGGTGGTATGGTGGTGCATTGGAAGATAACACTACCATCTTATTATGTACTCATGTTTCTTTCTCCGACAGCTCAAGTTAATTGTAAGAATCGAATCGACGTACTACGAAGCGACGTCCATAGACGAAACCTCTGCCTCATAGTTTCAAAATCGGCTACTTACTAAGACGTTAAGTACTCTAATAATTTTTAGGTTATATTATGATGTGTACTTACTTGACAAAAAATCCTGTAAAGAGGTACTGCAGCATAACTTAATCCTACTGTTATGACTCCCAAAGCCACCATGTAGTTGAGAGTTGATCGAATTTTGCCTCTGTCATCGTGTATTCCTCGGTAAACAACATTTCCTATTGGTGTTTTAGGTATCAATATCGGTGCACTTATAACAATATTGTTTCTTAAAGTACTGAAGTGGCATTTTCTTATGAAAAGTAAACGGTTCATTGTCACCTTTTAACGAATACTAATTTAGTTTATGTAACGTAATTATTTTATCATATTTGTTGAAGGAATAAAAGCGAAAACCTAACATCAACAGCTGGTTGAATGTCATTTGTGTGAACTGTCAAAGTGACATTTGTATTAGCACTAGACATGATAACACGGCGCTATGGCACCAACTTAGTTCATTGCGCCAGATGTGTCTACACACTTGTTCCAAATAAATGTTGGCTTGGCGCATACAGCACTTCAAAGAGAAAGGCAAGAATATTCATGTTCAAGGACAGGATGCCGCTTTGCACAATTCTAGCCTAAACATCCCCCCGGGCTTGACAGGATATAGTCCTTCAAGATTAAGAAGTAAAAGTTGTATTTATTTCAATTTAAAAATGAGCCATACCATTGCATGAACACATATTATTATTACGTAACTTAGGTAGTAATTTATTAACAATCTAATATTTAATAACCTAATGATAAATTTTGTGGACTGTAAGTTAAAAATGAAAATGTTATTATTGGTTGAGTAATGGAAAAACCTTCACTACGGGTCTGCGGTAGACTCCAGATTTAGTCCTGACATCTACAACGCGTGGAACACCATCTTTTCCGGGAAACAACCGTTCTATGATACCCAGTGGCCAATCCAAAGGAGCACTGTTCTCTGATTCAAGCAGTACAACAGCACCCTGTTGGATATGAGCATTAGATGAGAGCCATTTATTTCGGACTTGCAAAGTGTTAAGGTATTCGACCTTCCACCTTTTCCAAAAAGACTGCACCAAATGGTCAATAATGCGTTTCCGTTGAAGTAGTGTGACCCTCTTAGTGGTCAAATCCTCAGAAGGTAAGGACCTTAAAGGCGTCATTACCAAAAAATGAGCGGGAGTCAATGCCAGCGGTTCAGATGGATCGCTACTTAGCACTGACAATGGGCGCGAATTTAAAATGGCCTCAATTTGAGTGAGGACAGTATTCATTTCGTCGCCAGTTAATAATTGAGAACCTACGATTTTGGCTAGATGATTTTTAATGCTTCTAATATTACCTTCCCATATACCTCCAAAATGGGGGGCAGAAGCTGGGTTAAATTTCCACTCTACGCGGTTATCTCGTAACTCGTTCGCAAATTTGTCTTTGTATTGTTCCGACTCTAGTAATTGATACACTGAATTAAGATATGTCTTTGCACCTATAAAGTTTGTTCCATTATCTGAGTAAAGAACTGAGACAGGACCGCGGCGAGATAAGAATCTTCTGAGCGCGTTTAGAAAGGAATCCGTGCTTAAATCTGTTGCGAGCTCGATGTGTACTGCCTTAGTGACAAGACACACGAACAAGCATAAGTACGCCTTTTGACTTCGCACTCCTCTGCGATGGTACGGTACTATATACAACGGCCCTGCATAGTCAACACCAGTATGGCAGAATGCTTTCGCTTCATTAACCCTACAAGCTGGTAAATCCGCCATTATAAGTGCCTTATTTTTAGGGTTGACCTTGAAACAAATAATGCACTGTCGTTTACGCTTACGTACAATGTTACGCGCGGACAGTATCCAAAATTTTTGTCTTAATAACGACATTAGCAATTGGGGACCTGTGTGTAGGTATTTCAGGTGGTAATAGTCTATAATTAAATCGACAATGTGACCTCTATTAGGTAATACTATAGGATGCTGACTGTCATAGCTTAATTCCGCATTGGACAGACGACCACCTACCCTTAATAATCCATCCTTTAAAAAGGTATTGAGCTTTAGAAAAGCTGGCGGTAACTTTCCCCCATTTTGAGCAATTTTAATCTCATTACTAAAGTACAACTTTTGTAGATCCTTAATAACAGCTTCCTCAGCCCGATCTAAGTGATTAATTTCAAACTTTCGCGACAATTTCTTAATAAATCTAAGCACAAACAACGTTATTCGAAGTAATTTAGGCCACGAAGAAACGCGAGCGGCAAGTTCACAAAAGACCGGCAATGTTGGAGGCGTGACGCTTATAGTGGACAGAACATTCACCTTTATTTCAGGTATTTCTATGTGTACACTGGCGGGATCGAACCGTCGAAATGGCCATTCATCAATTGGTAAGTGTGCAAATGGAGGTCCAGTAAACCAAAGTGGGTGTTCTAGCAGCTGAGCTGGAGTAAGACCTCTGGACACACAGTCTGCGGGATTATCTTTCCCATTAATGTGATGAAAACGACAAGGATCTAGATCATCATGAATTTTTGCGACCCTATTAGCGACAAAAGTCTGCCAACGTGTAGGACATGAATGGATCCAGGCCAGAGCCACAGTACTGTCGGTGAATGAAAGAATGTTTGCTAGTTGACAGCGAGTAGAGTACGTCGTAATAACTATGCGTATTAATTTAGCAAGAAGTAAGTTGGCACAGAGCTCCATTCTAACGAGGCTGATAACAGTTTTTGAAGGCGCCACCCTCGACTTAGCCCAAACCAAATTTATCACCGAACGATTTTCGTTTGGTAAATAAACGTGTAAATATACAACTCCACCGTAAGCGCGTTCAGAAGCATCAGCAAAACCCACTACCGATATTATGCAATTATCATTGACGCCGATGTGTCGCGGTAATCTTAATTGTTTCAACAAGTGCAATTCCGAATGAATTCTATTCCATAAAGATATTATATTAGCAGGAGGACATTCATCCCATCCAACTTTGTTTTCCCATAAAGATTTAATAAGTAATTTTGACAATAGCGTAACTGGAGCCACGAAACCCATTATGTCCCATAGCCGGGCAATAGAGGACAGTATTTTTCGCTTGGTACATTTCTGAGGCTGGGAAGTCACAGTAAACATAAATATATCTTCACTCGGTAACCACTGGAGTCCTAGTACTTTAAGCTGATTGTCCCGATTGAATTCGACCGCTTCAGATAACCGGTGTGACGCAGGAATAACCTGATATCACTTCATGTGAATTGCTAGAGAATTTTACTAACTCAAAGCCGGCAGTAGCAAATAATCGAATTAGCTGATTTGATAGCTCGACAGCTTCCGTTACAGATAAGCAGCTTGTAGCCAAGTCATCAGTGTAGACGTCACTTTCAGCCACTGTGGCAGCCACCGGGTAACGCTTGCGCTCTTCTGCAACCATCTGTCTAATGGTTCGTATCGCTAAGTACGGACTACAGCATAACCCGAACGGTACACGTGTCATCTCGAACACCGTGATAGGTTCAGTAGGCGAAAATCTATATACAGTAGCCGCTGAAATTTCGTATCTCTATTGTCAACAAAGATTCTTAGATACATTTGACGAATATCTGCACTGAGCGCTATAGGGAATAGTCTAAATTTTAATATAATTCCGAATAAATCATTTTGCAAATTAGGACCTATATACAATAGATCATTAAGTGATGTTCCTGAACTAGAAGGATTACTACCATTAAAGACTACACGCAATTTAGTAGTAGATTTATCCTCGCGGACTACAGCGTGATGCGGAATCACGTACTGATCGTTATTGTAACCCACTTCTGAAATAGTGCCGACTGGACGTATATAATCCTTTTGAAGGTACTCGTGAAATACTTTATTGTACTCTTCCTTTACTTTAGAGTTTGCTAATAATCTGCGCTCCAAAGACACGTACCTACGCTCGGCCGAGTGCATGGAATCTCCTAACGCGGAGGTGTCTCCCTTGAATGGTAGTGAAACAATAAATCGACCAGTCATGTCGCGGTGCGTGGTGTCATTATAATATTTCTCACATATTTGCTCGTCTTTAGATAAATAATTAGGCACATTAGGTACCTCTTCCAGCTCAAAAAATCGATTCATGCAGTGTTCGATTGACTCATCATTTATAGTAAGATAAGTGCGGAAACTATCACATACAGGGTCAATGACCTTCGCTTGACCTACTATGACGTAGCCTAATAAGGTCTCAATCGCCACGGGTTCGCTCGAGCCTCGAGATATTGTTCTCGGACGCAGGATGCGCGCGAACAAGTCACTACCGATTATAAGATCAATGCCTGCAGGTGTGTAATAATTATTGTCAGCTAAGGGAATATTATTCAAGTAATCTAAGCGCGTAACTCGTTGGTGATGCGATTTACGACCACCGGTTGAATTGTATACCTAACCGAATCATCGATACGTGAACGAATGGTCAGGCAGGTTGTCCCTACAACAGTATTACTGACATCGCTTACACCTGACACATATTTATTTTGCGGCTCATATATTTTTAGTTTGAAACGTTTACAACATTCCGTAGTTATTAAATCTCGTTGAGACGCACTATCAACTAACGCGCGCAAGACGAATACGAATATATTGCCATCTGCATCGAGCGCGTTGCACAGCGCAGTGCCGAGTAAGACGGACGATGCGCAGACCGAGCGATCTGTCGCGGTGGCCGCAGAGCACGAGCCAACCGCGCAAAGCGATACGCGCACTCAGGCGCGCCAGCCGTTGTCGTAATAGAGTGCCCGCTTACGTTGACCCCCGAAGTATTTTTACGGACAGGAAAATGCAGCAAGCTATTATGAGGTTTTCTACATTCGTTGCAACGTCTGGAATCCTTACAATTTTGAATAGTGTGTGTACTATTTAAGCAATTCACACATAATTTATTATTTTTAACAAAGTTAAAACGATCATTAGGAATCATTGTCAAGAATTTACTGCATTTTAATAATTGAAAATGGTCATTAAGCCCACAACAAACACAGTTCTTTGACTCCTGTATATTTATAAATGTTTTCACATTATTATTAGAAGAACGTGAATTAATTTGTCCGACCGACGATATAATATTATTTTTACGCGACTGAATACTGCCCACTCTCATACTTGTACTTGAGCTCGCCACATTATGTGCTCGCTATAAAATATGCGACTGACTTCGTGTGAAATTAATAAAGTCTAAACATTTCGGAAATTCAGTGAGTTCGCTGTATTTTAATTCGAATGCTTTGACAGTCTCTAAGCCTACCTTTTTACACGCAATGTGTATAAAAATGAAATCTTCTAAACTGTCGATATTTAGCTGTTTTAACGCGAGATATAGAGACGAATATTGGTCAATAAATTGTTCTACCTCCTTGGGTGAATTATTTTTTACCGCGGCTAAATTAATCAACCTATCCAAGTAGGTAGTGGCTAATATTCTTTTGTCATTATATTTATTTATTAACGCATTCCATATAACGGTGTAATTTTCAGGCGTAGGTAAAATACCTTGACATATACCTAGGGCTTTCCCTTTTAATCTACCCATCAAGTACTGGACTTTGTCACCGTCTGTGAGATCAGTATTTTCATGAATGGTTGCTTTAAAAGTCTCAAAAAAGATAGGCCATGACTCATTATCGCCATTAAACGAGCAGAGTTCTAATCGAGGCAATTTTAATGAAGATTTTTCGCATTTTACCCTTACGTCACGACTCGCATTTTGAGTATTTTGTGACGTCAATTGATGCACTTTATATTTAATTTTGGTGTACAATTGATCGAACGAAATAACTGTGCTATATGAAGGATCAGAACTGTCTACTGATGACAATTGAAGGTCATTGTATTGTTCGACCGTGGTCAGAAACTCTTCACGAAATTTGTCTATAGTAAAACACTCCGATAAAAAGTTTTCTATATTTTGCTCATCATTTCCTACATGCACAATTAAATCGAAGATAGTTTGTATTCGAGCAAACAAAGTCGATATTTTAATCTGCAATTTTTTGATATTGCGTTCTTGCATGGTAGGAGGCATTTTATTTTGCTTTATTATCCTAAAGTGGACTAAAAACGCTAAATATTTAATAATTCGGATCGTTTGAACCAACTATGAAGACGCTAGTTCTTTTTTATTGTTGAAATTATTATTTTTTAATTACCTACCTACCATGTGCAAAGCAGCATTGGAAAAGGACGGAAAAGATGGGACTCACCCTGGGCTGCGCTCCCTGTTGTCTCGCTCTTCCTCCACTGGTACACAACATCAAGTTCTCTAAACACTTTAAGTAACTAACAATGTATTTTAATTAATATAAATGAATGACTTATGTCGGTCGGACGTTCGTTGCCTCGCGCAATGCCCACAACGAAGTGAAGTGTCGTACATACCACAGGGTGGTTGACAAAGAAGGCAAAAATATTCATGTTCAAGGACAGGATGCCGCTTTGCACAATTCTAGCCTAAACAATATGCACGCACTAGTGTTGTATTGTGGCGCGCAAGAGCAGCACTAATTTGATTTTTTTTGATATTTTTTATTGATTTAATGTGTTTTGATTGGATGAACCGAATATTTTCTTTTATTTTTAATAAAAGCTACTAGCACCTTAAATGCAAAGAAAACATTATGTACGTATAAACTCCTCGAGAAATACGACTTGATTGATTCAAAAAAGCATCAGAAAACGTCACATAAGTGTGAAAGAGAGCCATCACTAAACGTCACGTCAAACAAATATAAACCTGCCTTTAGTTCTTTCTCTTAATTTGAATTAGGCAGCCCCATCCTTCTAGATCATGCTGCTGATATTTAAGATGCGGTCTGCAGCGCTGAGCTTTTGTGGTTGGTCCATCTGGTGTTACTTTGCTTTAAACCATTTTGAATTTCGCGCCCATAAGAAAAATCGAGAGCGCGTCGAGTGAATAGGTTCTACTTATCACTACCGCGCCGCGGTGTGCAGTACTATTATTGATACGGTAATTTGCCGTAATATACGGCAATTTATTCATTAATGGTTTAATTTACAGCAGACCTCTGATTGTATAAAAGCAACATATCATTTTAGTATTTTCTTAAATACGACAAATCAAGTGTTTGGATTAGCGGTATTCTGCGTTGGACGTTTTTAGTTCCGTATCGAGCCGGCAAGACCGCAGGAATCCTTCTTCTTCCTTCTTTCCATTAGGGATGCCGGGATCTTTCGAATTGAATTGATTATTTGAATCGTAGTGGATCGAAATCTATTGAATCGATTGAGATATGAATCGAATTCATGTGAATTGTTTTTAGAGCAAAATAATAAAGTGTATCCACAGAGTACTTTTTAATTAATACCTACTGAAAAGTACATCTTGAATTATTATAAGATGACGGATGGTGGTGCATTTTAGCCATTCTATCTGATATTACAGAAAAAGTAAATAGTCTCAATCGGAGTTTACAATGGGAAAATAGCATAGTCTCACATAAAGTAAATGCTTTTGAGGAAAAACTATCTATTTATCATGAACAAATACAGAACAGACGACTACAAAATTTACCAAGTATGATAAAGGCAACTGAGGACCAAAACTGCTCTACATTTTCCAATTATGTAACTACACAAATAGATGAATTTAAAAAAAGGTTCCAAGATCTAAGAAAAATAAGAAAATGTTTGATAGGTACCAAAAAAGTGCTCAAATTATATTAACATTCTTTGGCCCTAAGTATGTGTGTGAATCGTCTTTTTCTAAAATAATATACACAAAATCGTATCAAAAATCTCAATAAACTTTTGGATTGCGTTATGACGTGGAAGATAAATAAATGGAGCCGTATAATATAACAAATAAATAAATTTAAAAAAATTGTATGTTTTTAAATTATTTTACCAGGTCAATATATGGACCTGATCCAAACGTTATTCATTACAGTAAATAGGTCATTAATTTTGAATTTGATTTTTTATTAACACCTCTCTAAAAGTTATAAATAATTTGAATTAAACAACTTCTTGTGACCATGTACACTGCAACGTGTTTGAAACGCCGAAAGAAGCAAAAAAAAAAAAAAAATACGCGATGAGTCCGTTCAAAGTTCTTTAATTCAATTTGTAACAATCGCGAAAACCTGGGAATATATTACCTAATTTATTTATTTTTGCAGCCCGCGACACCAAGACTAACGTGTTTGTGGCCCCTATAAAAAAAGGTTGAACCACTGTTCTAAAGAAAATTCTACCTTTAATTGTTATGTTGGAATTTAGTAAAATGGTGGCAACAATACTAACAAACTTTAATATATGATTATTTCGTTCCTAAGGTAGGTTAAGGTTCGCGGTGCTAGCGTCAATTCACTCCCGGCATCCATGTTATAGTGTTGTTCATTATAGTCAACTGAAATGATGTTCCGCGGCTTACTACTGATATTTGCGGCAGTGTGTAGCAGCCTTTATACATTTTGTAAAATATCTTTGTCAAACTATTTTGAGTAGGTAGAAGTTGTTGAAGAATATGTCTACCTGGGACAAACAGTCCAGTTAGGTAGGTCCAACTTTGAAAAAGAGGTCAGTCGACGAATCCAACTCGGCTGGGCAGCGTTCGGGAAACTGCGCGACGTCTTCTCGTCCAAAATACCTCAGTGCCTCAAGACGAAAGTCTTTCACCAGTGTGTGTTGCCAGTGATGACATACGGCACAGAGACGTGGTCGCTCACTGTGGGCCTCATAAGAAAGCTCAAGGTCGCTCAGCGAGCTATGGAGAGGGCTATGCTTGGTGTTTCTCTACGAGATCGAATCAGAAATGAGGAGATCCGTAGACAAACTAAGGTAACCGACATAGCCAAAAGGATTAGCAAGTTGAAGTGGCAGTGGGCGGGGCACATAGTTCGGAGAACTGACGGCCGTTGGGGCAGAAAGGTTCTCGAGTGGAGACCACGCACCGGAAAGCGCAGCGTAGGACGGCCCCCCATTAGATGGAAAGACGACATAATAAAGGTCGCTGGGAGCCGTTGGGTGCAGGACGCACAAGATCGGTCGCTCTGGAGATCTATGGGGGAGGCCTATGTTCAGCAGTGGACATCCTGCGGCTGAAATGATGATGATGATGAACAACATGAAAATGAGAGATACAGCACCGAGAAAAATCTCTTTGGAGTTTTCTCTAAGCTTTGGGCTGCCCGACTGGTGAATAACTCCATTTCACATACATACACAAGATTGCTGCTAACTAAAGCACTCGACCATAGCTATAAGGCATACATTTTTAAAATAAAATATCAGCTTGATATTTACAAAGGATTAATTTTAATATCACAAGTTAAAACTCATCACTTCACTGACATCCATTATTTAAATTCAAGAGCCATTAATTTATGTTTCGTTCGGATGTGGGCGTCCGTATGTGTTTTCTGAAATGCTTTATATGTACAATCCAAGAAAGGACACCGGAACATTGGTTCCTTTCCGCACTCATACGTAACATGTCTTCTATACGTACTTTTGTGCCTGTATTTCCTCCTACACTTTTCACATTCGTACGACATATCGTACTGCGACCAGTAGTTTTTTGCCTTCATTGGAAGTATCGGCATCATATTCTGTATCACTGTTTTGAAGAACTCCACATCACCTGCAACAATGAGATTTATTTCTCAAGAAAACTATAAATTTAATGTAGATATGAATATGGTTTTTATTTATTTTATGATGTAAAAATTTTTGTGGCAGTTCATTTATTAAAGAAGCGCCAACGGCGCACATTTTATACTTGAGCCAATTTTACCATTTATTTCTAAGTCCAATACAGTTATGCGAACCAATTACAGGCACCCACTACATTGATAAAATAAAATATCGGCAGTTATCGAAATATTTGCATACAAATAATTGATATTGGTCTTTCCGCTAAAGTTGTGTAACAATCATTAAAGTGTAAAAAAAAACATCATAACATAAATTGTTTTCTATAAACAGTTGTAGTTCTTCTTATTGATTTGGTGTCGCAAAAGCACTTGCCAGTGTCAACGTGTTTAAGCCTTCGTAGTTCGTAGTATTTTCTAATAATCAAAGTACTTCCAACAAGACGGTCGGTGGTTCCCTTGTTAGAATTATTTGGGAGTTTTCCACTTCACGTATTTATGTACTTTAACCATACTATATCACGCATAATACCACCAATACTACATAACATAGGTAGGGTCAAAGAATCTAAGATTTAAACATAGTAGATCGAGATCCCGTCAAAAACTCCAGTTGTAGCTAAATGTAACAGAAAAATATTGTTTTATATATTTATTGAAAATTTTGTGAGTAGTCTACTATCGAAGGACGTTTTATAAAAAGACGCGTTACACTCTCACTAAAAGCAATTTCGTCGAAAGTGAACTGAGGGCAATTGCCCACCATTTACGATGGCATGTAAAGAGCGTCAGTGCCGTACTCATCTACTTAATGTACCTATCTACCTACTTATACTTCTATCATGAAATAATATTAATAAGGGCATTTTTCTATGGAATTTTTTGGAAAGTTACCTACTAAATATGAAACTAGTGGCCAATTAAAAAATTTCGATCTCTAAGCAATTTGTTTCAAATGGCAAAAAGTCATCTCTCAACACGAATGAAAACCAAACCACGTTTCGAGTACCTAGTCAACAATTTTTTAATTCTCGCCGTCCCTTCTACGTAACTCGTGATTTATAAGATCCTGGATTTTTTCATGTTTCGTACACTGGGTTAATGTTGGTTTTATTTATATTAAACTCCTTAGAACTGTCGATCCTCAGAAAATTGCACATTTTACCTTGGATGCATGACTATAACTTGGCCCACCAACACGGAATTGGGCTTGGGTTGCACTGACCAGAAAAAAGCGCGGAATAAGTCAACGCAGGGGTCTATAGTACCTAATAATGTAAGCAAATTTGGTTTGGTAATCCATGTGTGAGCCCGAGGCCAAATGTTTCAAAACGAGCAAATCTTTTGACATACCACAAAAAAAAAGGTCGCCTACATATGTACAAGTCCCACTTTTATTTTCCTTGGTTAGGAGACTTGTATTATTTACTACTTCGCCAGTTCCGGCCCTGACCAATAACCAAAGATATCTGCGCCAATTACAATATCGTAATAATTTTTCACATATAGGTACTAGGTTATTCTCTTATATGTATATGGATATATTTTATCGCACGCATGTATGCGATTAATCGTTTCAAGCCCTAATTGAGTTTCGAAGATTGAGCTGAGAGATCGCGTGTTCAATTCATACAAAAACATACGTTTTGTTTGTGAAATATATTTTGGTTATTACCATACAAACTGAAGCTAGTTTGATATTATATGAATCGTATAAAATCAAAAGCGGCAATGTAGGTCTCACCGAAATAAAATATAAAAAAAGCTACTACATTTTAATTACATCCATGACGAATATTTTACTTCCAACTTCAATCATAATTTATTACATTTTTTAAGACTTCAAAATCAAGGTTCTCAATTCGAGTGTATTTTTTCTTCTTTGTTGATGAACCGATTTCGATGATTATTTTTTCGTTGGAAAGGAGATACTACAAGGGTGGTCCGGTTTTACTTTCATTGGCATCGACTTCGACTCCGAAGATACACCAGGGAACTCCTAAAAACCTTTTTTGTTAAAAATAGTCGTTTGTTTTATTTCCGAACTAGCCGTGTTCGCGGCTTCGCTCACGTGAACTACAGAATGCCGTCGATCGGGCACACGCGTAGGTCTTGCTAATTCCGCTCCCGGTTATTTTAAAGACAAAAATGCTTAGTGCAGTACATTAATTAGATATATTTCTTATGGTTTACTCAGCGTAAGCCGTTTAAGAATCCGAATTGACTGACCATGACCAGTTTTATAATTTGCGCGGAACACTAATTATTTTTCAAAATAAAAGTTACTTTAAATAACATCAGCTATCTACCAGGGAGTCCTGTCAAAATCGGTCCAACCGTTTCAGAGATTACCCGGAAAAAACACGTCAGTCAAAAATTTTAAAAGTGGGTTTTTGTTATAGGTATCGTACATACTTTCAAATGTAGGGGAGACCGGGTACAAAAGTAACAGCGGGTCGAAAGTAACAAACGCTCTGTAGATTTGTCCAATAGCCCAAACGATGCGCGCCATCGATGAATGACAGCTTGCGACGGTTTCAACGCTTGTGATCAGACGGTGCAACCGCACCATGTCTTCAAATTGTATTAGAGAACGTTATTTGATTTAACGTACCAAAAGTAAGTTATTTATTTAGTATTTACGTAGTGTTAAGATGTTAATACCAATGTGACTATTTACTTAGTAATTTGATTGTCCGTAGTATGTCATAAATGATTTTTGTGCAAGGGATTCAGTTTTAGAGTAGTGACCTATACAACAACAAAACCAAAACTGGATACAAAAGTAACATGTTACTTAGATAGAATGCTAGCGCTGGTACTACTACACTGGTATAAATACTGCATTTAATAGGAGTATCATTACCGCTGCTGACTATGCACCATCTTTCGTAACGAATCATCATTTGCAAATCAAAACAATCCACTCTTCAGGCTATACTGAACATAAAAAACCGACTATACTAATCATTTGTAAAGTGTACCTCAGAATAATTATCAAGTTCGCCACAGACAGGATTTAATGGACCCCAAGCAACTATTACACAGGCAATTCCTTTTTCAACCTAACATAGCCGAGAGCTGGTCCAAGAACTGTCCTATTCTGATACAAGTCCTGGTATTTTTAGTGGAAGAAATGTCTAATTTTTAGTTTTTTTTTTTGTGTTAACAAATTATTTGATTTAATCGTGTGTTTACCTTTCATTGTATACATAATATTGCGCAGGAACATAACTAGGTTACTTTCTATCCGTCACTGTTTTACTTTCGACCGGACCCTGAGGACGAAAGTAACAATTAATAAAAAAAAAACTTGCAGCTTTGTAATTGTTAGAAGCCAAAATATATTAAATAAAATTATACTGTACATTCGCAGAGTATAGACGAAAGCTACAAAGGGCCGTATTTCCGTATTTATTTTATGGAAAATATGATTAATAGCCGGAAATCAAAGTAAATGTACAAAGTGTTACTTTTGTACGCGGTCTCCCCTATTTAGTAAAAAACTGTTATTTTGATATTACAAAAAGACACTTCAATTTTATTAATTGTTTAAGTATGTATAGATTATTGGTCAGACCTATTTTGCTGCTTTTACGATTCATATTATACGATCGTGTATTTGTTACTCAAATATTATAGTTACTAGACATACTTTTTTTAACCTAACTATAAAAAAATATGGTTACAGTTAATGGCAAAATCAGTTTTCATTTTATTTTACATATTTACATAATTAAAGACAGTAGGGACGATAAGGTAATACTTACTATATGTATAAATAAACAATATGTATATTGTAATGAATCAAGAACATTTATTCACATGCATAATCCAAATAAAAAAGAACAAACCAAACACACTCAACTTCACTGAAAAAAAAAATTAAAACTATTTCAAACATTAAAAAAATAACAATCATATTGTGCTTCTCAAAAAAATTATGCATTATATGTGATTAAAACACATAACAAAACAAAAAAGAAAATACTTTTATTAAAATTGTTATTATTATAAATAAATTGAATCACGTTATTTTTTATTAAAACCTTTCCCGGAGATTTGTTAAATATCAATAGTAATCTTACAAACTCCTATTACAATATCAAACAATGCAAGTTTTTCAGCTTGCATAATAATTTTTATTACTATGTGTATTTAAAAAAAAAATAGAAACAAGAAATTATAAGTCTGCAGTAGGTACCACCTACCTTCTAATTATGTAACACGTCAATGAGATAGGTAGGTAAAATAATTCTAAGAATTGAACTACGTATCTATTTAAATGTAAATTAAATTAACTAATTAACGTAACTTTGGTTTAGGTAACATGGAACAATATTTTTATATTTTCAAAAAATTCAATAAGGTCCTAAAATGTACGTGCGCTCGTCCAATTAGCCTTAAAAGTACATATTATAAGAAATGACAAGCGGTGTCTCTTTTTAACGTGAGGTCCCTTCTGATTTTAAAAGCACCCAGGGCCTAATTTATAATTGTAGTAGTTAAAACACAAGCTGGTTCTAAAAATACACACATCGAAGTCATTGTCGTTATGAGCACACCCAGAGTGCATTGCATAATAGTGAATAATAAAAAACAATTTTACATTAAAATGGACTAAAACTTTAAAGTGATCACCCCTGAAATATATGCATTTTCTACTTGTCGACGTCTTCACGCCTTGTACGGAAATATCTCTAATACAGTTTAACAATACTCTTGTTATTGTTTATTTTTGTATGACATGTGTAGGACTTTTTCTATATTCAGAGATTAATTTTAAAGGCTCGTCCGTGTCAACGTAACATCGGGAATACGTAGTAATCAAAATAACGGAATAGGTATCGTAAAAAAAGTATCAAAATTTTTAATAACTACTTACCTATAATGCGCAAACACATTACAATATTATATGCAATTTAAAAATTGACGGATGAATCTTGTGCCTTTCACCCCGATATAAAATACGAGTATTATTATTAATACGTTCGCTATTAGTTATTTACTGGATTTATTCGTAAGAAGACTAAGTAACTGTCTTTATCACCGACTGATTGCAATTAGAGCGACATGAAGACTTATTGTAATCATACAAGGATTTATTTCATGAACAATCACGAGTCCAGGGGGAAAAAATTACTTTAACGAAATTTGAAGTACTATTTCCCTGTAACTAGTGGGTTCTAGGATTCCAGTTGAAAATAATCAACAAAACATTTTTTCTCTCTATCTTTGGTATTAGTTTGAAAAGCAAGAAAAGATTTAACTTAGTTTTCATAACAAATGTATGAAAGTTTCATACAATGTCTACCACCGATATAATAATGTTAATTTGACTAAACTACGTAGTTGGTGGGTTTCTAGGTTAAAAATAAGCATTTTAAAAATTACGCCTTAAATAATTTACATATAAAATACTATAAAATGAACACTTAAAACCTCATGTGTACGCTTATAGCACGCTCAAGCGAACGAGCCACTCACTAAAGTGACCCGCTCAAATGCGCAAATGAATAGCATGCTCTTATGCGTACGAGATTTACGCGTTACATCGAACTAGTAAACTTTTTGCAATATTATTTATAAAAATCCAGTAACTTTACTTATGAAGCCATCAAACTTAACCATAATAATTTACTTAAAATTATTTATATAATAATCATTATTTAAGGCACTAAATTCTTATTATGGCTTAGAATCGACTGGAAGATTCTTTGGTTTATTATTATTGCGTAATTCAAAATTTGAACTTTTAAAGGTAACTTACAATAACAGTAACAAATGCAAAAAATATATTTTTAACACAAATACCGTGTTGCTATAGTTTTTTTCTCAGTAATAAATTTCTTTGGTAACAAGGAACACACTAAACAAACATTTAATAATAACAAGAAAAAATAACAATCTATAATATTTATGCTCCTTCTTAAACAGTCAAACTAAAACTTTTTATTGACAACAAATTATTCTATATTAGGTGTTTATCGATTTATACATGAAATCGACGAAAATATAGCGAGTCTTGCTTTTTTTAAACAACTCGTCCATTTCTCTTTCGAGTCTCTGTTCCCCTTAGCGATGGTTTTATTTTGTGTATTTACAAAAGCGCATCATACCCATTGGTAATTTAGTTGCAACATTCGAAAAAATCTTTATTATTCGACTTTTCATTTTAATAAAAAGTTTAGGCTTGTCTATTTTACTTAATATTTAACAAGAAACATTCGTTTTACGTATATCTACATTTGTCTCTTAGAAATAATTTATCTTTAGGAAAACTGACCATATAATTACCGGTAACCGTTATAAATAATTGCTCACTATGGCTCAGCTGCCTTATAACAAAATACATCAATGATTCGTTTTGGTGTTTCGATACATTTGCGTAAAATCTTTTGTATCCGAAATACCAATATAATTATGATGCACTTTCCACTGAAAACGCAGCCTCAATTATTTGTCATAACATTACAATAAATTATTGGGTGCACTGGCAAGTTAAAAATAATTATTATTCACTAAAAGTCTTTAGTTCTTGATAAATTATAACGTATCTCGTTATACGTCGTAGCTTCTTTGTGAATTATCTTTTTCGTATCAGCATAGATTCGGTGAATTTCTTGATATATAAATAGAAGATCCCACCCATCTTCTTCGGATTAACTGTTATGGCTGAAAAAATTGCACGATTTATTATGAATTCACCACGATGATTTATTAAAATGATTATTGCATAAATCGAAGAAAAAAATATATTTACATAATCTGACATTATTCATGCTACGTACGTACGTGGGCACGCTCTAGCGAATGTGTTGCTCAGTCAGCTACACATTCACTTGAGTTGAAATTAAGTACGTACATGAAAATGCTCAATTTAAACTTTACTTTTATACTTATGACATAAGTATACCAAAGCCTAGACAATAATCATTTTCATGTAAACATAGATAAAATTAGTACTTAACATGCAAATGATGAATTAGTGGAAATAGCTTGTTAGAACTACTGTGCAAGACAAGATATTTGTTATTCATAGTAACTTTAGCTGAAGTGTCACGAAATTGAAACATAATATTAAACCTTAATTGGGCGACAATAGTAAGTATGGTTTCATGCTAATAATATAAGAGTACTACGGTTTAACCGTGAAGATAACATTTTATAATAATCCCTTAGTAGGTTAGTTGACGATTATGCAACTTTATGTACTGACATTTGTCTTTAGCGGTGGGTCATTCTGACACGAAATCCACTTTCTCCGGCATATCTTTATGTAGATGTCGTTCATGTAGCAGCAAATTGTGTTTCTGGTATGCGCGGTACACGCAATAAGGGCATTTGAAACTGGGCTGTTTCCTACATTCGTACTTTATGTGTCTCTGCAAGGAGCCTTTGTGCTTGTATTTGTTCCCGCAGTCGACGCATTCGTAAAGGGTCCACCCAGCCTTCCCGGTGCTCAGGCCGGCCGTCCCATAACCCAATATATAAGGCGTGTACAACTGTGCAACTGAAATGTAACGCAAAACGAAAATAAATAGGTGCATACAACTCTACGTTGAAACCAAGCCACCGTGATGTGCGAAAGCTATTCAAATGCACTATGTCTCCCATTAATTTGCTTTCTACTGCTAGCCTTATCTATATGTTGCATGCAATCCCCAATATTAATCACATGTTTATGAGAATCGTTTCCCGATTAACAATATTCCGTTGTATGTTTACATGCATTTAAATATTCAAGGAAGGTGAGAACTCAACAATTTAGCATATTCGCCAATTTATTGAATACATCCATGCTTCCGTATATAAAAACAATATAAATAAGAATTTATATTAAAACAAATACGTTACCAAGAATAGCAACTTTATTAAAATACAAAAAGGTTATAAAAATACAATCAAATGCAAAAAATCACTGTAACTTTGTTATTCATTGTTGTACAATAATATGTACAGGTGTCTTCGCTGGACAGTTATTTCTCTCGAGTAACGCTAATCAAATTTATCAACAAATTTTCTAATATAAAAAGTTTTCAAATGTCTATAACATCATTAGTTAACGAATTATAACAGTTTAAGATATATATTCTTTTTTAGAATCAACGTACTATTACTTGATAAAAATAACTGAAGTGGAAATATTTTCGAATAGCTAAATACATTCTAGGTAGTAATTCTTATATTTATAATAAACTAGGTTGTAAAATCACTTGGATATCATACTGAAACTGCTACAAAATACTTTGCGTTTTTATAGACTGTTCGCTACATAACTGACTTTAATTCATCACATTTATTACACGGTCAAACTTTAATCAAAGCTTTACATCAGTACAGATTTCAATTAAAATCACTTTATCTTACTTATTCTATTGAGAATTAGTTATGTCAGGGAAAATATTGTTTAATATCACAGCTGCGTAAATGTACGTATGTTCTTATTTATTCTTTTTGAAACTAAAATTGTAATTTTGTTTAACATCACAACCTAGAATTTCTCGCTACAATAAGTTACGTGTCATGGTCGAACCGAAACTCAAACATTTTAACCCCTAATGACTAAAGTATTGAAGGCACTTACGTTTTATACTGACAAGACTTTAACGGTTGTACTCTGTATCTACTACATATTGATTGTATGATGGTAACTCCAGCGGATAAGTCTAACCGGACAGCGTGGCTTTGTAAACAAACTGCTCTACACCAGCTCTGTGAAGCTTACAACAACTAACGTAACCATGATATACTATTAACAGGCTTTGAGACGTCACTGTACACGTTATCTTCCTGTATTGCCGAAAATGCTAGGTGGCAGCGGTTATTGTGCTGAAATATTTTATATCGCGTTTGTATACAATAAATTTCGTGTGACCAATTGAAACATTGATAAACCCTGTCAACTTTGTAATTAAGCCAGAATTTGTAAAATAAAAATAACTTACAGTTTAAGTGTTGCACTCTTGTTTTTAAAATATATATTTTTAGAGTAATATTAACACTCTTCTAGTTAAAATAATAATTTAAGAGCTGCTGTAGAGAGAGTGTACGCACACACTGCCATACCTAATAATAATAATTTCTAAATGGTAATGTGTAAAATACTTATAAACTATTTGGAAGATTGAACTATAGCAGTCCAATTGACAACTGCACTGACCTATATAAGTTTTCACCGGCAGCGTCCATAATTTCGTTTCAATAAAACTTAAGGCACTCGTGTGACCTGATAAATTTACTAATAAATTGGCCCCAAAAACGTTATATAACAATCAATTACAAAAATATCATCATAAAGAGGAACTTATCAAATAATCATTTCCACTCAACAATTACAGCAGAGGATTCGCTTAATATAATATAAATGCATTAGATGTAAAGAGATCTAAAAATAAATTGAATTATATATATAAAAATAATTAACTTATGAGTATTACATTTAATGGAACATGCATTTATGGCAGAGAACTAGAGCTTGCTAACTAAGCGGAAATAGCTTCGTTTTTATTATAACTATATACGATATACATAACTCAAACGCAAACATTCTATCTTCTATACAAATAAAATGTCGGCTTGACATATTGATAAAGGCGGCATACCCTTTGTAAACGCCTAACTTAATCATTGAAATGTTAAAACAGTCCTGTATTTAATTACATCTAAAGTTATCTGAGTAAACCTTAATTTGGGAATAGTAACTGTTATTGGTAACAAAACGTAGGCGACATGTTATTTACAACATTCAACCTAAATAACATTAAATCCAGGAATGATACGTTTTACATAAATGCTGTACAAATAATATAGTATTATTTATATTTATATAGTATATAATATATTTAAAAAAAGTAAAGCGTAACTATACAAAATCACTTCAAACTATACTTGTTGCATTACTAGTTGCTGACACTGCACTGCCACAATTTATTATGTAACTAGTGTGAATACCAATTCGTTTACGTATTCAATTCAACATTGCGTCTACAGAAAGGCATATAATAATTAAATAGTAGTAATCCGAATAATAATCGCAATTTGTCTTACAACGCATATCGGAATTTTTCAACAGCTCTATAAAAAGCAATCCATACTTATACTTAAATTATATTATAAATGCAAAAGTAACTCTCGTCTGTTACGTTTTCACGCCGAAACTGCTAAACCAATTTCGATGAATTTTGGTATACAGGTAGGTTCGCACGAGCGTAATCGCGGGCGTTATTGTTATAATTTTTTGTACTTATTCCGGCGACTTGTTATTTGATTACTACTATGTAATTGCAACCTTTCGTTTGTTTCTACATCATCACTAAACATGTGAAATTAACGAGTCGAGTAGGTAACGATTTAAGGCACTGTTCGTGACCTCCACAATGGCGATTACATCTAACGTGACTGTCTGACGCCACTATCACATACGAGACTTCATCACAATTATCACAATCGGCATAACTCGGGAATCTGTTGCGTATTCAATTATCCACAATCTCGAAAGCGTACTAACCGGCTTTCTAAACAGCAAAACCGACATCGGTGCCAATAAGAATTTATCGAATATTTAAAAAAAAATTATTCGATTTGTAAATCTAACTTTGTCGAGGAATAATATAATAAGACCCTGTGCGATAATGGGCGATTTCGCCGCGATCGTCTCTCGCGAATTCATACGCGCGTCGCGTCGACGACATACTTGAGCTCTATACGTTCCGTCCACAAGCCTCGCGCGTAAATCGCGTACAGTGCACGAGACCCCCGATACCAGAGGTTACTTGGTTGTGTCCAGATCACACGAGCGAACTTCCGGCAAGTGCACGTATTTAAAAAATGCGAGCTACAACATTTCGATACAAAAATGTTTATAGATAAAATTAAAAAAAAAAAGATCGGTAATATGGGATATGGACTGTTCTGCATATGGGAATATAATTTTAAAACGAAGAGCTTGGGTTGGGTTTATTTAGTATTAATTAATGATTTTCAAAGATGACAGAAAAAAAAAAAGAAATTGGTAAGTAGCTTTATCATGCTGTCTTAAATTTGAATACAAAGTTACAAGGAGATACTATTTGCCAGTCTCATCATAAAGAAGGATGTCTTAAGTACTTTCTAGTCTCCATTCGTTGTCTTTATCTGCGACAGTAAGCTAGCTACAACTCGACCGATTCGTCCAAGTGAATCAATCCCCAAATGTTCACACGTTAACCGCTCCTTCTGGACGCGACGTAGGCGCGAGAGATAATTTGCGGCAAAATCGCCCCTTCTGGGTCTAAAATATGAGAGTATTGAATGAGCGAGCGCAGTGAGCGCTACGTGCAGGCGTCCACGTTGTCCTGTTTGATGTACTGCTCTGGTTTCATGCGGACCTCACGGTGCATCCGCTCCATGTGTCGCGCAATGTGCATCTTCTGCTTGGCGCGGTACACGCAGTACGGGCACTGGAACTGGGGCTCCTTGCCGCATTCCCACTTCTGATGGTTCCGGAGCGACGACTTGAGCTTGTAGACGCGTCCGCAGTCGGGGCACGAGAAGCTCGGCTCGCCGGCCAGGCTGGCGGAAAGACTGGCAGGCGGGAGCGGGGGCCCCGTGACGCGCATGCCCGCCACCAGCGGCAGCGCGAGCCGAGCCGACCACTGCTCCCACGAGAGTCCCCCGATCCTACTGAACGATACGTCGTCTGGGGCACCGCCGCAGCCGCCGCCCGCGCCTGAAACCGCGCCACATCGTCACTGTCTGCCGCCGCACGCTCCCCCTCCCGCCCCACACACACAACATACAAGCGACACGTTTATATACATACATACATACGATACATATACTAAATATAATATTACTACTGTGAGTGTTCCACCGAGTGCTGTGATCAAAGCTTTGCGAGAGGAAAGTAAAAAAAGAAACAAAAAAAAAGAAATCATAACGTTTATTTTGATAGTAGAAACGTTCATTGGGTTTCATTAGTGTTGCCAACGATTTTTTTAAATAATTTAATGAGATAGTCTCTCTTTGCCGGTGCATCTAAACGGTCTGATTTGCTCACAAGTCAAAGGATACAAAGAAACGTGATGGGTGTAAGCGTCCCGGGTTTTAATCACATCGTGGATTTTAATAAACATTTTGTTAATGAAATGTAGTCGCCCGACCCGTGGGTTTTCTTGTCTACCTGAAATTATTAATTATATTAGTATGAACGAAAAAGGAAAAGAAATCAAAATCGCTACATGCGCAAGTCGGTATGCAAGCGGTGAATTATGTTTCGTTGATGGCGAACCATGCGGTCATGCTCTTGTTAGAAAAGAGAAAGAAAGAAAAAAAAAAACAAATCCAACAGCTTGACTTACCTAAAGAAACTAAAAGGGGGAAAAATTATAATTAAATTAGGTAAATTTAAAAAGCAAGGAAAACGCATTGCATTCGAATTTCATAATATATCTATATTTAATAAAACTTTTCTACCAAGTAAACCCCAATATATTCATATAAAAATCATGCTAATCGATTAACTAGTTCCAATAACATTAAAAAACAATTAATATAATTATAATAACATACTCTGTCACAATCGATATATAAATTTCATACTGTTGTCGAACGCGAGACGATCGAATATCGCGACACATAAAACAATGTCTCACATTGACTCTAAATGTTTTCAACAACATACAATATGTTCTCTATTATCGCTTTATAAAAAAAAACTAATACTGACTTTGGTCAAATAGCTTTGTTATCCTAGTTTAACAAACAAAAAAGAAAAAAAAAACAATATCAACAGTCGATAAGCTATAACCTTTATGTTATTATTGCATGTCAAATATCAATTGTTAAATTTATACAAAACAAATATATATTTTTTGAACACATCCCAGGCTAAGGTCCCGTGGCACGCAAATGACGGTTAATTGATACTAAAAATCTCAACTTTCGATATTTGTTCAATTTTTCTGTCGAGAACAGATGGATGCTGATAAATTGCCATGTAAATAATTGAATGGTTTGTTGTATTTTACATTGTGTGCCTCAAGACCATAAACCTCATTAACCCAACTTCACCGAGATTAAACCAAAAACAATGTAGAAAATATCATAATTACTTAACTACAGGTAACATTGTAGGCACATAATGATTTTTTTTTAATTAATTAATTCATTATTTATACCTCAAATTGGCGCACAACTGAGCACTCGTTTAGCTATCATTATGAGCTAATGATTTGAGGTTACATACGGGGTTATTTAAAATTAATTAATTCACTTGAAACGACATCTTACCGACGGAAGTTAGTTTATAGCTACAAGTCGAGTTTAGGTGATGAAGTTATTTGTTCAATTGACACAGATTTAAATACACGTTTTGACATTAATTTTAAATAGCCCCGTATTACACATTCTACAGAAAAAAAAAAAAACAATTTCAGTACACTATTATCCGCTGAGTATGATGATTGCTGATTTTTTAACTGATGATCAAAAATATAAAATAATTTTTAATGTTCTTTTTCCCGTAGAATGCATGCAAAAAACCTTAGGACAGACATACTCTTGTCTGTAACTAAACTAATAATTAGAAAAAAATTAAATAAAAAACTTTGGGATTGCTACAAAGAAAACTACTAAGATAAAATAATGGTCCCTCGCAAGAGAAAAAATACAAACAATAAAATAAATTACAAAACAAGAACAATAATGATCGAAACGGGAAGACTATACCAGTATAAATAGTATGATAAATGTACCCGTGGCGCGGTCTAATGAAACGCCTGCATCAGGCCGTGTTTAACAACATAATATCATTATTAGCTAATTACATATTAATATCATTGCACTAAATAATTTTGGAATATACCCTGAGGAATGGTAGGTCATTAAAACTAAGCAAATTCGAGAAAAGTGCACTCGGCAGTCACTTCGACGATGATAGCGGTAGCTGGGACCGATTCTACCATTTTACTAGTAATGGCTTTGTGGTATCAGGCGCCACCTCCACAGGAGCGACTCTATCGCCATAAGTCCCGTTATGCTATCGTCGGGTTATCTCCACGGAACGATTATTCTTCCGCCTGCGTTCCGTCGCGACTGTGTTTGCACAGTTATTAACTTCATACAATTTGTGTTATTCTGTTGAGAATAGGACGACGATAGGAAAAGTAGGAAATGAAAGGGCCGAACGCGGAGGCCGAATATGCCTCTTTGTCGCTCGTTCCGCGCTCTCGCTTGCACTTCAATTTTGTTAAAAAGAGCCCAGTTCGGTGGCAGGCAAGAGCGAAATCAGAAGTGCCAATAGTTTAGTGGGGGCGAGAGTGCGTCACGTTTTGCGGCGAGTGCACTGCGAGTCGTTGGCGTTTTCCTCGTCAATGTGACTCGTCACATCGCCGCGATAAACTCGCTCGTGGAAGTGGCGCCTCAGTTATAATTTAATATTTATCATATTGTGCAACTTCCTACTTCAATAATTTTCAGAGGGGGATTAACAGACACCGCACAGCTTTAACCGGTGGGTCTAGGAGCATGAAATTTTGCACAAGAGTTCTTAATACATAATGTAAGTGAGAATTAAGAGAGAATTATTGAAAATTCATACCTTAACCTTTTGGCTTCACTACGACACAAAAATGTACGTAAAATTGGCATATATGCCATCCCCGGGAGCAGAGTTACTTAAGGGAGTCAAAAATAGGACGACTCCTGTGATGTTGCCAATGGAAAACTCCATCAGGAAAATAGCTAGTGACAAATAACAAAATACACACATAGTAAACAACTCATAGCTGATAGAAACTCGACAAGTGTTGTATTTTTATCCGTAAAGGACAGGTTTATAGAACAGAGTATTTATTCATTACAGAGATTGTAAAGAAAGGTCCCAGTATCGCCACGATGCCTCAGAATTGATAGCAATGTATCCGACGGACAAATCAATATCGCGTATTATTCACTAAAAACGATTATATTTCAATAACCTATTCTATTCGTATGTAAAATGTTCTATAAATAACAGACCTTAGGTCGTATTCCTCTGAATAAAATACTTCGGGTCAGTCTTAACTACAGTAAATAAACTCTAAAACGAAAACAACAAAATTATAACTAATGCCGTTAGGGAATGTGCACGTTACAATCTACTCCGTCCGCTGCGTACAGACGGACGTATCTTCAACAAAACAATAGTTTAAATATAAATAAAAATATTGCAGTACCGATTTGGTTAGGTATCTACTTTGGTGTAGTTGTTTGTCGCGGTTGGTATAACTGACGAGTTAGACCGACAGGGCTCACAAACGAACGATAATTATCGTACGTTTTGGTTCAATGTACGAGAATACGATAATATCGACGTCGCTGAAGGCTTAGCCAAGTTGCCTTTCTGCAATCGTGAACACTAACCGAAATGGAAAAAATGTATAGAATTAACATAACTCAACGTTGAACCACGTGACAAGATATGCCAATTCCATAATTTTTCCATTTCGTTAGCATTCACGATTGTAGAAAGGCAACTTGGCTAGACCCTCGTTGTGAACCCCGGACTTAGACGGAGCTGGATGTCTTCTTGTTGCGGCGCACCTTGCTTGTCGCGTACACGTACCACTCGTCTGTGTGGTGCTTGCGGATGTGCACGCCGAGGTTGCCTCGTTGCTTGGCGCGGTACGAGCAGTACGGGCACTGGTGCGCGGGCGCTTTGCCGCCGCACTCCACGTTTTCGTGCCGGCGCAGCGTCGACTTCCAGCGGTACCGCTTGCCGCAGTGCCGGCACTCGAACTGACGGGACGCGTCCTCGCTGCCGCTTCCCCCGCCGCCTCCGATCCCCGTAACACCGGCGGTCAGTTCGCGCTTGCCGCTCGCACCGTGCGTCTCGAACCCGATCGTGTCGTAGTACCCGTCGGGTTCGTCCGGCAGCACGATGTCGTCAGTGTCGTCATACTCCCCGTCTGTATCGTGGTCCGAGTGCTTGTTCTTGAGGTCTAGTGCACTCTGGCCGACAGTGTTGTTGTTCTGCATGAATGCCTGACAGAGCAGGTGCGCCTTTATGTTTTCAGGTATGGCGGTGAGCGCCTCGAGATGCAACTCGGCTGGCGGCTCCTTGCCGGTCGCGACGTCCGTGAGCCTGATGCAGGGCGGCACGAGCGACTGCACCGACAGTAGGGATAGTAGCGCGGACGGCAGCGGACTGTCCTTGTGCGGCTCTGAAATGCGACACATTCAGGGTATTGCAAAATAAATAAATCAAGCGCGACTACGTACGGACTGATTTGTTAATACTACCGGAGGCTAAAATAAAATTAAGGAACCAAAGAAATGCGTTATAATAATTAAAAAATAATAATAAAAAAAGTCTCTGTTAGAATAAAGGCGAAGCTTCTATGTTCATGCAGACATGCACAATCCGAGCGACCGCACTCGTCAACTTATCTTCCCATAATAAGGAATCGGGGTCGGCGATAGTACTGAGGAACAATCAAACGGCCAGCGTCTCCGAAAAACGTTTAATCCTTCAAAAAATATCATCAATATAAGTATACGAGGCTCATATAAAATTTGTGTGTTTTAAAATACCATCTAGAAGGAAGATCGAGTGATTCGCATATAACAATACAATAAGAGTAATATTAAGGCACTAGTATAAAGCACTGATAGCGTGGTGACGTGGTGACGCGCCAGCAAACCAGTTCACTTGACGGCGAGCGCGCTCTGATGTCGGTCAGGGTGCTTCTTCTCGATATGTTTCTTGAGTTCGTTTCGGCGATGCTTGCTGTAGGCGCAGTGCGGGCACTTGTACTGGGGCTCGCGGCCGCACTCGAGGGTCACGTGCCGCACGAGATTCTTGCGCGCATTGTAACTGCGCTGGCAGTTAGGGCACTTGTAACCCTTGTCCGTCTTGTACTGAGCGCACGACAAGTTCGCACGTTCGCTGCGTGAGAACACATTGTACCGGGAGTCGGTGTCGCTGCCGACGGCCGCGCTCTCTCGCGCGCCTTGCCCGCCCCCCTGTCCGCTCGTCACAGCCGCCGCCACCGCCGCCCCCGTCCCCACCCCCGTAGACTGTTTCTCCTGGTTGCGCTTGTTCTCCTTACAGTCCTCGGGGGTGCTCTTTGGCGACTTAACATTTTTCAATATCGCCAAGGTGGTTATGTTGCCGGTATCTTCGGTCACATTTTTACTTCGCGTCGTTATAGTGTTGCGGACCGGCGCTTTTTTACCTGCAATAGAAAATTTCTTACAGTCGGGTTATTTTTTTTTTCATTCGCCGGATTGACGTCCCTTTTTTATCGAACAACAAAAAAAAAGGCAAATTAATGATGAAACAAATTATAATTTTAGAAAAATGAGTAATATGAATTTAAAAAATAAAGAAAATTAGTCAAAAGTAAATATGACCTTCACGATTATTAACAAATATCCTAAATTAATCTATCATAGTATGATGACTCTGCCTTATAAACAATATAAAGCTCAAAAGTTGATAACATGATAAACTCTAAATAAAAATAAAAGTGACACAAAAGTAATTAACGGCAACTGCCATCTCATTAACAAACATATTCATTCGTATGTCAACTTAACGATTCATGTTTAACGAACTCAAAGCTCAAACAGTAATCAACAATAACGAACAATAAGCAAAATAAAAAACCGAGGCAAATAAATGAATATAAAAAATTATAAATAGCTCTTAAAGCCTTTGAAACAAATTATATTTTTAGAAAATGGGTCATAAAAACTTAAAAAATGGAAAATTAGTCAAAAGTAAATATGATCTTCATGATTGTTAACAACTGTCCTAAATTAGTCTATCATAGTATGACTCTGCCTTAAAAACAATATAAAGCTCAAAAGTTGATAACATGGTAAACTCTAAATAAAAATAAAAGTGAACAAAAGTAATTAACGTCAACTGCCATCTCAGTAACAAACATATTCATTCGTATATCAACTTAACGATTCATGTTTAAGTTCAGACTGTAATCAACAATAACGAACAATAAGCAAAATAAAAAACCGAGGCAAATAAATGAATATAAAAAATTATAAATAGCTCTTAAAGCCTTTGAAACAAATTATATTTTTAGAAAATGGGTCATAAAAACTTAAAAAATGGAAAATTAGTCAAAAGTAAATATGATCTTCATGATTGTTAACAACTGTCCTAAATTAGTCTATCATAGTATGACTCTGCCTTAAAAACAATATAAAGCTCAAAAGTTGATAACATGGTAAACTCTAAATAAAAATAAAAGTGAACAAAAGTAATTAACGTCAACTGCCATCTCAGTAACAAACATATTCATTCGTATATCAACTTAACGATTCATGTTTAAGTTCAGACTGTAATCAACAATAACGAACAATAAGCAAAATAAAAAACAGAGGCAAATAAATGAATATAAAAAATTATAAATAGCTCTTAAAGCCTTTGAAACAAATTATATTTTTAGAAAATGGGTCATAAAAACTTAAAAAATGGAAAATTAGTCAAAAGTAAATATGATCTTCATGATTGTTAACAACTGTCCTAAATTAGTCTATCATAGTATGACTCTGCCTTAAAAACAATATAAAGCTCAAAAGTTGATAACATGATAAACTCTAAATAAAAATAAAAGTGAACAAAAGTAATTAACGTCAACTGCCATCTCAGTAACAAACATATTCGTATGGTCATCTTAACGATTCATGTTTTACGAACTCAAAGCGCAAACAGTAATAAACAATAACGAACAATAAGCAAAATAAAAAACAGAGAGCCAAATAAATGAATATTAAAAATTATAAATAGCTCTTATAGCCTTTGAAACAAATTATATTTTTAGAAAATGGGTAATAAAAACTTAAAAAAAGGAAAATTAGGCAAAAGTAATATGATCTTCATAATTGTTAACAAATGTCCAAATTAATCTATCATAGTATGACTCTGCCTTAAAAACAATATAAAGCTCAAAAATTGATAACATGATAAACTCTAAATAAAAATAAAAGTGAACAAAAGTAATTAACGTCAACTGCCATCTCAGTAACAAACATATTCGTATGGTCATCTTAACGATTCATGTTTTACGAACTCAAAGCTCAAACAGTAATAAACAATAACGAACAATAAGCAAAATAAAAAACAGAGAGCCAAATAAATGAATATTAAAAATTATAAATAGCTCTTATAGCCTTTGAAACAAATTATATTTTTAGAAAATGGGTAATAAAAACTTAAAAAAAGGAAAATTAGTCAAAAGCAATATGATCTTCATAATTGTTAACAAATGTCCAAATGAATCTATCATAGTATGACTCTGCCTTAAAAACAATATAAAGCTCAAAAGTTGATAACATGGTAAACTCTAAATAAAAATAAAAGTGAACAAAAGTAATTAACGTCAACTGCCATCTCAGTAACAAACATATTCATTCGTATATCAACTTAACGATTCATGTTTAAGTTCAGACTGTAATCAACAATAACGAACAATAAACAAAATAAAAAATAGAGAGCTAAATAAATGAGTATAAAAAGTTCAATAGCTTTTAATGCCTTCCGGATGTTTTCGGATAACGTGCAAAGATAATGTTTTTTTCTGTGAGTACTTTTTGTCGCATTTCTCGCATCTGAATTGCGGTCCGGTCACGCATTCGTATTTCTCATGCCTCACTTTGTTCCTTCTGTATTTATAATGCTTGTTCTTGCATAAAGAACAACAGTGACTCTTCTCGCCACAGTTTTCTTTCTTTTCGTATATTGATATAGCCCCGAAACTCTCCTTCTTCACTACTTTCGGTTTAGTTTTATTTTTTTTAGCCTTTTTTTTTAATAATTCCTGTGCTACTTTCTCAGTTTTTGTACGAATGCTTCTAAGGTAGCCACGGGTTATGGGGAAGGGACTTTTAGTGAATGTTTCGCTTTTTAGTGCTATGATTTCTGGAAGGTGAAACAGTGCAAGCCAAGATAAAAACAATATATAATATATACATTTACAAAGCAGTGATTATGTTAGTGACAATTGAAACTGCTATATTTGTGTGGAATGGAAAGGTTTTGAAAAGCATAGGCAAGAAGCAACTGTTAGTTATACCTTCAAATCCTTTCTCTTTTTTATTATGCGATCCCCCTAGAACTCTTCACGGCCTGTCCTATTCGTTAAGTATTTTTACTTCTGGACTTTTACTAATTTTCTGACGTATTTTTAAAAAATGAAATGCGCTTCCTCTAGGAACATCTAGTAAATGAAAATTCACATGCCTCCGATAATTTTACTTGCATTTATTTATACCTAGTGAACATGCAAATTTTATTTGAAAAAAATCATTTATAACGTTTAAACATGAATTGCTAAGAAAAGACAATCTGCAGTGAAATCACATGTGAATGCAAAAAAAAAACAAAGAAATAAATAAATAAATAAATAAGCCACATAACCAACTATACACATATAAATAAAAAAAATGAATTTACCTTTTCGGTTCGGCCGCGTATACCAGGCAATGGGAGCAGTCCAATATTCTTCTAGAATCGTAATCACACTTGTGCATAATGTGTTCGCGGAATAATATCGAGCCACGTCGTTTCAATCGTTAGCTACCAATATTTTTAATACCCAATAATTATAATAATAAGAATAAAGAGACGCGAGTGAAATGAGGTGTGTGGGTGCACATAAAAATATATGTAAAAACTACATAATACCTATATTAAATTAACGTTTACTTACCAAAAGATGAGCCATTCCGTTTACACGTGTTAAAGAACAAAATTTAACCGTTTCATACACTATTAGCACTAGATTGTTATTGTGTTATTTAACCGCGTGGTCCGAACATATAAATATCATGCAATCAATCAATATCTACGACCCCATAAATCACAAACATAAGCTATGACAACAAATCTACGTAAATTATATTCCAAAATGTATACTTACCTCTATTCAAATAAAAACAATTACCTCACCTTTGAAAAGGCTACGTGAGAACAGAAAAACCCTTGGATTACCATTATACCTTTTTCTTTTACCTGACGCACTGATTTTTTTTTTCAGATTCCGTTTCATACAAATTACATTAAGTATATAAAAAAATATATTATGATTAGTAATTAATAATAATATTAGATAGTAAATAATGTGGGCAGTTTCACATGTGAAAACACTTGCACTCTTGTATCCGCTGTAGTCAGATATTATAATAATTTATAATATAATATAGAAAAAAGGAGACAATTATAAATAATAATACTTTAAGCAATGACTGTCTGTCTATCTAACCTTCAAATTATGGGAAGACATTGCGCATTTCATCCGTTCCTTGTATGTCTGGGACAATTAACTTTCAAAATAATATACTATAAATAAATTAAAAATAAAAACTTTTTTTTAAAGGAAAAAAAAGAGAAAACAAAAATTAATCGTCCCAGAATATCAATCTCGAATCCCACTGTAACATGTCGCGTTGTTGTTGGTTTAAAAATAATAATAAATGAATAGTGAACGCAACATGTTCGGTTGCAGGGTCGCAGGAGCCGCGCTCGTAGCGTAACAGCGAACGTGCAACGGTGTCGTGTCGCGTGTTACAACTAAACAATGCTTACCTTGCGATTCTCGTACGCTGTCATTCGAGTTCATAATTTCATCTTGAGATCTTTCCATATGCCATTGGAAATCTGTAACAATACCCATTATTAGGAGATAGGTCACAATTTATATAGGCTCTAACGAATACGAGTAAAACAAAAATACACTTTAACTCCATTGGGTATATCAATTTCTTTTTTTCAAATGTGTAATTATTGTTTACAATCGACAATGATAATTAAAATTTGTCAACTAAGTAATTTCATACCAATTAAGTAACAAATTATTTCTTAAATTCATTGAAGATCATACATTCCTACAGCTATAATTAAAGGAACTGCTATGCAACTTGGCACCTGTTTTATCCCAGCCCTTTTATCGATGAAAACGACAACCCCGAATGTTCGTTTCTACCGACCAAGCCAATTTTTTTACATTTATGTTAGTTGGGATATCATTACTTTTGGAAAAGCTGCACAGTGCCATCTATTGGTCAAAGGATAAAATCTCTATTATAGTAGAAGTTCATTAAGCGTATTATTTCGTTTAAAATCAATTAACCATACATTTTTGAAGTGTTTTCAAAAATTTTATTTTTATTATATTATTAATGCGTCGATATTCTAATGCCCACCATATAAATCGGTGTCGTCGTACGGTACAGAAGAAAAACATCAGCGACCATCGGTGACAGATTCCCATCGAGTGGTCGTTGTTATTCCGGCCTGTTGAAATGCGTCTTCACGCATGATTTTCAAGTCCAAATACAATAACATGCAGCAATAATGTTGACTGGACGACTGTTCCACATTACCAACAATCTATTAGAGTAATGATGCTGCCCCTCCCTCCTGCCGGTACCTGGCTACGCCCATGCCTTGCACACCCCGTCTAAGAGTTCTAGAACAATTTCTAACGTAATAATGTACGCCCCTACTTTTGAGGGATGGTTAGCAACTTAAGAAGTAGTACATTAATTCTCGACTTATGGTTCCCCTGTATCAATCAATGCATATTCAGTTACTTGATACTTTTTGCCCCGGTATAGGTGAGCAAATTATATCAACAACTTTTATGATAGCTTGCCAGAGGAGTGATTCTAAAAGACTACATAGCCTTGTATTATTAGTACTGTATCACAAACTATTTATACTTGATCGAAAGCTCTAGGACTCGGTAGGATTTGATCACACACCTTCCACTGAGGCCATCTGAAGACTATTTATTATACACTTTACACTGCAATATACACACAAGATATTCAAACTATGTAGCTCAGAAATAGAGAGTAGTCAGAAATAGAGAGTAGTAGGAGTTAATTAGTTAAGTTCGTTAATTTACATACAAAATTACTGCCAGTTCGGAAAATATCCCAAACAGAGAATAGCAGCAACTAACTTAATTGGGTTTATCTTAATCATATTTTTTATCTGTTTAAATAATATTTACAGTTAATTATCATATCAATAACTTAGTGAATGTACAGAGGGAGTCACCTCCAGATAACACTATCATTAATGTAATGGATACACCTCTCTATTTAGCCTCTTCACAGTAAAACCTGCTTCACATGTTCCTTGAACGTATTGTCCAGTAAATTTGTAATGTGCTCAGGGATCTCTTTTTATATAACACTAGCTGTGCCCGTGGCTTCGCTCACGTGGACTACAGAAAGCCCGCGCGAATCTTGCTCCCCCGCTCCCAGCTATTTTAAAGACAAAAATGCTTATTGTGGGTGTTCCTTAGAAGATAGATGTATACTCTCCCGGACTTTTTTGTAGGTCTTTTTAATACCTATAATTATATAGTACATTAATTTTCTATATCTCTTATGGTTTACTCAGCATAAGCCATTTAAATTCCCGAATTGATTCACCATGACCAGTTTATTTTTATTTTTGCGGAACCCTAATTGTTTTTCTAAAATAAAAGTAGCCTAAGTTACTCCCTATATCCCTATTGACAGTGAAAGTCCCGTCAAAATCGGTCCAACAGTTTAGGAGATTACCCGGAACAAACAGACAGACAAAATTTTTAAAAATGGGTTTTTTGTTATATGTATGGTATATACCTTCATATGCATTTAATAAACTGTTATTTTGAAATTAACAGACACTTCAATTTTATTAATTGTTTATAACACTATAACATTGATTGATCTTACTGTGTAAAATATATGGGATGACTTGTATTTATTTCAAGTGTTAAAACTAGGCATGTAACATTACATAATTTTGCCGATAATGAAGTATGAAAGCTCCTACACATTTTTATCCGTCTGCCAGAAGGTAAAGTTTTTTGCGTAATCGTATACTGTCTCTGTTATGCACAAAACTGGTGGAATCATTATATTAATACGTGAAGCAAAAACTTTGTACCCCTTTTTTAAGCGTATTGCGTGCACGGAAGGCTCCTATTTGGCATGGTTAAAATTTATATGGAGTAGTGCAAAAAGCTAAAATTTATCTATAATATCTGTTACTGATATATTAAATTAATACTGCGAATCCTAACACAGCCAGTGCCATTGAACTTATGACACCCCAAAATATTAACATTGACACTCAATGAAAAGTGACAGCAGGTGATATAATATTCATTGATTAGGTTCATATTGCAAATGTGAAACAAAAAATAGTCTATGATTAAAAAGTCGCTGGTCGAATTTCCATCATTGGGCGACCGCTAGTAACAAATAAATAGGTGTGAAACAATAAATGCATAGTAAAGACGGCAACGTCGCTGCTAACACCACAAACGGGCCTCTTGTCTGCGACGAAAGGGTAATAATCTCTTCATTCCATGGGTATCGGCGATACCATCTGCGATCTTCTGTAGGGTGGAGGTATTCCACCACGTAAAGAGAAATCTCCAAAGAAACTATGATGGTCGTTTAAAAATCCAGCTTATAAATTTTAGTGTTCCTACATAAAACAGTCATGGATATATTGGGATGGCAAAGTGAAGAAGATATTATTAATATTATAGAAAGGTAATAAATACTAACTGCGTACGACATCGTTGTGTGCGGCTGGCGGGTGATCGTCTGGTTCCTCGTCGAGCGTGAGATCTTCCACTCCGTCCCTATTACTCTCCTCTTTGCAGATCGGCAGTTCGTCCGCGTTGCCTTGCGCACTGTCGCTGTTTACCGGCTGGGGCGTTTGGGGTATTTCGATGGACATGCGGCGCGCTTTCTTTCGGCGGCGAGTCGGACTCACAGACCCTTCACGACTGTCCACGCTGCCGTCTCTGACCTAAGCAACAATAAAAAAAAAAAAACACTTTATTATAATCAATATTTCTACTACATATAAATTTATAAATATATATATCTGTATTAATATTATAGTATAGCTCATGATATTATTTTATAGTTGTATTAACTTTATTCTCTACGTCACTTTGTACTTTACGTTTAACAGACTTTCAGTCACATAATTACGAACTTCTACTACTCATCCGATAGTTAAAGCGAGAATGATCTTTAGGCATATTGTAGCCGCCGTATGTAATGCATGCGCGTCATAGAGCACACTTGTTGCTATCGCGCCCCGACAATAGTGCATGCGGGTCATTAAGTACGGCTTCAATATTTATCCCAACAAATACCTAACAGTGGATTTCAAAACATTAATACCCACCTTGAACCATGTAAACCAGTATACCCATGAACGTCAAGCAATCTGTAGGCAAGTACGAGAAGTGAAAACAACGATAGGCTAAACGGGTACGGGGGCGAGGGGGATTGGGTTACGCCGTGAAGAGTGGGCAGAATCAATTTAACACGGATGAAACAGCGGATTACATAACGTGACCATTTTTTTTTGTCTCATCAAAGATTTTTGGAACTACATAATTTTATTAACTACTTTTTATTAAAAACGAACACATGGCTACACTTTATACTAAACTAACAATAAGCAGGTACGTAATATTAATGCAACGTCTAATCACTTGTCTTATATTTGTCGGCGGAGCTAATCGGTTTTAAAATACTGGGTCTAGTTTTCAAGTAAGAATGCAGCCGATTACATGACATAAAGATGTTGGTGCTGATAACCTAAATAGCTTTCAAAAGTGCGACACTTAGCTGTTTTTCCACTCGTCCATAATTCATTTGGGAGAAATGTCTTTCGACGGGTGCGTTACTTCCAGACAGAAACGAAACGTTCTCAATAATTAAACGAAAGTTCGCACGTTGAGATGGGAAAGTGTTTGTTTTGCATAAGACATGATCGACCGTTAAAGTCAAAACTGCGTACTTATCTATAATAGGTATTTAAATGAATTTGTTTGCAAATGCGGGGGACATTTTCCTCTCACTAGGGACAGCGCGACAGACACCTTGAAAGCGGCACGTATGGTCACGTTAGGTGTACAGCCAGTGTATATGTACATACATATAAGAACGGCTCCTATAATCTATACTAATATTATAAAGATGAAGAATTTGTTTGTTTGTTTGATTGAACGCGCTAATCTCAGCTAAGACCAATAGAAGCGGAGCATCAATAAAACATGTTACAAAAACGGAGGAAATTTATTTCTTTTGAGAGCTTCCACTGCATGCGCTGCGTGAATGGTTAAAGTTACGCAACAATAATGTGTAACGGAATTGTTTCTCTTAAAAAGTTCTAAAAAAAAGTCCGCGTCAGCATATGGATATCTTTTAAGGTTTACTCAATATAACCTTTTTATGGTAATAAAATTTGTTCTAAAATAATGAATTATTTGCGAAGGTGTTTTTATATATTATATTCGATAATCTTTATCGAAATAAATACGTTATTCATCACAAGTATTTAATTTTGAACAAAATTGCACTTTAAAGTAATTTATTTAAATGAATATCGAGATATCACAGTTTTAAAATAACTCTGCAGCTAAATAATGATCAAGTATCGCGAGCGCATTTTTATTATGCAGAATAATGTGGGAAGCGGGCCCTACCTATAATACCAGTACCTATGACCCACTCTCTCTCTCTCTCTCTCTCTTATATGACGCAGACGAAGTTGCGCGGGTCAGCTAGTATCATATAAATAGATTTACAGTTACATTTCAAAAATATTATAATTTTGCGATGTTGCATCGACACTATACTGTAGCCCTCACGAATTTTTAATCACCAAACTGGAGCTAAAGAGGCTGTAGCGAGGGACCTTTGATTCGAAGCTTATTTTTGATATACATATCGATAACATTATAAACAAACGACTAAAGCTCTCGGTTTTATCTTGTCTTTCAACTGATTTCAATAATATTAAAAAAAATCAAATACTTTACTGTGTGTTTGTCCGCAGTCACGTCGAATACGCTTCACAAATGTGGAACCAGAATTATAATAGAATTGAGCGCATTCAAAAAAAGTTTTTACGTTTTCTGCAATTCTGATTGAACTGTTATTTGCCTAATTATCGTGAACGCTGCAGACATTTCCATTTTCTCTCACTACATGACCGCATGACCGTAGGCGAATAGCAGATTTAACATTTCTTTCAAAGACATGCTAAATAAGCTAAAATGATCAACAATGTAATAATTATGACAACAGTAAGTGTTTTTCTTCATAATTTTGTGCAATTTGAATAAAAATCTACAAGTAAATTCAAATGCTTAAGAAACCGCGCAAAAGCTCGCATTTTTGAGCATCGCACCGTGACGTCACACGCCAGTGTAGGTACGTATACGAACATAACCATTGGGTGTTATTGTCGAGTAAAACATTGTAAACATCAGGTATTTTGGAGATGAAATGGTCTTCTGATAGTGTATGTATATTACCACATTGATATAGTTGTCACTTCAAATGCTTCATAATATTTCTAAATGATTATTACACAAATTTATTGTACTACTTTTTATACGTTGCTACTTTTATAGTTTGAAGTTAGACAGACATGCAAACCTACAATATTTATAACATGTACATCATCGTATTCTTTCTAATACATATTTTCAACTAATTACAAAGTGAAATAGGCTACGGTGAACGTTTACCATGAGGACGACCAGCTTGTTTGCAAATACAATATAAAGTAAATATATTACTTACTATCATTACAATATTCAAAAGTTTAAGCCACATTTTTAACAAAGATTGATGCTTCTTTAAAGAGATCGCAGAAAAAGCCAGTGTGAAAATCAAAACTTTGTTACGTTTTTAGAGAACTTTGTTTCTAGCTATACCTAAATAATAGAAATTTAATGACATTTCAATTTTTACGAAGATAATGTATCACAGATCATGAATAAAATTATTGCTTCATTGTTTACTATCTATAATATTAATACGTGAAGCAAAAACTTTGTACCCCTTTTTTAAGCGTGTTGCGTGCACGGAAAATTGCGATTTGGCATTGTTAAAGTTTGTATGGAGGAGTGCAGAAAGCTAAAATTTATCTTTAATATCTGTTACTGATATATTAAATTAATACTGCGAATCCTAACACGACCAGTGCCATTGAACTTATGACACCCCAAAATATTAACATTGACACTCAACAAAAAGTGACATCAAGTGATGTAGATAAAATACTCATTGTTTATGAATACTGTAAATGTCAAACATAAATAGTCTATGATCAAAAAGTCGCTGGTCAAATTGAAAACTTAGGGCGATCGCTAGTTTAAATAGATGATCCTTAGAGTAACTTATAAATAAAAGACGTTCTCTATACTTTTAACTTACATTGATGGAATTGCTTAATTGAAACCGCTTTACTAACGTAGAAGTGCTTTATTAATAACTAGCTTCGAAAGAAGTAAGAAGTTAGTAATACATTAATAAATAGTATAATAATGATTGATAAATACTAATTATCAAGAAAAACACGGGGTTCATCCGAATTCACTCGTTACGCAATAACAATATACTGGCACGTGACGTAATTAGAGAATCAACCTATCATACGAGTTTGTGATCACATGGCGGAAGTTTATATAATCGTCAAAAATCTTCATTCTTTCTGTAAGTCGATACTCTTTCTTTATAACTGACTTAAAAAAAGCGGTTATCAATTCGGTTGTATTTTTTAAATGTTTATTACTACATAACTCCATCATTTATAAACCTATTTTTGTTTTTGTTGGAAAGGGGATATTTTCAAGTGGGTCCCCTTTTAATTTCATTGGCATTGGAGCTTGGATTTCGAAGATATACCTGAAAACTCTTCAAAATCGAATGGGAAATGTATAGTGATTGATATTTTGGTACACTATGATATTCCAAGACTAGGTAGGTTCCTAATTAATGACTTTGAACTAACTTGGACTGCGAAGACACAACGGAACTCTTTAACAAAAAACAGCATGGTGTGATATGTTCCTCCCTTGCCTCCTTTTGCATGTTCTACTGTTTGTGTAATGGATTGTTTTCCGAGGAACTGTTCGGTATGATGTCAGTGGCTACTTTGTACCATCGCACCGCTCGCCATAGGCATGGAGTTCACCTTCACACTTTGGAACCTCAATGGTTCGCTAAACTCTTCGGTTGTGGAATAAGCTCCCTAGTGCTGGTGTTTTCCCAGGACTACAATGTGGGGTTTTTTTAAAAAGGGGGTAAATAGGTTTTTAAACGGTCGACAACGCGCATGTGATACCTGTGTACATAGCGTACATAGGCTGCGGTGACCGCTTACCATCAGGCGGATCACATGCTTGTTTGCCAAAATCTTGGTATAAAAAAGGCAGAGGTATATTGGACACAGGGAAATTTCTTTGGAGATTTGTCTCCACTTGAGACAGTCCGACTAGTGAGCAGATCGCAGTCAAATAGCCTGGTGTTGTGTTCCTGTGGTGAGTGGGGTTTCCAGAGGTCTTTGGGTTCAACGTTGGCAACGCGATACCTACATGCCTCCATAGGCTACTCGAAAAATCCATCGAGTAGTATTTGCGTGATAAGCGCATAACGGCAAACTTCAATCATTTTATTTATATAGATTTGTGAATTTTAAGTTAAAGAAGCCATGGTCAAGTGTCATACTTGAATCGAACTAAAATTATTCAGGAAATACATATATATTATTATTTTATATATACATATAAGTACCTTTGATTATATAAATGTTATAAGTACGTACTCTTACGAAAATATCGTTTTTTAGTTATTCAGTGCAAGCATCTCAAAGTTTGTTAAGTTTATCCAATACTAATAATACACCTACTTATAAAAAGTGTTAATTCGGCAAGTGTGTTTTTGTATGCTGCTGCCAAGTTCCGAAATCTTAATGTCTATCTCGAGTTTGGCAACGCTTTCGAAACTTCACGAACCGAGGAATTTGATACGATCTTTAATGGTGACTAATAAAAACAACTAAGTTCTAGAAACTTCGACTATTATAACGTTTATACATGCTTGCATGTCTTTTGAAAAACAATTTATTAGAAACAAAGTAAAATAAGTACATGTTTTTTAGCATTTATTTTTGACTAACTAGTTACCACTAGTTAGTAAAAAAACACTGACAATTCAAACGATATAACTGTTTATAATATAAATATAGGTACTAAAAAATATTTATAATTTTACACAATATATAAGTTAAATTTTGACATCAAATTACTTTTATAGCAGTAGATATAGCAAATGCTCATAACATAATTTTTTTGATCGCCCCCTTACACACACCCACATGAAAAGCTCATTTGTTTTCACCAAATTCATGAATCCCTTCTTTTTGTTTTGGCGTTACAAAAAGCACATGACAGTGTCAATGTTTTTAAACCTGCGTATATACAAGGTAGGCTTTTCTGACAAGGTGGTGGCTACCTTGTCAAAACCATCTAGGGGATTTTTTTACATCTCAAACTTCATGTTTCCTGCTTATATTTATTATCCACTTCACTTATGCATAAAAACCAAACTATATCACGCAAAATGTCACTAATAAAACATAATATAGGATGAAAAAATCTAAGTTTTAAATTAAAAATAAAAACCACAACACATCACTACAAAATCCCACCAAAAACTCCATGAACCCCTTCATACGTTCACAACTGGTCCGTGTTTTTCACTTTTCCTATGGTGAATACTTTTTGTGATTTAATCTGCACAAGTCAGTTACAGTTCTTTCCGACAATTCTGATTCCACACACATTCCAAAAATAAATGAAACATAACATTTGAGAAATTTTGTTGGTGACAATTTTTATTGCTGAATTCTGGTTTACTGTAATAATAAAGCCCTTTATTCCGAAGTAATAAAATTTACAACTTAAAATCTAAAAAACAAAACAAAAGTACTGATTATAATATGTCCCTTAGTTCGGTGTGCCTGTTGGTAAAGGCCTCTCCTCCAACGATTTCCATTGTTGCCTGTCTTGGACATCCCTTCTCCAGTTTGGTCCTGCCGTCAATTTTATTTCGTCTTCCCACTTTGTGTGTTGTCTTCCTCGTCTTGCCGTCCCTTGGATTACCATTCCGTAACTCTCCTGCTCCACTTCCCTATTTTATCACACATCATATATCCTGCCCATCTCCATTTCTGCAGGTTAATTCGTTTGAGTATGTTGGCGAGCTTTGTTATTTTTCTTAAGCCAGTGTTTCTAACCTTATCCCGGCGTTTATAACCTGTCATACTCATCTCCATTGCTCTTTGTGTTACTGTAAGCTTTTCTCACAATGCTTTCGTGAGGGTACAAATTTCACATCCATATGTTAGGTTAGGTAATATGCAGGTTGTGAGGGTCCGGGTTGGGACCCAGATGAAGTATCTGGGCCTCATTCTGGACGGGCGATGGCGGTTCGAGCCCCAATTCTAGGGGCTCGAACCGCGTATAGTGGGAGCGGCGGCGGCTCTCGGTCGGCTTCTTCCGAATTCGGGAGGGCCGGGCGCGAGCTGTCGCCGTTTGTTCGCGGGGGTGGTGAGGAGCATGGCCGTCTACGGGGCACCGATCTGGTCGGATGCTCTCAGCGCCACGAACAGACGCACTCATTGCACTGGTTCGGCAGGCGGAGGAGACGGCTATCGTGTATCATAGCTGTCTCCTAATTAGGCCGGGACCCGGTTAGCCGAGCCGGCCGCCGGGGCGGCGTGGCTGAATGCCCACGCAGTGCCCACGTCGCCCCAGTATGGCGGCGGATGGTACACCGCGGAGTTTTTTAGTGAGTATGAGTCTCACACAACCGCTCGACCCCCCATTCGAGTGTGTACCCATGACGGGTTTTCCACTCCGCGTTAACAAAAAAAAAAAAAAGGTAATATGCAGGTATTTAATGTTTTTGGGGCACTATGTCTGGAACCTCCTCGTGGTGTGCCTCGGGCAAAGGCGGCCGCTTCACGGCCGACGGCGTTCCTCCCCTGTACCCCTCTGCTCATCAGAGGAGACAGGGGATGGGGCAAGAGTGGACCTGCTTCGGCTCGTCTACTACGGACGGACTCGTCGTTGACGGCGGAGGAGGAAGAAAACCTCCTTAAAAAATTGAGAGGATACAACCTCTTTAAAAAATCGCTGACGGCGGTGGAGTAAACCACCTTAAAAACCTCGGACGGACTGTGGTGGAGTAAACCACCCTTTAATAAATCACGGTCGGACGGTGGAAGAAAACCACCTTAAACAATTACCGAGGAAGATAACCTCGTTAAAAAAATACTGGCCGGAGGTGGAGAAAACCACCAGCATAAAAAATCAAGGATGGACAGTGGAAGGAAACCACTTTAAAAAATAACCGGAGGGCTGAGTATGAGCACCTCGTTAAAAAAATCCAAGCCCGATTTGTCAAAGATGGACGGGAGCTTGGTGACGGCAGAGAAGGAAACCTCTATAAAAAAACAACGACGGACTGGTGGGGGAGGGGGTGCGTTCATTCACCTCCTTCTCTTGCTGTTTCATGGACGACGGAGGAGAGAACCTCGGTAAAAAATCGTGGCCGGGCTAGCGGGGTGGGGGTGCGTTCATTCGCCTCCTTACCCCCGCCATTTGCCAAACATTATGGCAGAGGCAGAGGAGAAAACCTCTATAAAAAACTCAACGTTGGGATGGTGGGGGACAGGGGTGGTTCATCCGCCTCCTTCTCCTGCCAGGCCGAACCAAGGGGAGATGGGTCGGGGGGCCTGTCTCCTCATTGCACTGGTTTGGCGGACGGGGAGACAGTTCGTTCACCGGGCTGTCTCCGACAGCGGGCGACCCTTCCGGGCCTTGCCGCCGGGGCGGCGCGGCTGAATGCCAGCGCAGAGCCCGCGTCGCCCCAGTATGGCGGCGGACGGTGCACCTTGGAGTTTTTTAGTGAGTAGGAGTCTCACATACCACTCGTCCCCCCGGGCGAGTGTGTACCCATGATGGGGTTTCCCTCCACGTTAAAAAAAAAAGGTATTTAATGTTTTCCTTTTTGTTGACACGCTTAAATTTTTGGATTTTACTATTTCTTTTAGCGACCAGTATTTCTTCCAACCCGTTGCTATCATATGGTTAATTTCTTTCGTCATTTGATCTTTTATGGAGTAACTTGACCTAGGTAAATGTAGTCTTCCACATATTCTAAAGGTTTACATATTATAACGATTGTTTTTAATTCTGATGTTGAGGTTTATGGTGTTTGTCATTATTTAAGTCTTGCTGATGTTCATTTTTAATCCGACTTTCATGCTCTCTTCATTTAAATTATTTAGCATATATTCAAGATTTTCTGGGAACTCTTCAAGTAGTATAAGGTCATCGGCGGAACTGTAAATGGTGCAGTTTTAATCCATTTGTACTAATGCCGTATGTCTTGTGGGTTGATTGGATTTCGGGACAAATAATATAAGCGACGAAGTAGCGTGCGACAATCGTGTAATAATTCGAAGACATAGACAAATACCAGAATGACAACTGAATGACGTTCCGATACACGTAACACCGATTACGACCCAGTTTAAATTGCGGAGGATATTTTTCCAACACTGCTGAAAACAATTTCGGAGATAAAGGGTCTCCCTGCCTCACACCTTTTTGTATCCAAAATTCATTACCTAATGTTCCAACTGAATTCTGCCGTTACTGTTTGAGTATATATTATTTATATTTTTTGTATAGATACTTGGTATTCCTTGTCGATCTAGACTTTCCCATATATAATCACGATTTAAGCTATCAAAGGGCTTGGCATATTCTATAAACGCTACATAGATTTTCTTATTATATTCATTGTATTTTTCCAGTACCTGTTTTATCGTATGGATACGGTCAATAGTTGAAAATCCTTTTCTAAAACCGGCTTGTTCGACTGGTTGTTGTTCATCTAACAGTGTACTAATTCTGTCTAGTATTACTTTTGCATCATGCTTATCGGTCTACAGTTTTCTATGTTTTCCTTATCACCGTTTTTGTATATTAAGATGATGTGAGATTTTACCCATTATTTTTGTTAAAATTGGAGTCAGTTCTTCTATATTTCCCGTGATTAGTTCGTTCATGATCTTGTCTGGTCCTGATGACTTCTCCATGTTTTGACTCTTAATTACCTTTTCGACTTCGCTAAATAAGATATCCTCTATAGTTCCTTCGAAAGTTTGCTCGCTGGTATAGTGACTTGTTGCTAAATCTTTGATGTTTTGTCGTATCGTGGTAATCTTTGATTTTAGTTTAGGTATCCTAACCTAATTCCGCTTTACTGTGTCTTTAAATTATTTATGGATTTCGGGAATCGTATTTCTACTACATTCATCTCACTTTATTTCTGACATCACTCCTTATAAAGTAAATAGGTTTGTTCAGTAATGTAAGAAAAATTATACTATAAATGAGTTGAGCCCGCGGCTGCGCTCGCGTGGGCTCCAGAATGCTGTCGATTCGGCATACGAGTGAATCGTGCTACCCCGGTCCGATTATTTCTCTTCATGAATGACGGAATTGAACAGGGTTTGAAGGGTTCTAAGTACGGGTTTACCACCTGTCTTCAGGAGTTCGGCTTTAATTTCGTAATCACCTGAGGCTTTGTTCATTTTAAGGTGTTTAAGACCCATACTTATTTAATTCACCGACAAATATCATACGAGCAGAAATGTCTAGAAACTGGTTTGACATGACGTTCTGACTATCCCGTTTTTTGTTTCCGCTTTTTTGTTCTTCTTTCATTAGTTGATAATTATTTTGTAAATTAACCTTAGAGCAGACGAGCATTAATTTAGTCTCAATATGCGAAAACAGCTAAATGGTGTAGAAATTATGAATATTTCGTATACATTTAGAATTTAAGCACTGTATGTTTTCTGAATAAATTAAAATAAAATATTAACCTCGTACTAGCTGACATACAAAAATAAATATCTGAAATTTAATCGTCATCAGATTAATTCTTCGTTGTTTCCCGTACTTGGCGACGAATAAAAACATGTTTTTTGTAACAAAAGCTAATGGACTCGGATGTATTATTTTTTTTTTTAATAACACTGGGCCGCAACTTGAAGCATTAACGCGATCAGTTAGCGTACGATAGTTTGTCGAATACAGCATTCACATAACTACATTATGGGCGCGTGAGGCGGGGCGTGCCGACGGCGGGGAAAGATGCTCCCGCTCTTCCCCTCAGGCCCCGACTGCATTCAACTCGTGCGCTTACTATACTTTCATATGAATTTGGTAAAAAGCGGTTATTTTGACATCACAAACAGACATCTCAATTTTATTTTTATTAATTTGTATAGATTACCTAAACCCATCTTTCACAGTTTGGGCGTTAAGAGCTTATAAGGGCTGTTAAAGCGGTTTGGGGGGTCGTTGACAGACAAAAAAAAAGGTCCTCAATTTATGGGATTATTACGGAGGTATTTCAAACAACACGTAAATAACCATTATAATATTGGATCATTTATTTCATGTTTTCTCTATGTACCAGATTTTTGTTTTGTTTATCATGTTTTTCTTAAGTAGTGTGTCACGCCATGCCACGTGTCTTGTTTGTAGCAAACAAATTACAAAAATATTTTTTCAATAACTCCATTATTGAAGGCATAATTTTCTAAATAAACTAGTTCTACAACACTTTCCCTCAATAGCTCCTTGAGTTTTACGATTAAAATAAATTCGTGCAAAAATACGAAACGCAAAAAGATATAAAAATATGTACATATGTTTATCAAAGACGAACATTACAGCCAATATCATAAAGATTTTACAAATTTATCTTTACCTATTGCATTTTATTAATTAATCACTTTGCGAAACACTGAGAGACACACTATGAAAACAGACAAAACCAATTAAAACACTTATAGATACTATAGAAAATTACTAGCGACCCGCCCCAGCTTCACACAAGTACAATTTACAAATTGGTTGTATTTTTATTTAAAGAAAGACTGATTTAGTGTTTATCGCTTTAATATTGATGGTTCATAACTTCATAAATGCTTCATTAGCTTAGTGGTTCTAAACGCGACTGCTATGCTCGAGGTCCTAGGTTCGATTCCCAGGTCGAGCAAAGTGTTATTCGATTTTTCTATGAAATTCTCAGTATCAGCTCAGTGTTTGGGTTTGTGCCTGATTAATAGCAATAGGCTTGCCCTCAATTATCTGGAACCTAAAACATACCCAGTGAACTGTGGGTGTACACCTTTGCCTAACCATTCGGTGATACAAGCGTGATGGTATGTTATGTAACTTCATAGTTACGAATAGTGCGCTTAGCTCGCGACGAGCAATTCATCATAGGTGTGGAGTGCCGGCCAACCGACCGCGACCGATTTTACTAAGAGGCATTTCTAAGATCGCGCGTAATTTTGAATTCGTGATATCTTCACCGGTATTCCATTAAATGGAAAACTGTAAACGATTAATCTACATTAAATGCAAGTCAACTCACAAACTTATCTGGATAAAGATTAATACTGAATTGGAGATTTTTATTTTTTATTTATGCAGAAAGTACAACTGATATACACCTAGAAACACAAATCAAAATAACATAAAATAACACTTTTGTGAGCTCTTTCCTGACTGCCAAACTAGGGTACCCCTGTATCTTGGCAATCGGTTTGCCTCCAAAATAGAAATATTCGCTTAACGTGTTAATATAATAGAGACACTAAAAAAATAATAATAATAATGCTACCAATACTACTACTAACAATAGATACTAGAAAAAAATAGCTTTGCAAATAACGTAATATTTGTAATGATTATGTTGAAGACAAAAATGGTTACTTTAAGTCAACCTTAGGAGATAGACATATGCCATCGCAGACTTTTCTATAGGCTTTTTGAAGAACTACATTTCTTTAGAACATTATTTTGATATATCTCATAAGGTTTAGCCAGTGTAAACCACGTAAGCGTAAATCTTTGTTTGACGACTTTAATACAAATAATTGAACTGTCTCTAATATACAAACAAATACTTAAATGGAATGCATTGTATAAACTTTTTGTAAAAAAAAAATCTAAATGATCATGAAAACCTCATTAAAATCCGTTCCAAAGTTTAAAAGATCTAAGCATACATAGGGATGGACAGCAGGAAGCGACTTTACTTTATACTATGTATATAATACAGTGTAAACTCTTTATAACGAAACTCAAGGGACTGAGCATTTTTTGTCGTTATAGAGAGTTATCGTTATATGGAGTGCAGTTTCAATATGTGGGTTTTAACGTAAACCAACCAAGTTGGGCTCACTTCAACGTTATAGGGAGTTTATCGTTATAAAGAGTTTACACTGTATGTTCATGAATCAATTTCAACTACTAAATACATGGGTGACCTAGCTTTGCTTGGTGTCTTAAAAAATATCCATAATAGATTTAAAAACTAGTAATGATATTTACTTGTGGTGGGGGTGAAGGCGCTCGGGGCGGGTGTGCAGTATGGGCGGGTAGCGCGGGCACGGCTTGCGGCGGTCGTGACGGCGGCCTCGTCGGCTTGTTGTCGGAAAGGCCCTTGATCTGTAGCGACTCGGCAGCTTTAAGCAGTGCGGCCAGCTGGTCCTGTGATATGTTAACTTCACCACGGTACATGTAGTCCATCATGGCTCTGAGTTCCGCGTACTTCACATCTTTTAGTATTATTATTGGATGTTTGTCAAACTGTTGTGATAACACGCTCTGGAACAATTAACATAATTTATTTAGAACATTACGAGGTAGAGGCACAGAGAATTTTCTTTGGAAATTACTCTCTACTTGGGGCAGTGGAATACCTTCACCCAACAGAAAATCGCAAGCCTAATAAGTGCTAGTGTTGTGTACCTGCAGTGAGTAGGGTTTCCAGAGCTCCTTGGAGCAGGGAATTAAAATTTGGCAACATGCCAGTGATACCTATGGTATTACAAGCATCTATAGGCTAAAGTAGCTGCATACCTTCAGGTGGGCCATATGCTTGTTTGTATGTTGTATATAAAAAAAGATATTATCATATTTATTGGTATACTTTTGCTGTAACCTAATCCTTTGGTTTTCTGTAATTTCTTCTTACTCTATAATCTAATTATTAACATTATGTTCTTGAGGAACAAAGGTGTCACTCATACTCAAGTTTACCAAATTGTCAATTAACACCAGGTGAGATTGTTGCCAAACGCTATACCTATAATGAATAACTACCCCGCAGTAATTAACATTTATGGTGGGATTAATAGATATTTAATGATTTGGTAGAAGCTTCAACCAGTTTCACTGTCATGAAAAAGTTATTTGTTTATGAAATATTAAATATCCCTTAAATAAATATATTTGACTTCCCATTTTATGCCGAAATGTTAACAAAATACGAGTATAGTTTCATAATTTTCATAAACACATAAGTGAAAATGGAAATTATGCTATATGAGTACTTGTTGACAAGAATTTTAGTTATCTAAGAACAAAGGTATACAACATTTTATACCATCTATCCTCGCCATAACTGACGCATCCTACATCGCGTTATTAAAATTAACTGAACAATTGAGTATACTATATACAAGAACCCGACAACAACCTTGGTCCAAGTTCAGTGAAGCTGTAAAAGCCGCAGCGGCTTCAGGGCCCCTAAGTCTAACAGTATAGTCAGTTCTAAAAAAAATCGGTTGTCCGTAAAGTCGGTTTACTGACGATAGTTGAATGTGACAACGTCATAAGAAAATACTGATGGAATGGTATCATTTTTCAAAAGAAAATTTTAATTTTATTTGTTTGATAGCCTTAAATGGAACGCCTCAGAGCGAGGTAACGCCACATGAGTCATGTTTTTTCGTGCGTGCAGCTGTCTCCATCGAATTATAAGACGTTGTCACGTCAAAAAAAAAAAACAACCTTGGGCAGCTGCCCGCCAGACATAACACCCATCCCGTCGACGACCTCCCTTTTAATGTGGAGGTGGTAATAATTGACCCCACATATAATCTTAGGAATTATTTCTATTTTTAGCCCCAATCCCCCTTATTTAACACTAATTTTCAAATATAATTTTTATTGGGGAACACCCCTTGGTGCCTTCACTCTACAGGCAGCCCACAATAATGAAGCTTGGTATTTACACTTAGATTGTTTTATCACATTTTAAGTATTCACAACTTACATTTTACATGTCATGGCGCTTGCTGATTAGGATTTTTACAGTATAGTATAGCAAATACTGAGATTATTATTTTGTTGAATATTCGTAAGACATAAATTCTTTGCATTATTCAAATAAAAGTTAATTTTATAGTAATTTTAAAGAACGACCTTTAGGGCGACTTGCGTAACATGTTTAAACAAAATTAGCATCTTGCACAAAGAAAAATTAGTCGCTAAATATGTTTAACAAACTGTCAAAGTTAAACAGCCAAAATGGCTATTAATCGCTGCTAAACACATTTATTATAAGTGACTTCTTATGAAAATTAAACATGTAAATTATGTATAAAAAAGTATGCCAATAAAGAAACAGGCACACCATAAGAAGGAGCATGGTATTAACACTTTTAATATTCCCAATTTTTTAATGTAAGTCCATGCATCAAATACACTATTTTCACTTTATTTATTTGACTTTGACAGACAACAAACAATGACAACCACCTGTGTATGTTTCATTCTATGCGTAAGTTTTTAAGTCATTGCGCTTTTCGGTTTATGAAACTTATCAAGACCTATGATGTTTTATTGGTCATCTCTGCTTTACTGTCTTATTAATTTTTTGTTTAACTAAATCACATACCTATGTCTCCTGCAAGTTGACCCTACATGATTTTATAATAAATCCATTTAAGAGGCTAATTGTAATTAACTAATTTTGTTTAGCGGTGAGTTAATTGCATCATCATTGTGCAAGCCGCCCTTGGTTTAGTTCGAATATGAATTTCCACCTACTAACTTTGTAATCAATTTTTTTTAGATTCTTTGAAATTATTTCCTAATTGTTATGCATTGTTGGAGAGCTAAGAAAACGGTTATGTTTTTAAAATAATCTGCAAGCCTAATTTTATAAATGTCTTTTTATTTGTTTTTAAGGCATTCTAGTGGAAAAAATCTCAATAAAATATTGAAATAATATTGTTTTTCATCTCACATTTTTCAATTTGGACCAATAATTGTTGTTTTAATATTGATAAATAGCCAGTATTTAATCGTTTTTATAAATCAGAAGAAAAATGAGACTTAAATTGATACTTTTTTTAAATAAATTTTTGTTGTTGCATTTTTGACTTATTTTGAAAAATCCTAAAAACATGATAACTCAAAAATGGTTCACTTTTGAATAATGCATATGGGGGTTAAAATTATCACAAATAGCCACCCTTATCACCTCCTAACAGGAATATGGTGAATTACCAATAACCCTGTGAAATATGTTAAATAGACAAATATAAGTGTTCCCTTAATATAAGCAATATTTGAAATTAATCACAGGAAGGTCAGAATCACAGATTTTGCCTACAATTTTTAACATTTAAGGAGTCATTAGCAAGTTAATTTCATGTTTTCATTTTTCTCACTTTGATGTGATATGTAGTTTCCTGATATATCCAAATACATAAAGCATTTTTTTATTTAAACATTAAAACTATTTTTTTTTTGTTTATTACATTACTAAAAAGATTAGAACCTATAACCTTAGAGACAATCATAGCTTCCTATAAACTGTTCTTCATATCTCAGAACTCATACTTACATAAGCATATTGGAATCTTTTTAAATTTTCTCATACTGCTATCAATTTGTCTCAAAGAGCTATAACAGCATGCATAAGTTTAGCAAGTATGAAAAAGTATTGTATGGACATAATAAAATTAAATTATGCTTTTATATTTAATTATTTTGAAGCCAGTGTAATGTATAACTATAAAAAATAAACAATTCTAGCTCAAACAAATAAGCTTACTCATGATTGTGTATAAATGAAGCCTATTGAATATTGTTTATGAGAAGAAAAAAAAAGTTAAAACTCACAACACTTCAAATTGTTGTCATTCCATTAACATCACATGAATATTTGAAATTGAAACTTATTTATGCAGGTGTATGCACTTATTTACATTCATTTGTAAATATTACATTAGTTCTTGTTTTTACATTCAGAAATGTTTTTAATAATTTACCACAAAAGTGGGTATGTAATAATCCTTTGTTCTTTTATAACAAGTTATAGAAAATGAAATGTTGTTGTAGCATTTTTTAAATCATTAACCTAATGTAGACTATTGAGTAATTGTGTTATTGCAAATTGGCAACAAGAAAAAGTGGTAGAGACAACTTTCTGTTGCCAACTCATCTATAGAATGGTCAGTGTGAGCTGTCTAATCGCATACACATGAAAGCTAGAATGTACAAGTACAATGTTTATTAGAGCAAAACTGCGCTGCTTCGCGCGCGATTTTACATAAAATTGACCTAGATTTCTATATACCGACCTCGAAATAGGGACTGCACGCTGATAGCACCACTTTGTGAGCCTTCAATGTCTGTCCTTCCGCAGCCAGGGTGCAGTCCACGTGCATCCCCTTCTCCAGCAAAGTGTCGAACACAGACACCAGAGTCGACTGGTGGTTGTTCCACCGCAGACAGAACTGCTGGTCGTCATCCATGGTGTATTAGTGCCGCTCGCCGCGCCCTCCGGCCCTACAAACCACACAATAAACACCTCGTCTAAACAAATATTTTATTCACCACGCAATAATTAGGCCATTAGGAAAAACTTAGTTCCACAACACGTAACAGTACGCGCACGATTTATATCACGAAACGCAAATTATCTCACCGAATCACTTGGTACAATGAGATCACTCCCCGAGTTAACTAAATTAACTTTAGGGACCACATACGATACACCAGCAACCGTAAAGCGACGCGGCACAAAGAAAATGGCCGCTTTTCCAGCGCGACAAAAAATAAAATGGCGACGAAAATTCTAAATTTTACTATTTTCTGGAGAAACTTTTCTTGACACATATAACTGAATCAGACGTAACTCAGGTTCGCATCGCATGTAACTTAGGAAAAGTTTAGAGTCAACAAAGAAACTTCTGAGAAACTTCACTTAAAAAGTTCACCGAGTGGAAATTTTCAAGATGAAAACTCTGGTAACTTAGTTCTTTACACATTCGTAATACACCTACAACCGACGTTAAATGCTTACCTTGACTATTGCATTAATTGATTTACGATAATTATATCACTGTTTTATGTGGTTTGGAGCTAATTTTCACAATAATCCAACATTTGCACACCCGCCAGCTTTCTTGATTGAATGAAATTGAAAACACTAAAAAACTCTGCTACACTATGTTGCAAGTTTAGAGAAAGGCACCTTTACAAAAATCCAAACCAAACGAAGTACAAGTTGGAAGCGACACGAGTGACCCAAAATAAGCTCTTTCAATGTTGCCATTATTAAATATAGAAAGCTTAAAAACAATTTTATACCGATTTTAGCTTTTATTTACTAGTAAAAATTATGCTTAAAATTTAATAAATAAGGTGAAATAAATAGAAGTTACATTACCACCTTTGAAAACAATCAGTAAACTACGGGTGTTGTTAGATTAAATTTGACCTTGACCCACTTGTTTGACACTACGTCCCGTGATTACCTACTTGCAAACAGCAAACTTGCAATTTCCTAATTAAAAACTTTGGCTTTATTTAAAATTCAACATTTTTAACAATGAATAATTAAATAATTTGAGTTTACTTAATAAAACAATCAAATTAAATTTTTAGAAATCTATGGAGAAAACTTAGAATTTACACAAACTTAGAACTTGATTGCAGCGCCATCTTTTGTGTCACATTTAAAATTACTTGAAAGAATGAATAGGAAACATACTAAAATTTTATCTTGCTTTGTTTATTTGTCTGTTTTGGTACAGTAAATATTTAATATAACAACTTTGTTTAATAATATTGATTATTTTATTATGTACGAAGAATAATTGCCAAGGAAAATGATTCGCATTACGTGATATAATGAGAAGTCTTCGGTTGCGTCCGAGTACCTCCTAAAACATTATTAAATTTTAATTTAGATTAAAATTCTCCTAAAAATATTTTTAAACCTGGCTAATCAAACTAACTTCACTTCACAACTTACAAGAATAGATATGGTGATTATCGCTGTTGTTATGTCAGCTTATAATATTACACTAAAAGTCAAAGTATATACCTACCTTTAGACTAGGAATAACAAGTAGTCTCTGCTTTAGATTAATTTATTCATTGACCGATACCAAAGTCGAATTTAAGCGCCATCTTTTCGTTCTGCCTTGTGCGTCTCGAGATTTCATATTTCGACAGCAGCGCCAGCGAAACCAATATTTAACCTATGGATCTACGCTTTTTACAAATTTGGAGTATTAGCATCGCGTTGCACGGCACTCATGGCAACCAGTGGACTGGCCTTACCAATGTTTTTTTTTTAAGTTTATGTACAAGAAAAACTAAGCAACATATTTAAAAAAATAAGATAATCTAGGTACCTATCTGTAATCAGTCCATGTCTTTTTGAAATAGAGAGCAAGAATGTAGCACTTCTACTAACATATTATCTGTCGTTGCACATTTTTTCTTTTCCTTCTTATTGTTTCGTAATAATGACAACAATCTGTCTTTCACACAGGCAAACAATCAGTCTGTTTTTTTGTTCCCGTTAATCTCCAAAACGGTTTGACCGTTTCTGACGGTACTTTCACTTGTAGATAGCTGATATTTTAGGGAGTAACTTAGGCTAAGGTTATTTTAGAAAAAAGGATTATGGTTCCGCGCCAATAAAAAAAAATGCTCTTGGTGTACCAATTCGGGGGGCTGGAATGGCTTATGCTGAGTAATCCATAAGAGATATATCATATTAATGTACTACACATTTGTAGATATGTAAAAGACCTACAAAAAAATCAGCGAGAGCATATGTATATCTTCTAAGAATCATCCACAATAAGCATTTATAAAGTGAAACTTTTATTAGATCGTCTCAAATTTTTTGGTCTGTGTGTTGCATGTCGCGTGACGGTGACGTCATTACTCATTTGTGAATTTGTAGGTAAATGTCTATAATGTGAAAAAAAGTTTCACTTTTACCGTGGTTTCATAAAACCACACAATAATTTTTTTTTATCGGAGCGGGATACCAATAATCGCGCGTGTGCACGATCGACGGCAGTCTGTATTTCTGTATTCCATGAGAGAGCAGCCGCGGGCACAGCTAGTTTATGATAAAATTAATTGATGCATTTTGTAACACTACAGAGAGGAGAGGATTTATGGAGAAGGTTTGCTCGGAGTTTCTTTATATGATCAAAACAGAAATGAGGTGATCCGCACAAGAACCAAAGTCATGCCGTCATAGCTCTAAGAATAGCTGGACGTGGAACTGATGTTCGATGGGGTCAAAGAGTTCTCTAGTTGGCAGCCACGTGCCGGAAGACAGAGTACCTGGTACTGAACCTGGTAATGGTTGCGGGAAGCCGCTTGATACGGGCAGCACAGGACCGATCGTTGTTGCGACCTATGTATAACAGGACTATGTTCAGGTCTTTCAGTGGAGTACAGAGAAGAAAGTAAATACCTACCTATAAAATATTTTTAAGTAATGAAAATAATTTTAAATATAAATGCCAAAGTAAACTGAAACATAATAAGACAAAATGTTTCAATGTTGTCAAAAAATATTGAAGCATTTCAAATCTTTATACTAAAAACAAATAAAACACGTGAACTATTTACTACTTTTAACTAGAACTTTAAATTTAGCAAACATCTTTATTCATAATACGTAACATTTTTAAAGATAGCTGGAGTAATTGTTCTTCCCGGAGCGTTGTTGCTTCGTTATAAAAATCAATAGCATTAGTACCTAAGTTCGTACAAACGAATTATACGAATCTCTTTGTGTGCGTTGCCGGGGTTTCGCTGTGCGGAAAACAAAAAAAAACCACGAGCGAAATTCTTGTAATAAAAATCAATCGGTGAGGAGAGAGAAGGCGCCGGGAGCGGGGCGCCGACTGGTCGGGGACTCGGCTGTCGCGGCCGCTGGGAGGAACACCCTCCCTAATTCGATGATTCTCAAAGTAATCTATAGAGACCCGTCGCGATCTGTGGGGCTCCATGATTTAATAAAAATATTTAACAGTCCAATCGAGCAGAAGACGAGATGATTTGACACCAAGTTGATGTTCAAGAAATCTTTTTTTTTGTCAAGTATATTTTTTTCATGGAAATATTTTTGATCGACAGCTTTTCATACTGAATACTGGTTTAGAAAATATTTATTATTAAGTGGGTTGTATTTGAAAAAGTTTGAGAGCCTTGTGCTCTAAATTCATCTCGGCATATCTACACGTTTTATGCATGCAATTATCCTTGTATATGTTTATTACTTCTTTACCGTTTCCTATTTAACAGCCATTATTGACTAATCGTTAATGTTTAAAGAATATTTAAAAATAAAACAGGCACTTTAATTATCGAGTTCTGTGCTGAGCCGCACGACCCGCGTTCGTTTTTATTTCTTTGGCGCGGAAAAAAAGAATCAGAATTCGCCCGCCCTGCACCACCTAAACATGCGCCACGCAGCGACGCAAACTCGGCCGGGTCTCTGCCCGATTCACTTTCATTTGCGACATTTCTTTTATCGAAGGTCATCGTGCAGTCGGGACCCGTCGCTGGAGGTTCGCGATTGCACGTGATACCGCCGACAAGTGCCGGTGTCGGCTACCTCTCGCCGACTGGGAGGCTATAGTAAACTTCGCCCTACGCGCTACGAGTCTTTCACTCATATCGGTTGTCCGTTTTGTTCAATCCATCGGTATTCGGAGGACTATGAAAGTTTCTTACGGTTTACCCGCGTAGTGTACCGCGTACCGCGCGCGTAGCGTTGACGACGCGGTCTCGAACGATGTGAGGTGGAACGAGCCAACGAGGCGAGAGAGGGTTAACCGCGTTACTTTGCAATCACTATTATCCACAGTAAGTTATATTATGTGAAAATAAACGTTATAGTTCCTAACATAAAGACGTTAGTACAAAAAATGACGTGCGTTCTCACGGTGAAAAAGTTTTAACCGGTTTTGCGAGATTTTTCATACTGTTTACAAAGATTTACTTTGGCGCTTTAAAGTCTAAGTACTTGAACGAATACATTTTAGTGGGTTTTTACATGTGAGTAATGTCGTAAATGGGCAGAGGGTTTATTTTACAACTTACAACATGTTAGGCTTATTGAGTGACACCTGGAGACTGGCTTGGCGACGCGGGTGACTGTCAGCACATCTTCATCTTACAACAGTCACCACTGTTCTCAATCTCACAAATATGTGAACTATAGTTTTTTTTTTTTTTTTTTTTTATAATTATCGTTATATGATTAATGATCGGTGTTTTGATTTTCACTGTACAGGAAATGAGTGAACGCGATCTGATACCAGTGAAATGCGAGCCACTTCCAGAAGAGCAGGACGCTGAATTCCATTACTCAATTAACTGTTTTTCCAATCAGGTAGCTATTCAAATATGTATAATAACCTAGTATTGTAAAATCGGGATAAATGGGATGTCAAGGGATAAGTAAATTCTTCTCGCCTAAAGACTGTAATTATGACTTGAGTGATTTTATTTCCCGTACTTATAAATTAAAATAGATATTTCTTAAAACAATAAAAAACATGTATAATTAAAAAGACCTATATTCAATTTAAAAAAATCATTTCAACTGCTTATTAGTTTTTATTTATTCCAGGTACCTTTAAACGAAGTTAGTATCGAAAACATAAAGTTGGAATCCGCGTGCCGTAGTGAAGATGTGCCGACGAATTTTTTACATCATTTACATGTATGTAACTATTACAGTTTCAGGCTTTTGAAGTAGTACATTAAAGACACCTGAACAAGCCTGTAATCTATACCGGGTATAGATTTTCGGTGATCGCACTAGCCAAATTTTTTCTTAATACGGCACAAAGTGACGTAGCTGTGCTGCCTGATGTGCAGTGTAAGTCCAACCCGATAACAGCAGCGACCATCGAAAGATGAACAATCCTTCGGCAGTCGCCGCTGTCTGCATACATATAAACTAGATATATTGTAGGTACATACACCGGTTGATCACAAAATACGACGCGCATACATGAATCACTATGGCGGTCTTTACATCATATGCATGATGGTCGCCCTATGACCCCTATTCTCATTTCCTCATTAGTTACTCGCAGTGGCGTGGGCGTTTCAAGTCTAATGTCTCATTCATACTCTTACCAGTTGCCACAAACTTCAATCCTCTACAAAAACTGACAAAAAGGTTTAATACATTTCACGTTCTTCCACAACAGATTTTCCGTGGGGGAGCTTAGCTGCAAGATCGTGCCTCGCTATTAAACTACACTGCCATTCCGGCCTCTATCTCAAAAAGCTACAATATTATACTGCTATCTCAGTTGAAAAGCTTGAAAAGTGAACGTCGAGAGATGCATACGTATGTTATCATGGCGCTGACCGCTGACACTGTCGAAACTACGGATAGATCGCGACTTCATCCATCATCGACTTCAATCGTGGCAACAGCCCAAGCCGAAGTCCGGCCACTTTGGCACCCTTGCGCGCTTGTTGCCCACGCTTTCGCGGCTGAGAGCCTTAAACGCTCGCCCCCAAGCCCAATATAGCTGTAAAAGCCATCAGCGGCTCTGTTTTTGGATAGGGGGGTCAGACTAACAGTAAAGTCAGTAACAAAAAAAGTACTTTTTGCTGTGACTACAGTAGTCACAAAAGTGTTTTTTTTTGTAATATTTTGCTTTATTTTAATACATTACATAGAGGTATTAAGGGAGATCGAAAGGTTCTATGGGCAGTTATATACCTCGTCAACTAAGCCTGTTACCAGCCCGGCTAAAGATCCGAGAGCCGGGCTGACCCGACACTATACCGAAGATATCCCCGACATCACCCTGTACGAGATTAGGATGGCCCTTAAGCAGCTTAAGAACAACAAGGCGCCGGGTGATGACGGAATTACATCAGAGCTTCTTAAAGCGGGTGGAACACCGGTACTTAAGGTCTTGCAGAAGCTCTTTAATTCCGTTATACTCGAGGGTAAAACGCCGGAAACGTGGGGCGGCAGCGTAGTGGTCCTATTCTTCAAGAAAGGTGATAAAACCTTATTGAAGAACTATCGGCCCATCTCGTTGCTGAGTCATGTTTATAAGCTGTTTTCGAGGGTCATCACGAATCGTCTCGAGCACAAGTTAGATGACTTCCAAACTCCCGAACAAGCCGGTTTCCGAAAAGGCTTTAGCACCGTAGATCACATCTATACGCTGCAACAGATTATACAGAAGACTGAGGAGTATAATCTGTCTTTATGCTTAGCGTTCGTGGACTACGAAAAAGCCTTTGATTCGGTCGAAACCTGGGCAGTGTTGCAGTCCCTCCAGCGGTGCCGTATTGACTATCGATATATCGAAGTGTTGAAGTGCTTGTACAACAACGCCACCATGTTGGTCCGAGTACAGGAGCAGTGCACGAAGGCAATTCCTTTTAGAAGAGGCGTTAGACAGGGAGACGTAATATCTCCGAAACTGTTTACAGCCGTTCTAGAGAACGCCTTCAAGCTCCTGGAATGGCAAGGACTCGGCATCAATGTCAATGGCGAGTACATCACTCACCTTCGATTTGCTGACGACATCGTAGTCATGGCAGAATTGCTGGAAGATCTTGGCACAATGCTCGATGGCCTCGACAAAGTTTCTCAGCAGGTGGGCCTTAAAATGAACATGGACAAGACGAAAATCATGTCGAATATCCATGTGGTGCCCAACCCAGTATCAGTTGGGAACTCTTGTCTAGAAGTTGTTGAAGAATATGTCTACCTGGGACAAACAGTCCAGTTAGGTAGGTCCAACTTTGAAAAAGAGGTCAGTCGACGAATCCTACTCGGCTGGGCAGCGTTCGGGAAACTGCGCGACGTCTTCTCGTCCAAAATACCTCAGTGCCTCAAGACGAAAGTCTTTGACCAGTGTGTGTTGCCAGTGATGACATACGGCACAGAGACGTGGTCGCTCACTGTGGGCCTCATAAGAAAGCTCAAGGTCGCTCAGCGAGCTATGGAGAGGGCTATGCTTGGTGTTTCTCTACGAGATCGAATCAGAAATGAGGAGATCCGTAGACAAACTAAGGTAACCGACATAGCCAAAAGGATTAGCAAGTTGAAGTGGCAGTGGGCGGGACACATAGTTCGGAGAACTGACGGCCGTTGGGGCAGAAAGGTTCTCGAGTGGAGACCACGCACCGGAAAGCGCAGCGTAGGACGGCCCCCCACTAGATGGAAAGACGACATAATAAATGTCGCTGGGAGCCGTTGGGTGCAGGCCGCACAAGAACGGTCGCTCTGGAGATCTATGGGGGACGCCTATGTTCAGCAGTGGACGTCCTACGGCTGAAATGATGATGATGATGATCGTATGAAATTGTAGTATAATTGGAACCGATTGTTAGAAGATCAGTTATCGATTGTTTCATAAAACGATTATAAAAGATATATATATATAATATAAGATTCTATCAGCTTAACAGGTCCAATCCAATACCATGTCCGAAAAAGCACCCCCAAATTTTCACATTTCCCCTACCATGCTTTATAGTAACTTTTGTATACTTAGGGTTGAATGCTTTATTTGGAGGACGTCGTAAATATAGTTTCCTCTCAGAACATACCCTGTTTATTTTTGTCTTCTCAAAAAAAAGAACATTTATCTACTGTCTAACAGTCCAGTTTTCCTAGCTTCTTGCAAATGCAAGCTGGGCTTGCTCATGGCAACGGTTCAACATGGCTATCTTCCTTGCTATACTTCCGTGCAAATTTCCAATTACCAAACGCCTTCGAATAGTGCGTGCCGAAAATGCTAAGGGGTTGTTTTCACGAAAATGTTCGTTAAACGAACGATCGTCTCCACGAGATGACTTTATCTGTTTAGGTATGTACACGCGAAAGATTTGAAGTAGTTTCATACGTGGCAAAATGCTTCACAGCGTGGAAAACCATCGTTCTTAAGCATTGCAGATGATTTGCTATCTTTTTATATGACCAATTCTTCGGGTGAAGTTTTATTATTACTTCCCTTGTAGATTTATCATAACTTTTATTTTTCCCCATTGTTTTCATATGAAGCAATCACCTTTTAAGACTTTTACAGCACTAAATGGCGCCAAAATTATACGAATAGTGACCTCGAACCACAGAGTGTTCTCTACCAAACCCTCTAAAGCTGTAAAAGCCATCAGCGGCTCTGTTTCTGGATAGGGCCCTGAGGCTAACAGTAAGGTCAGTTTAAAAAAAGAGTGTTCTCTTCACAATTTTGTAGTTCAGATTTAATGTATAAAGTATATCTATTTATTTTTTAGCCAATCATAACATGTGTATCAACGAATGTACCGCTAGTATGGAAAAGTTACTGGATACCGAGAGAAATAAAAAATTTAAAAAAACATTCAGTTAGTTATACTTGTTAGTTTGAAGAAGAAAAAATCTCTTTAAATAAGTTCTTACCACCATATATAATATGATCACCGTGTGGTCATGGTATATGACCACCATTGTAAATGGTCCTGCCTTCTGGGTGGAAGGAAGAAACATGCGTAAATGCATTTAGTAATCTGAAAACAAGTAATCGAAAACTCCGGTTGGATATGGTCGACATGGCATCCGACTGCTCACGATTGAGTTCAGAGGCTTAGGAATTTAGATAATAATAATATTGTTTTACAGAGTTCTAGCACATTGGAAGAGTTAGCACCGTTAGCGCCGGCCGGTCCTGCTGCTACCCCGGTCTGTATTAAACGAGAGCCCGCTGATACTCCACCTGCAGTTACCTTGGAAACTCTGGAGTCAGCTTCTCATAACTCAGCGGTAAGTAACTTCGTTATTTTTCCGCAGTCTTCGTAAGTCGCCACTGATGTTTTTAGAGATGTAAGGGGTGTCAATTTACATTCTTAAAGCTGAGACACCCAATCCACGTGGTGCACCCTGCTGAGTAACGAGCGAGGAAATGGCGATAGTGGTAGGGCTGTTTTGCCTGACTGTGTCGCGATCACACGCTTGTGGTGAAAAGTCAGTCATAGTGAGTCGCGTTTCGGATTCAGCATATCCAGTTAAACAAATGCAGGCTGGCGTGACAGCGGTGACCGTCCATCGGTTACGATCTCGCGTCAGTCGTCGGTGTGTTTGGATTCTACTGTCTTACCCTCAATTTGCCGAGCTATTATACAATAAAAGAAACTCGAAAGTTTCTAAGATAAAGAAACTTTCATATTTGTATTAGTAACGCCCCTAACGGAAACGCGAAGCAACTACAATCTATTCTATCTATGCAATTAATAAAATTGAAGTGTCTTTTTGTAATGTCAAAACAACAGTTTTTTACTAAATGCATATGAAAGTGTATATACGAGACCTAAAACAAGAAGCCCATTTTTAAAATTAATGTCTGTCTGTCTGTTTGTTTCGGGTAATCTCCGAAACGGTTAGATCGATTTTGACGGGACTTTCACTGATAGATAGCTGATGATACAGGAAGTAAATAAGGCTACTTTTATTTTAGAAAAATAATTAGGGTTCCGCACAAATAAAAAAAAAATGGTCATGGTAAATCAATTCGGGCGCTTTAATGGCCTATGCTAAGTAAACCATAAAATATATAATATAACAAAATAATTTACTACATAATCATAGGCATTAAAAAGACATACAAAAAAGTCCGGGAAAATATACATCTATCTTATAAGGAACACCCACAATAAGCATTTTTGTCTTTAAAATAGAGCCATATTCGCGCAGGCATTCTGTAGTCCACGTGAGTGAAACCACGGGCGCAGCTAGTTGTCTATAAAATGAATTGTTTGAAATGAATTACAAACCTACGAAAACGTTTACAAAACCTACTGGACTATGATAATATAATGGCCACCTAATGATAATTCTAAAATCTTTATAATGATCATTTGTACTCTTAGATTGGAATATAATAGTTTATTTGTTTAATTAACATTAACTACCTAGTTAAAAGAATTATTATGTTGACGCCATTAGTAATATAGAATGATTAACTTACCACGGACGTCACTAGCCTCTAAATCTGTACAATTAATAAAATTAAAGTGTCTGTTTGTAATGTCAAAATTACAGTTTTTTACTAAATGCCTATAAAAAAGTATATACGACACCTTTAACAAAAAAAAAATCATCAAAATCGGTTAAGAAATTATGAAAATAATTATTTTTCGTTTTTTTTTTTTACGATTTCCAAAAGTAATATTTAAATTTCTTATACCCTATCAATTGATCAAAATTTCATAAGGGTCGGTTAAGCCGTTTTTGAGTTAAATCCGGATATAAAAACAGACAGACACATCTCTAGTGTATAATGTATATTTATTCTATTTCATTTTATTGAAGCCTAAATCCTAAAGATATATGAGTTTGTCTCATTTTGGTATTGCTTTTTCGTTTCATCGAGTTTAAAATCACAACGTTGGTAAAGAAGTTTTCAAAAGTCTTTCGACATATATTTTAGTCATATAATCATTATAGATGTGTAAATTTCTTTTCAACACACTAGCTCATAAAGTGGCTCTAATATCACCGCAATTAGGCACATAATGACACCTGTAATCAAACTGTGACTTTTTCATTGCCATTATTCACAAGTGAGATAAAGAGTTTTTTTTTGTTGGTCGAGTTGCTTTGTTCTTAAAAAAGTTTCGATACAAAAAAGATAATGATCAATAGAACAAATAAATTAATGTACCTATTGCTTGCTCATTTCATACAACTTCGTATTTAAATAGATAATTTCAACTTGTACGTGTTTAATAAATAAAACTTTCACTCAAATATAACTTTTGTTTTCTCTGTATTAAAGAAAATTTTAAATTCCCCATTTTATACGTGGCTAAAACGCTATCTGCGGAAAGCCAAAAAAAAGAAACCTCATTCCTTTAGTCTATGGCCGATCGCCATTGTTAGATGCGCGCGCAAACTGATTAATTTTTCCCGCCATAGCAAAAAAAAAATATTTTTTTATTATTATTTTCTTCACAAGTGTGTTGAAAAACGTCGTATGATACACGTGTGTATTGGTGATTACCGTCCTCAGCTCTCTTAAGACCCTCACGGCCTCACCTAACGGCTCGGGTCTCAATGGCGCCTCAGCGGTAATCACCAACATTACACACTTGTACCATAATGTACTATTATGTTTTTGGATATTACGTATATAATTTGTTTTAGGGCTGTACATTTATGAGTAGACATATGAAGCTGCAGTCAAATGAAACTTCAAACGCAGCTAGCTTCACGTCCCTGATGATAGTTAAAGATGAACCGTTATCTGAAGGAGGTAAGAGTTAACTTTCATAAATATTTTAAACCATCGGCCATCTCCCATACATGGGTCAACGAACTTTTTTTGTTCAGCCTAGTCTAAAATATACTTAAGAATTTTTTATGGATTTCGGAAAAATGAATGTTTAATTAATAAATGAATACGTATTAAACAAATTCTAGTAGGTCTTGATGTATTTGTTAAACAACATTTTGTTATTTTTTTATTATGGATACTTATTATATTTTACAATATAAATTATTCTGTAGAGATTAATTTTTTAGAAAACATTACCATCTTTTGAGAAAATTTCATGTAAATAATCAAGACAAGGTTGACCAAAAAAAAAAACCTTAATATCCTTAGGTCGGGAAATAAAATAGGTATGTGGTTTGAAAAGCGACATGTTAATTTTGCAATCATTCTTTTGTTGAGTGTCTTATCCTGGTGCAACAATAATGACCTCAACCGTTTTTATATCTAAACTTCTTGAAATATCAAGGTGGGTGACTTTTGTGAGTTATATTTTTACCGAGAGTTCATGGGCACACCCTACAAAACTCATTGCACACTGTAGAAACATCGACAGTAATGAAGGAATATACTTTAAAAAAAATTTGGCTTGTAGTGACTGATTAGCTGACTTGCTGCCCCCCCAAAGGCCACCCCGCAGGAAAATTTGCCAGTTACGCCAATACGAGGGGTCTGCTTATAAAACTTTCAGAACAACATCATTTGAGCGGTGAAGATACGAATGATTCGTGCAGTACCCAACCTGAAATTGTGACACGCGGCAGCCCTAAGAGTTGGACCCAGCAAGATATGGAAAACGCACTCGACGCCTTACGAAAGCATAATATGAGCCTTACCAAGGTTAATAAAATTCTCAAATTGAATCATGATTCGCCTAAAAGTAGGATACACACAAAGCTTAGAAAAGGCATTTGCTATTAAATGTCGTTGTTGAAAGGTATAAATAACTATTTCTAGCCAACCAAATAAAAAAATCCCTGGTGAAAAAGTTAAATTCATGGTAAGCTCAGAAACCAGAAGTTAAAGGAAGCTTTAGGTATCTGAGACATGATCCGTCTGAAAATTTATGTTTTATTCTCGTGAGCTCCACAGATATAGTACCGTAAATACTATTCCTGGCATAAGTTCATTCTTCTTTAAGCTGTCATTTCTTTTATGCTTAGGGCTGATTTAAAGACTTTTCAACAAATCATTTTATTTAAAATTAAATAAAATATTTTGTAGAAACTGGATTCTAGGAAGGGTGACATAATTTATGGACATGCCTTGATTTATATCATACATGTAATTTTTTTCTCGGCACTTTAGGCTTCTGCGACATACGGAATACCTTCTACAACTCTCTGGCAGCGAGCTCACAGGCTGGGCATTGACACTCCGAAAAAGGAAGGGGCTGCGAAGTCATGGAGCGAAACAGATTTGAAGGGAGCTCTTCAGGCATTAAGAACTGGTGCTATATCAGCTAACAAAGCCAGCAAAGCATACGGTACCTTTTTCTTAGCTGTGTAAGTGCGCCTCTAGATGGCGCTACACTCATTTTACTAGCTTGTAACCACATTAAAATCTGTTACGTATCTTGGAATAGGCACTCGTCGTTATATATATGGTGATCTTTGAAGCTAGTTACGAAATGCAATACATACTTGAATTAATAAAAAGGTTTTTGAATATAGGTACCTACTTATATTTATCCTCACTTTATGAAGATTTTTCTACATCTTCAGCTATTAAATAAACGAGTAAAATGTATCAAAAAAGGTAGTAGGTAGGATTCAAAACTTTGCAAAAGCGCCTAGAAGAGCCTAAATAGAAAAAAAAAAATATTAACAAAAAAATTAATTAAACGTTTAAAGTCACGAAAATATGAAATATGTTTTAAATAGCTGCTTCTTTAATAACTATTGATGGTTTGAAGGATGCCTGTACTCACACGAGCCGTTCCTAATCACTACTCAGGACTCTTGATAAGCAACCAATACTTATGATTAGAAGCGACGCGACGTGGCCAGTGTTAGCGTTTTCGGAAATCGCATTGATCGACATTGGTTGACACCCTACAATGAGTCTGAGTTAGCACCTACTATGTCTTCCAGCATCTGCTCATGTCTTTTTAGATATTGTGTAAACTACTTTCACTATATTTAAATATTATATATTAGGTACGAGTAATAGAACTGTAAAGACTGTCTAAAATATGTATATTTACTTATTTGAAATTATTAAAATATTACTCACCATAAATAAGACAACTAATTAATTAAGCAATGTGGTTAAAGGCGCCTTCAGCTTACCCATTGCAATGTTGTTTCTTTTTCTTTCTTTCACCAAGTACTTTTCGTCTATCTGTGTAAAATGTTGCAATAAAATTCGTGTATAAAGAAGTTTCCCTTTAAAAGATATCGACGAGTATCAAGAAATTTGTGTCACCGACGGTCGCCATTTGTGGATCTGTACCGTGCTTACTGTCAGATGCAGTAGGTGCAGTCATTTAGCCGAGCTAGTATTAATACACCCTATAAATAAATGATAACAAAAGTTTTCAATGTCACACTATACTATAATACACAGCGATATGGTAATCAGCAATAGTGTTTAATAGTGTGTTATGAGCTTAGGTCTTCGCTATCCGACAGCGTTATTATTTCACTATTTAAGCAAGAGTGCTCAGCTCCTTTTTTTTTAGATCTGACTGTACTGTTAGCCGTAAAGGCTCTGAAGCCGCTGCGGCTTTTACAGCTTCACCGGACTTGGTGTGCTCGACTCCTTATACGCTACGCCTTATATATCCTTACACAATCCGTCCAGTAAGTAGGGTAGTTATGAATATTCATTTATTAACTATTATATTAAACTATCTATATATTAATACGTGAAGCAAAAGCTTTCGGTACCATTTTGAGCGTATTGCGTGCACGGAAGAATGTGAGATTTTGCATGGTTAAATTTTATAGGAGAAGGAGTGCAGAAAGCTAAAATTTATCTATAGTATCTGTTACTAATATATTCAATTAAATAAATTAATAGGTACTGCAAATCCTAAAAAGACCAGTACCATTGAACTTAGACCCCCCAAAATATTGACATTGTCACTCAATGAAAAGTGACAGCAAGTGATGTAGATAACACTCATTGTTTAGGTTCATGAATACTGTAAATGTCAAACGGAAAATAGTCCGTGATTAAAAAGTCGCTGGTCGAATTTCGATCATTGGGCGACCGTTAATATTATTTAATATGACGAGTTGGTAAAAGGAAACCGGCTCTTGTAATACTACGTAACGAACTCTTTGATCCTTTAACATTCGAGTGGTGTTATTACATTTTGGGTGTAGATATTAAGTACCAGCAATGCCAAACTGTATCCACGATTTCGTTATTATCAGTTTTTAAGATTGCCTCCTAATTTAAAGACGTATTCATATCAAAATGTAAAGAATTTATTCAGGTATACCAAGCAGCACACTGTATAAGATAGCTCGGCGTGAGGGTATTCGGCTGTCTGCACCGTTCAATGCGGCTCCGACTGCGTGGCGACGCGCCGATCTGCGTCTGGCACTGGCGTCCATCCGCTGCGGTGCCTGCTCCGTGCAGCGAGCCGCCTCTCACTACGGCATACCTACAGGTTCGACATTTCAAACACAAAACAATAAGTTTTGACGTAGTAATGAATGAGGAAGTAGCGATACAAGTAAGTAAGTATATATTAAACCTATGGTGACTGCACTATGTATAGGTATGGTTAAAATCTCGCCATCGTAATTCGCTTGTACGCGTCGTGTTTCGCAATTAGCCCTTGTATATTCAGTCCGGTATACACGGTCAATACGCAGACCGTCAACACAGTACCGACTGGTGATGCATTATTGATCACCACTGTCTAAGGATTGTACTGAGCCTACCATCAAGCACAGTGCCACCACTTCCTCCTGCTACTATAAAAAAGCGACTAGGTTGGGATAGCATCGGCTGGTCGGCGAATTACTGTGAATGGTTTAATGTTTCTAGGAACACTCTACGGCCGATGCAAGCGAGAGGGGATCGAATTGTCTCGGGCCAATCCGACGCCCTGGTCTGAAAACGCGATGGTAGAAGCCCTCGAGGCTGTGAGGTGACTTTTTATTTTTTATATTTATACCGGTAAGGCTCGCAGACTCAAATGTATACTGGTATCACTACAATTTATAGAGTATAGCAGTTGTTCAAGTTGTTCCAATATAAAAAAATATTACTATTTATTTATTTCTTTACAGAATTGGTCAGATGTCAATTAATCAAGCCGCTATACATTTCAATTTACCATATTCATCGCTGTATGGAAGATTTAAAAGGTGCAAATACCAAAACCAGGTAACATTTTAAAATACTTATTTAAAGATTTTTACATATAAATTTCATTTAAAAATCTGTCTAATTCTGGCTAATCTAAGTTAAATGTTATATTAAAGATAATTAACTCTATGTTACAACCATCTTAGTCAAATGTCCGAATATAGCTACAACTGACGAAGAAATCATAAATATTTTTTTAAAACTGAAATGTCTGCAGTCCAATGTACGAAACATTTTTGCAATCGAATACATTGTAGGTACTGTGGCTGTAGAAATTTAAGTCTGTACGTATGGACTGCAAGAACTCAACTATCCAAGTTGCAGTATAAAAAATGTCCAATGCAGTCGTATGATTCTCAAGGGTTAAATGAAATCATACTGACAAAAGCTTCATATTCAGTAATGACATGACTATTTAAAGAAAATCCATTTGTGCACAGCGCCATCTATCGGTGAATAGATAGATAATCACCGCGTAACTTTGTTTATATTATATCTATGACTGCGATTTTTAAATCATAATAAAAGATCATTGACCATCCTTTTTTCATTCGTGTCACTCATAGAATTTACTTGTTTAAATCGATTATCCTAAGCAAAATACTTAAGAATAATGGTTTTTTTGTGCAAGGTTCAACCGTGTCCACAATTATTTCATCCGCAATGTAGCAGTGTAGTGTTGGTTGGCATTGGCAATACGAACTTGCAGGTACACCGTTCCTCAGGAGTAGCAAATTATTAATATGTAAATACCTCGGTCGCGACTGGAACTTCAATCACTTTAAGAAAGTGTTTTCAGGTTATTCAAGCGACTCAACAACAAGACCACTCTCTATCTCAAGAAGCGGAGCGACACATCCAAGATATTCCTCACTACCAGCCCACGCAGCCTCACACCACACATCCATCAGTTAACGACAATCATGTACATTCGCCGTGCACTGTCGTCCAACAATATGTACACGATGACACATCAAGCGTGCACGATTACACTCATTCATTTTTCAATCAAAACTTCAACAGTATAGTTACAAGCTGAAACCATTTTTACGCACCCAATGATGGCAGACCCTGACATATTTTTGTTACCTATATAAAATAACCGAGTCTTTAAACCAACATTAATAAAGCGATAGATCTTGTGGAAACAACCAATATTCAATTTTCTGCTGGCGTTGTTAGGCTCGGGCAGTGCTTAGCAACACAATAGCTTGCGAAGTCTTCCAACTTAGTTTCCAAGATATTCATGATTAACCTATTGTATAAATGGAGTCTAATTTGAGGGCTTTCATTGAGGATTGTCACTGTTGGAATTTGATTTACGCGAAATAGACATTTTAAATCCAGGGTAGTATGTTCCAGTAAAAATTTACCTTGAATATAGAAGTTTTAAATAACTGTTTATAATCACAATAAAATCCCGCACGCACCTTTATGTAAGTACCCATTGTGGCCGGAGAGTGGAGGCATTGTGGGTAACACGGGATTATTAGCAACTTTACAGATGGTCTGCCTGCATTACCCATTTAACATGAGAATTGTGATAGACTGTAAAAGTAAAATTTAACAAAATGTTAAAATCATACATAACTTATTGTTAGATATTTAAACTTATAAAGTAGCTTTTATCCATTGAAGTTTTTTTTTTAACTTTAGCACTAAGGTAAATTATTTTTATTGTTACCATTAAGTTCATTCTGTGAAAGTAAACTCAATATACGTAAGCTTTTAGTCGGTTGTTATTTTATTGATAAAATTCATTTAGGGTCTTTCAATATTTGTACAATGTACAACATAATGTGTACAGTTACTTAGTATTCTAAGGTAGTCACGCTAGATTTTCATATTAAATAATTATGTCGTATTTCTAAGATAGTCAACGTCAATAATTAACTATTGTTTTTTTTTTTAAAGATAAATTGTTTCGTTGTCTGCTCTGTTTAAGATACATATGTACTTTGATTAAAGGTTTAGTCAAACAAAAGTAGGTATAAAAATATTATCAATATTATGTGAAGATACGCAAATATTGATATACCATATTAAATCAATTTTAATCAATCATATTAATAAGTTTAGATTAATTCCTTTCATTAAATTAAAACCTGTAAAGTACGTAAAGCATAAATAAATAATTATATGTAAAAGCTCAATTTTGTTTACAAACTTAATGTAAAAATTTAGTTTTAATGTAGATACCGGCTATTTATTAAATATAGTAAATTTACTAACACTAATTTTTTCTCTATTGTGTAGACGAAAGTTAACTGTCACGTATTATTTATAAAATTGACATGAATAGTAGAGTTAGTAATGTTGGACGATCGAATGTTCTGAATAGAAGAGACTCGTAGAAAATATTTAAACTTTATGATAATTAAAATTCTGTCCATTCGAAATACGTAATTTGTAATGTGATAGTAATTTAAGTAGAACTTAGAATCATTAGCTATAACGCAACATAAAAGCGGTATTTTAATATTTTAACTTAACGTAACCGTTTTTAGATATTTTTTTATTTGAAAATATAATAAACATACCTAACCATGCATTTATTGTTTTTAATTATTATCTGCTTACTTTATTTTCATAAAACTAAGTAAATACCAATAAATAGCTTGACTACATTTGACTGTTTCGTGGTAAATATAGCAAATACAGAAATAGTACGCGAAGAGAAGTTTACATTTCAGCGTTATATAAATTTTAGTATCAGTTTACCTATACCTACTAGAATAGCTATTTTAAACTAAAATCTTAGTACAGATAGCGGAAGAGGAAGTTTAACCACTCATCGATTAGCTAATTAGAATATAATTCTCATTTCTACAATCAGATAATGAATTATTCAATTTCTGGTTTTCAGCTTTGGTCCATTGTTTACAAAGTGTGTTTTACAAAAATAACAAAGAACGGCAGATGCTATTAGTACTTATTACATGTAAACTCAATGAAATGAAAGAGAATATAACACATTTTTAAATGAAAGAATAACACATTTTTATATATTTATCTCTTGACTTGGCATCTGGTGGCGAAAAGTTAAAACAGAATTGTAAGTAGCCCAAAAGTGCCATCTATATTAAAGAAGCGAAAAACAAGTTTCCCTAATTGAGTTCTGTAACGATATATAGAAAAGTAAAATTATTGTCGTGTAATTTTTATTCTTGAACCAGTTAAGCAGTTTCTTTTGGAAATGCGATTTAAAGAAATTGATTTTATTTATATGATTTCAATGTATTTGGATACTTGTAGCCTCTGTGAATAATATTATATTGAATAAAAATATACACTCAAAAGTAGTTTATTATGAACAGACATGAAGACACTCGATATAGAGACATTGTCCGATGGCTATTTGTAAAATACATGTATCTAATCTAAGCATTATTTTACTGTTATAGGTTATGTAATGCCTCGTGTAGTCAAGGTGAACTCAATATAAAGTTTTAAATGATTTTGGTATATCGTACTAATAAAATCGATACTTACTGTTTGTAACTAATATCTAAGTAACTCAATCTATCTATCTAAGGGAAAGGGGCAAATCCTATTTTCCTATAAATATATGGTAAACTGTTTTTAGAAGATAAATTTTAAAGTTAGGTAAAACTGGTTTCTATTAATATAATTTTAAATTAATCACCCGAGATCATATTGCAACAAACCTGTATAAAATAAATTATAAAAATAATACGCACTAAGTCGATTTGAGGTTGACGACACTAATTAGTTGCAAAACATTAAACGTAACCGTAAAAAATTATGAAAATAAAAAAGCTCACGTTCATAAAAAGTCGATTTATTTGTTATCTACAGATAGATATAAAATAAATTACATAATTATTTTCATGTGGTTAACGGCTACGACGTCCGTTCATACAATTTACAACTTTGTCTAATATTTTATTAATTACACAAGTACGAATAGTTTATTACATACAAGACACGTTAAACAAATACCGACACTAACTGTATTCTCATAAATGTATCCAAAAGTTGAGCATTTCGTTTAGTAAGCAATTATTATTTCGATAGTATTTTTTGTAGTTTTTCTTTTATTTAGACTGCGCAGGTGATTGTATAAACCGCCATCTAGCTCAGAGTATCGTTATACAAGTTATAACTACTCTCCAACAGATGGCGGTGTAATACTCAAAGAGACCATCTACTACTCTGACTGATCTTTAATTTTTATTACCTGCAATATAAAGTTTACAAATAAATCGACAAATATAGAAAAAAAAATTACTAATTTAATGTCTCGTACAATTGTATATTTAAGTTTTATGTTACAAATATATTGATGACTCTCATAAAATTATATGTCTGGATAGACATGAGACAGTGAATAAGGCTCCGGACACAATATACGTTTTGTTGGTAGTTAAAACGCTCTTATTAAAAATATTGATAAACTCAGACTCGTAGAGGGTCTCTTCACGTATTTCTAGATTATTTTCATTATTAGCTAACGGCAGGCAGCATATATTATGGCACTATTTACATTTTTTAAAGTATAATCTAAGTAAAGAATTTGTCAAACTATGAGTTTGTTTTAATATATTTAGGAAATTCAGAACTACTTCGAACAAGCGATAACTATAGGGCATTTCTATCGCTCGTACGGAATAGTAATGAGTTTAGTCCTTAGATCATTATTTACAAAAGATCACAGTATTTGTATACAGATAATGAAATACAATGAACCTTATATATACGACAATTATATTATTTATTCTTCTGGCTGGATTTTAAGATTTTTTTTTTGTTAAAACGGTATTATACATAGAGAAGTCTGATAAAGCTTTGATATATTTTCATGCAAATTGTAATATACCACAACTAGTCGAGGGCCTTTTTTGTCCTCAAAAGTACATAGCCCCCTATTACATGGGACCTAAAAAAACATACCCGAAGAACTGTGGGTGTACATTAGTGCAGCTCTACCTAATCCTTCGGGGATACAGGTGTGATGGTATGTTATGTTAAAGTAAAATTAAAACTGTACAAAGAGTCAAAATATTTTTTTTGTCACAAAACATAAAAAAATTTGTTCAAAAATATACCAGTAAATTGCTTTATTGTTATATATCTTGGTCACAAATTTTATCTGAAATGATTATTATTATTATTAAATTATCTGAAATTAGTAAGGTAGAATTGTTTTGATAACAATAAATCATTTTACTGGAATATTTGTCTGCCAAATCAAATCTATGTTTGTCAGTATATTTTATTTTTATAAACTTTATGTTGTAATATTATTTTGAAGGAACTTAAATAATTTCGATATTTTACAGTCACACAATTAATATTAAATTGATTTAAAGTAATTGTTTAAAATGCAAATTTACTAAACAGTTATTTGGAAGAATCAAAAGATATTTCAAAAAGCAAGAATAGCTTTGGACATGTTAATATAGTGTTTGGGTCTCAAAATACGACGGAATATTTTGTTTTTCTTTAGATATCTATTAACAGTGCCCCTAGCGGAAATGTAAAGGAACAAAATTTTCAGTACAGTCAATAAAATATTTGATCGTATTTGTAGATTCACAAAGTTCGTACCAGATCGATGTTATAAGTACCTTCAACATTGAATCAGTTACAATTTTAGATACACAAATACAAAGTGGAGACAATGCTCTTGGAAATATCTAGTATAAACTCACCTAACGCTAATCAAGGTTGTAGTGTCGCTCGCTTACAAACTATTTACGTATATCATTGCGTCGCGCGTTCGTATACAGGGACTAGACAACGCGCGACGCGCGGCGCCACTCGCGGCCTACTTGTCACTTCACTATAATTATAGTCACCGTCTCACAAGAGATATATCGACCACTATACTTTAAGCGGTTTCGTCAGTCGCATAGAAAACCTTTTTAAAGGTTAATGTTCATTCTAGAGTTAAGAGTTTTTAAAGGTAGACACTAAACGGGTCCGTAGTCGGAGAGCGGTTGGCCGGAGCGAGCTGAGGCGGCGCCGTGCGGCAGTGCGGTGGCTGGCGTGTGTGGGGCAGGGGCGGGTAGCGCGGGGGCAGGTGCGGCGGGCGGCGCCGCGGTCGCTTGTCACACGCAGCCCTTGACGAGCGCGCGCTGTGCGGGCGGGGGCTCGCGAGCGCCTGCCCCGCGCCATACGCGCCGCCACGACTCCAGTGTCTTGCCGGACCATATCCAGACGCCGGACGTGATGCCGACAGCAAGCGCCATGAAGTACTTAAGCATGAGCGCGGAGTAGAGCGGACGGTCCCCGCAGCCGGCGCCGCAAGCGACACGTCGCATCCAGCTCTCGTAGCCGCTCGCCTCGTAAGCGAGGCATCCGATCAGCACGGCCGCCGGCACCGCGTACAGCACGCTGAACACGCCGATCCGGATCATCAGCTTTTCGAGCTTGTCCGCCTTCGAGCCGGCGCCGAGTCCGCCCTGCCGCTTGATCACCGACCGAATGCGGAACAGCGACACGAAGCCGGCCAGTAGGAAAGTAGAGCCGAGAGCGAAGTACACGACGAGTGGCGCGAGCACATACTTCTTTAAGTTCTCGGGAGAGGAGTTACCCACGTAGCATATACCGGCGACGGGGTCTCCGTCGACGGCACCGGCGAGCACCACCGCCACGGTCTTAGCAGCGGGCACAAGCCACGCGGCCAGGTGATAGTACTGCGCGTGCCCCGCTATCGCTTCATTGCCCCACTTGAGCCCGGCGGCGAGGAACCATGCGAACGAGAGTACCACCCACCAGATCGAGGAAGCCATGCCGAAGAAGTAGACGAGTATAAAGACGAGGGTACACGCGCTCGGACCGCTTGCGGACGTCTCGAGTAGCGCGCCGTCGCACGCGACCTCGTCGTGCCCGAGTGGCAAGCGCGCTAGGTATCCCAGTGCGACCATAAAGTAGCAGGCCGATAGGTATACGATGGGCCGTTCGGGGTATTTAAACCGCTGGGAGTCAATCAGGAACGTGGTGAGAGTCATTAAGGTCGAGATGGCGCAGAGGCCACTCCAGAGCGCCACCCAAACTCCCGCGAAGTCCTTCTCCTCGCGGGTGAAGAATGCCCCGGGGCAGGGCGGTGCGCACCCGGGCACGCCGGCCGCCGCGCTGGCCGCGGCCCGCGCGCCCGCCGCTGTGGCGTGCGCGCTCGTGTTGTGGAGCGCGCGCACGCTGATGAGCGGCGGCCGGCACGCGCACGCGCACTCGCTTTCGCCCGGACTTGCAGCCGGGCCGCCTTCGCAGTTTTTTGAATCTTTACAATTTTTATGTGGTTTCCTGGGCGGCGGTTTGGGCGGTTCCTGTTCCTGTTCTCTGTCGTTCTTCTCCATGCAGAGGCGCACGGGGTCGCCTTGCCGCGGTAGTTTCTCGCAAGCCATGCGCTCTGGCCACTGGAACCCGTACTTTTGCATGAGTGGAGCGCAGCCAGCGCGCGCTCGCTCGCAAACGCTGCGGCACGCGGGGACCGGGTCGGGATAGTCTTCCATGCAGATGGGCGTGTACACCGAGCACAGGAAGAATTTTAGGTCCGCGGAACACTTAATCTCAACGAGAGGCCAGTACTGGTGGACCTGGAAGTATAAATGCATTCATTTCATTATTTCAATCTAATACCCACACAAACTTATTTAGTTTTTTTTTATAAGTAACTTGGCACATTGACGGTACTGTTCTTCATGGTAACCACAGTACAATCCAAACACAACAGCGACCACCCACAGTTTCTCGGTATGATAAGTCATAGAGAACTTTTTAGTTCGGGCTGAGATGGAGGGTACAGTGACTCCGAAACCCAGCGCGTGAGGTTCTGTTAAGGAAAGAAGAGAGAATTAAATTGAACAGCTCTTCAGATCACTTACCATGATACAGGCGTTAAAACACGCTCAGCGAGGCGATGTTCCTGCGCAGCTGAAGCGGCTCGATGCATTTAGTAACGTCTGCATCATTAACAATGCTAATAGGCCATCTTTGCAACCTGTCCAGAGCATCGAGGTGTTTTGCGGATCACCCGGTGATCGATTCTGGCGAAAACCGTATTGAAGATCATCAATCAAATCAGACAAGCTGGGTGTTGATGATCCACTCAATGATCTCGCCCAACACTGAAGCAATTGGACGTTAATTGACATGGTCTGATCGATCCCCCTTCTAGGGAATTGGTTGCACAATAGCCTTCTTTCAAACCCAAAGCATGATTGATACCAGAGAGGTAGGACAGGCGATACAGGCGCGTCAACACTAGAGACAATTCAGCTGCATATACGGCTTTGGTCAGACTCTAGTAGGCTGGACTGTTAGCCAGTTGACCTACGAGATCATGATCTATTCGTGCAATGCCTTGCTCTAATGTAGGCCTCTCCTACAGACTTTGGTGGCAGAATTGTATGTTGTTTTAAGGGAAATAATATTAGGATCCTTGTTTGCGCGATCCCTAGTCATCATCATCATACCATCACGCCTGTATTCCCCGAAGAGTTAGGCAGAGGTGTACTAATGTACACCCACAGTTCGCCGAGTATGTTTTCAGGTCCCATGTAATAGAGGGCTAGCCTATTGCCATTAATCGGGCATAAATCCGAGCGGCTACTAAGAATTTAATAGGAAAACCCCAATAACACTTTGCTCTACCTGGGACTCGAACCCGGGTTCTCGCTCATAGCAGTCGCGCTTACGACCACTAGGCTAACGAGGCAGTTCGATCCATAGTCCCCTCACGATACGCGGCTTGCTTCTTCCCTACAGCATAGCCGCATTCGCGATTGTATCAAGAGTATCTTCTACGAATATTAGACGATATCGGAAAACAATATAATATTCCATTGCGGTTCCAGTTCGTCGGCAATCGCTGAAGGATCTTTCACTCAAAGCAGCGCTGCCACTAAGAAATAGATGCACAACAATCCCGCATTCTATCACAGTCTGTGGCGAGAAGTGCCAAACTTTACGTCTAATTCTTACGCATGATGATGGAGACGCAATGCACGGCACAGATGTCATAAACCAGGTGCATGAACTGACACAACGTGACCTAGTTAGTGCCAATAGAAGATCCGGAAGATAGAGAATCCGGGCGGGCTGGATTACCAGTTGAGTTAGGTCATGAGTTAAACGAATGCATGGACAGTTCGTCCTGCATGGTCTGTCTTGGAGGAACCAAACCACGATTCGTGGTGTGCGTTAAAGTCACCCAAGGCTACCCAATTCTGCAGTAGGAAACTGCTCTTGTGCATCGTCTGTCGCCCTGCTCAAGTACTCAAACAGCCGAGTAGTCTCATCATCACCGTTATGAGCTTTGTAGAAGCACACGTAGATTCGGCTTTGAGTGCCGAGGTCCACGTGTACCCGGACGACGGAAAAGGAAGGGTACTCCTTGCAGCGGAAACGGCGACAACACACATCTCACCGTACATACACACATACTGCGGCTTTTGCTTGGAAATTAAGGGTAGTGTAAGTAGGACTTATCATCCGGACGGCGAATCTATGTCTCTGTCAAGAAGAGCATAGCAGGTTGAACCATCAAAAGGTGTTGGTGGACAGCATTCAAGTTGGAATGGAGTTTGCGGATGTTAGCGAACTCCACCGTAAAAGCGGCGTGAGGCTGTCGTACCTGCTCTCATTATTTGCGCGCTGTCATGGTTAATTAAGGAAAAAGGAAGAAAGTGAAGAGAGAGTTACATTAATCCAAGCTCCGAGTAAGCCAGTGTGAGTCGCCGACTCATTACAATACATGAGAAAAATACATTGGAACCGGCGGATGGAAAGGCCCGTACCCTCACGGAATAGGTTGCCGGAACCCCAATTCGGCCACCAACTGGCATGACAAATCTACCAAAGATTATTGGCGGCATGGTGAGGCAGCCGCCTCTTATAGCGATCATTCATGATAGGGCTGTTTCTACGAGTTCCCTTGGCCGCCAAATAATGCAGTTCCTCAGGCAATGAGAAATTAGAGAATCCCACCAGCACCCGTGCCAAGGCAAAAGTCACTCGTGAAATGGATATACATAGGCTGATCCCGAATCGCGCATGCAAAAGCGAGTCATAATGACGGGCTTTTTACCACATGTATGCGCATGCATGGTGGTCGCGATCAAGTCGGTCAAAAAAACTCTAGCATCCCGCTAATGCCACTTCCTCGTCCGTTGCTTAGCAGGGTGCACCATGTATTATAGGTGAGGTTGTCTGGGGCGTCGTGTTGAAGATGTAATTCGACAACTCTTACACCCCAACAAAGGAGAATTAGTTATAATTTTAGTAGAATGAAGGGAATAATACAAATATTCGAGGATTTTAAACCTCTTCAAGGATCGACTGCAATAACAGAATCGCAAATGAGCAGGACCACTATTGCCGAGCGCCGTTCCAACTTAGTCTGCAGAGACAATTTATCCGTGACATGGTGTCAGCTGTAGTGATAACTTCAGTTAGTTATGTTAACGATATTGTAGTATTGATGGGGTTTGCTTGTGTACCTCTAGTCCGGCCTCCTCCTGGGTGTCATGATCGAGTGCGTTCGGGAACTGCGTGTAGTTGTAGGCGATGCCGCGGCACATCGGGATCGTGATCTCCCGGCAACGCGGTTGCTGCAGTGCGCCGCCGCCCGCCACCACCGCCAGCAGCGCCACTAGCGTGCTCGCGGTCACCGCCGCACGCCAACTCATCTTCACTTCACTATGACCGCATCTGTTGCCAACAAATAACTATTTATACTAAACTTTTCCTACAACTACTTTTTCTCCGCGACATTCATGCTTTTTAGGAGTTGGAAAACCTATTCCGATCATCGTTGATCTCGATTGACTTACTTATATAATTGGATAAAAAGGGCCTCATATAAAAGCGAAAAATAGTTTTTTTATTTCTTACCCAGAGCTTAATACTCTAAATAGTATTACTGTAACATAGTCCCTACACATATTACTTAAATATACGTATAATTAAAATAAAAAAAACTTGTAGCCGATTTATTACAAAAAATAACAAAACCCCGGATATAAAAAAAAAAACATAATAATTATTTAGTTTGTTAACCAAAAAAGTTTTCCTCGTAAGACGGGGAAACGTCGGAAAGTTTCCGGGCAGGTCCGTTTACAGAATGTTAGAATTAGTTTATATTAAGTTAAACACGAAAGCTTTATTTATTCTGTAACATGTGCCCGGTAAATATAGAACGGGAGTATTAACAAGCTGCCGCGACTCGCGACAGATGTGGCTAATGTCTTCATTTTGATACTATGCCCAAATGTGTAGTGTCTCTCATAGGCTTTCATGGTGTCCCTCACATTCTTTATAATATAGAAATAGGCTAAATTAGTCGAACAGTGTTTAGACTTAGTAAGACTGATAAAAGTTGTTTAGATAATAGTGTTAGGTTATCAAGATCGGTCGCTCTGGAGATCTATGGGGGAGGCCTATGTTCAGCAGTGGACGTCCTGCGGCTGAAATGATGATGATGATGATGATATAATAAGGTCCCGAAGCACGTTACTTATTTACCGGACAATAAGTTCAAGCACCATGTCAAGTAGATTTTACTGACAAAAGGTTAAGGTATAGTGATGTCTGGAAGTGACTTCCTCTCTGTGCATCCACTAAATTATTTGGTTATTATTATTGCATTATATTAGACATTATTGTATTATATTAATACTATTGAAAAAAAAAAGATAAAGCTGATCGAGTTTCTGCCGGTTCTTCTCGATGACTTGGATATTTTCCGAACCGGTAGTAGTGTTTGACATTCATAAATACCCTTCTTAGGGTCTATTCAGACTTTTAATTTTTTTTTTATTTTGAACAACGAACAATTCGCCAAATAATTCGTGCACGAATAAGACTATTTTATATTCAAAGAACACAGATCTTTCATTTATCGATGACTTACGACTCGTTGCTACGGTTTTATGTAATGTGTATCGACTCACAAAACAAAATGTTTAGGAACCCATATCACAGGTTCTTCCTGCTAAATTTCTTTAAACTTTAAAGTGCTCATGTTCGTCCAATCCCTCGCAAAAAATACCGCTTGCGGCAAAGTTCACGAGACAACTGTACAATGACGCATTTGTAAACATCGCGAACCAATACAGGCCTATTATCTTTTGATTCGCAACAAAAAGCCGACACCGCGCGAAGAACGGACGAGTATTCGTGGCGGCTACCAAACACACCCGAATAAGTTGTTTACATACTGGTATCCGAGCCTATTCGTCTGCACTCGGCGAGTATCTAAATGGGGCTTTTACACACAAATATATTTCATTTTCACATACATACTAATAACTAGCTGTATCCGTGGCTTCGCTCACGTGGACTACAGAATGCCCGCGAGAATATTGCTCCCCGCTCCCGGCTATTGTGAGTGTTCCTTAGAAGACAGATGTATATTCTTCCGGATTTTTTTGTAGGTATTTTTAATGCCTATAATTATGTAGTATATTAATTTGCTATATCTCTTATGGTTTACTCAGCATAAGCCATTTAAGCGCCCGAATTGATTCACCATGACCAGTTTTTTTATTTGTGCGGAACCCTAAGTCTTTTTCTAAAATAAAAGTAGCCTAAGTTACTCCCTGTATCATCAGCTATCGTATATACTTTCATATGCATTTAGTAAAAAGCTGTTACTTTGACATTACAAACAGACCTTTCAATTTTATCAATTGTATAGATAAATTATAATAAAATATATTAAAATTACTTACTTGATTACTATTTTATTATGTTTTACAAAGAATATTGTATCCTTAAGTGTTTCTTAAATCATGCACTAACTTGTTTTGACGATTCTAAAAGTTAAAATACTCACTTGATAACTAATTACCTAGGAATATTCGGCTTATCTGAATTGTAAATGATCTATGCATTGTCGCCGACATTGGGGCCATGCAGTACTAGCGCGATCGCGTCGCATCGCTCACTAGAGTCGACGCGCGTCCGAATCACAGTTAATGCGCTTTTAACGACATACGATATCGACACGTGGCCCCCGCGTACATACAAACCTCTACAGGGACGTACTTAGCAAACGAGCTCAGGTTTTTAAATAACCAAGCAATGTTAATTATTTTAAATAAAAAGAAAAAGAAAAAAAATATTACAATACCAACATTGACATTACACAAAATTGACAGCTCGAATCTCATTCAGTATATATACAATATGTGTTAGTAACATTTGAAAATTCTTTAACGACAACCTCTAACTCTGTGCGACTATTTTTACAACAAATCATTGTGTTTAAAATTTGCAGTATGAACGTAAGCAATAAACGTTTTACATTATTTCATTTCATACATTTCTAACACACAATAATTATACATTTTATTTTACTATGCCAAATCCCAGAGTACTCTGTGAGCGCAATATGCTTAAACAAGAGTCCGAAGTTTTCTTTTGACGTATTTAATATTGATATAGATTTAAAAAATATCATCAAATTATTTTAAATAATAAAAACTAAATGACTGAAGTTAATCGGCAGTTCGATAAATCTCGCTGAATATGAGATTAGAAGAATCTACTGGCTGAAGTGACTGGGGGTCAACGGGAGGTATGGCCCACACAGCACACAAATGTTGTGCAGGCAAATACTGTGGGTACCTACCTGTTGTACGTTGAAACGTAAATAGACATTCGGTAACGTTTAAAATTATATTATTTATATGAGTTCAAAGGCGCTGCGGTTCAACCCTACATGCCCGCTACGTTATTACATATAATTGCTTTCTGTGTTAAGAATCACGTTACATCCTTAAGGTTTAAAACCTATAAATTACTGGCTGCTGCTATTAGGAACCCGACTAATTGTTCACCGTCCACCAGCAGTAATTGCGTCCAAAGATGTGTTTAAAATCTACTTTAAAAATTATAACACTCAACACCATCAATTTACACTGCGCTAACTTGAAACCAAATTTCTAGTTTAAAAGAAAATGCATTCAAATTCCACTAAGCAATGACACTATAAATGACTGACTTTGCCCTGCATGTTATTTACTGGAGGCAGCAAATTTTTTTAAGAAACACCCAATTGTTTAAAGTAAATAGCTAACGACATAAGAATTGAGCAATACATTTCAAGAATTTAGTATCTTTACTTTGCCTTCCCAATACATCTTGGAAAATATAATGTATGTTCGGAAAAATGAAGATAATTTTGAACTTGTAACTAACATGTACAATTTCAATACTAGAAATAAATATAAAATAGTCAGTCCGTCTTTTAAACTTAGTAAAACAAATAAAAGTTTTTTAGGTAATTGTGTTAGGTTCTATATTAAACTTCCTAAGCATATTACCGATTTGCCGGACAATAAGTTCCAGAATCACTGTTAAGCAACTTTTATTGTCGAAAGGGTATTATTACAGGGTAGCTGATAACGTGAATGATGGTGATGTCTGGATGTGATTTCCTCTCTGTATATCTACTGGACATGATAATAACTGGATATAATTAAATACTGTAAAAACTATTTAAAAAAAGATAACATTTTGATAAACCCGATCGGTTCTTCTCGATGATTGGGATGTTATCCGAACCGGTGGTAGGTTATGACATTCATGAGTGCCTTCTTAGGATCTAAATTGGAAAAACAAAATTTTTTGCCTAGAGCACCAATAACGGCATTTTGTACTAAGAACTGTTATGCTATGTGTGTATGTATAAATATAAATATAATATAATGCCGTCCTTTACGATATTAGGGAATTGCCAGAAAAGAGGTTTGATTTTATTCAATAACAAATTTCATTATAAAGTCTTCGCCATATCATCTATCTATAAAAAATATAAAACTACATATTCTGAACTAAATTTTTTTTTATTAGAAGTTATAAATTTGTAAATCAAATGTTAAATACAACTAGCAGGATGAAGAATTTTCAACTTGATTAAGACTTATCATGATCAATTGAAAAAAAAAAATATTAGGAAGTTAGTGACAGGTTAGGCCGGGGGATCTCTACAAAATTTAAAAGCACGGCAAGCGGTCTAAGTGACCAAAAGGATTGGGGTTTTCTAGTCTTGAACAAGGCTACCCAAATAGACTACTCGAGTCATCAAATTTAGCGCAATAAATAAATATTTTCTGTAGTATTTGACTTAAGAAACCAATATACATATATCGATTTCAGATATCAAAAGTGTAAGATGGCTACTGTATTTTCAATTTAAAAACAGTTTTGTTTTTATTTCGAACTCCGAACACGCTGTCGGATATCTTGTGACATCATAGGACTCTAAGCAAATTCATGTCGAACTAAATGAGTGAAAATTCGCTATGTAGTCTGTGCTGTGACATTGATATTTACGACATTTAAATGTCAAATGTTTGTTTTCGACCCGTATGACGTCACAGCAGAGATAATAATTTATAAACTAATATGGCTGAAATCGCTTTCGCTTGTTTACGAATAGTTTTGCGGTTTTGTTGGTCCCAAAAAATATAGTAATTAAAAAAGAGTCAACTATTGATTCATTTTCGTGGAGGGCTATAATTTCGAAACATATTATGGTCTTTTCGAAAAACATTCCTATATCTATAGCAGAGAGGGACTGATTGCTATTGAAATGTACGATGCTGTTTGTTAACCCTAGTCGTGAATAATTTACGACAAAAGCGATTGAGTTATTGTTAACCAGTTTATTTTAAATGTTCCGGGAGGCAAGCCAAGTTTACAAAACAATCATTATTGGATATTTCCTATTAGGCACGAACTCTGCACTCGGAGAGCTTTGTTTCAGAAATTCTCACACACGTTCGAAAGCGTAAGCTCGTAATTATATAACACCACGTTTATAATTAAATAAGGTAATTCTATAGAAAATTCGAACTGAATCGTTGAAGTATTGGTTCTGTTTGAAAAAATAGTAGACTACGCTTTGTGTTAAGGCATATGATCTTGAAATATTACAGGAAACATGCAAACACTTGAATAAGATAAAAATCCAAAAAAAAATCAAGATTATTTCACGTCTGGCCATTTCAATCCATACTAAAAGCATAAGTTTATAATATTAATACGTGAAGCAAAAGCATTCGGAACCTTTTTAAACATATTGCGTGCACGGAAGACAGTGAGATTTGGCATGGTTAAAGTTTATATGGAGAAGGAGTGCAGAAAGCTATTAATCTATAATATCTGTTACTAATACATATATCAAATAAAATAAATTAATACTGCGAATCCTAATCGGACCAGTGCCATTGAACTAGACCCCCCAAAATATTGACATTGTCACTCAACGAGAAGTGACAGCAGGTGATGTAGATAATACTCATTGTTTATGAATACTGTAAATGACAAACAGAAAATAGTCTATGATCAAAAAGTCGCTGGTCGAATTTCGACCTTAGGGCGATCGCTAATATCTATAAATTAATTACTATACCTTTATTTTATGAAATTAGTTTTTTTAAATACAGGTAAAGATTCTAAATACGCTAGAACTCATCTTTGACAATGGTATTACACAGTCCTTATCACGGCAGCGTAGAGAGGTCCTTCAAAAATAACTAATTATGCGGTGATAATGGATTTTTATTTTTTTATATATCTCTCCTGACTAACTATATAGTTGCAAATCTTTCTAGGAACTACGAATAGGGTCGTACTCAAACCCCATTTATTATTTTGATAAATATTCGCGTTCGAACGAACACAATATGTAACAATTGATAAGTTTATAAAGCGTTTGGCTTGACGCCAGTCAAAGCCCGGTGGTTCATGCCGCGCCAGGAGGGGGAGAGCGACCAAGCCAAATCTGCTACAAACGGGCGTCTGGCGTCTGGTGCTTTGACTCCACAAATTACGTAAAACTTAATTATACTTTAAACTGATCATTACAAATATTTATACAATTATTAAATAATGACTTATTTATTGGTAGTTATTTCTTTTAAATTATTCCGTGACGATAAAATGGCTAAAAGTATGTGTTACTTCGCAAAAATCTGACACGACTCTGATCAGAAGCGAGACGAAATAAATTATATTCTCATTTTATATTAAAAAAAAAAAAAACGATTATCATTATATCCGTTACATCTTAATTAAATCGAAACCATAATAAAATGAAACGTAATTTTTGATTTCATAAATGTCATTATTTACTACCAATTAAGTTAATTTATGAAAGCGATGATGTTTATTAATAACTGAACTCAACTTGGACCACACGTCGCGCTTCGCGTCGTAGTAGTTCGAATACTAATGAAAATAAATGCCTACAGAACGATCAAGTAGGCGTGTATTAAATATTTCGCAATCACTATTGCCAAACAAAAGTGTTTCTAAGCAAGCTACAGGCAGGCACCTTTACCCCGTCTCTTATTGTCTACGTTGGTGTAACAAAGACGAAAGATTGATTAATTTTGAATTACAATAGGAACGAATAAAATTAGCAAGGTGGGGCGCGGCCTTAAGTGTTCATTTTCTTTTTTTTAGTTAACGGTTTAATAATTTAATATTTAATTTTGGTTTGGCTTAAAAGAATATGACTCAAAGACACACAGACATATATTTATATCATATAATTAATAATAATAACATAAAGTTTATCGTTCTAAAATCTTGTAAATCATTTATCGAAAATCTTTGAATCGATTACAAAAATCAATATTAAAGAATGTTCATCTGAATAATAGAATCGATAAGATCGATCAATTTACAATTCGAATATGAACAGAAGTTTGAACCGCAATCATAATGGTCATAACAAAACAAAGGTAATAAATTATCAACGGACCTGAAAACCTATAGCCCTTTGCATTATTTCGTTAGAACCGTGCAATAAAACTATTATTGCTTTCATTTTATTGGTTATTTTATTTACGAGGCTGGCACAATGGTCCGCTGCCACATCTCCGAGCTGGCTAGTCCAAGCGCGGCGCACTGCGAGGCGAGGCGAGAGTATGTCGCCGACCACGCGCGATTTTACGACCCATCGCTTCCTGCCGCTAATATTGCTTTCGTCTTGAGGAAACAGTGGTGAGTGGTGAATGAACTCTTATATAGAACTGGTGTAGGGTTTTCGAAACAATTACGTTATATTATTATTAGTTTAACTCCGTTTTGTATTCTATGGCGGAGTACCTTACGCGTCTCGCCCCCATGTCATGGTCAAGCTGTAAAAGCCAACTTCAGGACTCTTATGACTAACAGTATAGTCAGACAGATATTTTTTTGTCATATCCATTGATATGCTATCGAAGGAAAGGTAAGAATAAAAGGTTATATTTGTCTGTCTTTAGTAACTGAAACAACGGAGATAGGCTATTGAAAACGGCCGTAAATCGACCGTCGATAGATTACGATCTCTCGGTAGTCGCCGTTGCGTTATGATTTAGGATTGTACTGTGCTTGCTATCAGGGATATTATTGTCAAATTGCCGTAATACTATAAAAATAGTTCTATTATTACAGACCCTAACTACCCTGCTGGATTACTGTATATATACCTACAGGCTGATTCCGGATCGCGATATACCTAAGCGCGACACTACGGCACGGCGCGCGGCGTGTTGTTGCACTTGTTGTATGGTAGTCACCATCCATCGGGAGTATCGGGACTCTAATCTCATAAAAATTGCAATTAAAAGTCGGTAATGAACTCTTTGTATTGTATCTCATACAATACTGGCATGGCGAGGTGCTCCATGTTATTCGGAGAATGTTACAAAATTGTTTTACACGGAGGCCTCGCGTTTATACTGATATTATGGTATCATTTATTATCATGGAAACTGATGTCAAATAATGTGCCGACAAATAAAATGAATCGCTATAAAATCAATGTAAAGTTTACGATGATTATTCGAGGGTCGAGAGGCGTCGAGGGTCCATGTTAACATTTAAGTATTAATTATTTTTATTAATGGTTAAATATTTACTTACGAGTGATGTCAGAGATAAAGCAAAAACCACAGTATCTTCAAATGCGTAGGTCAAAACAATCGAGCTCTAACTTAGACTCTTTACTGCATGTATTATTCTAATGTATATATATGTATATCTATTAGATCATACATTTATAATTTAGTGTAATGTCTGCAATGAAATTCACTAAATCCAGAGCAGACACAACCACTAGATTTTACCCGTGATTTCGTTTCCGTTGTCTACGAAGTGAAACGACTTGCACGCCACCTGTTGTAAACTGGTTGTACTAATATAGAATTATAGCCGGTCTGCACAAAACAACTCTCCAAAGTTTCATTATAATCTGATGAGTGGTTTACGAACGCATGCGGACAAACAAACAATCAAAGAACTATTCATTTATATACATATTTATTACGCTTACACAGTAATTATTTTCTTCCCCGAATGTCATTTAGACTCATATTATTGTCAATTCATATAGCTTATGAATATACTTCCCGTGTACAAAATTTCATCAAAATCGATTGGCTTTTGTCGCTTTGTAGAGGGTTAAATTGAAAGGTGCGCGCGCGCATCAAGTGACGGAAGTGTGATATTATGAACCTATCAATGATAATATGTACTTTGAATTTATATTACTTACTTTTTTAATAGTGTAAAAATAATTAGCCGGTGAATATGTACATATTTGTATCATTGATTTATAAGTATGCATATTATTCAATACTAGCATACCTTCGTCGATCAGGCACACGCGCGAATCATGCTACCCCCGCTCCTGGTTATTTTAAAGATAAAAATGTTTATTATGGGTGATCCTTAGAAGATAGACATATTATGCTCTCGCTGACTTTGTTGTAGGTCTTTTTTAATGTCTACAATTATATCCTAAATTAATTTGATAAGTATATCTTTTATGATTTACTCAGCGTAAACCATTTAAGCGGCCGAATTCATTCACCATGACCAGTTTTTTTATTTGCGCGGAACCCTAATTATTTTTCTTCAAGTAGCCTAAATTAATCCTTATAACATCAGCTACCTACCAGTGAAAGTCTCGTCAAAATTAGTCCAACCGTTTCGGAGAATACCCTATAAAGACAGACAAAAATAAAACGAAAATGGTGTTTTGTTTAAAGTACTTTGTATGCTTTCATATGCATTTAGTAAAAAGCTGTTATTTTGATTATTACAAACAGACACTTCAATTTGATTAATAGTATAGATATAAACTTATATTCACATCATTACCAAATCTTTATTTTGATGATGATGTACAAATTTTAAATTTGGGAAGACCGTCTCTTTTGAAATAATTTAAGTTTTTTAAGCTGGATTTTCAATTGTAATTGTCCTAAATAAAAAAATATTTATGTAATCTAAACTGTGTTGTTGTAATAAGGAATGAATATTTAAAATGATGTCAATTGACTCAGTATGTGCCGGTTCACAATTGTTACAATCAAAACGTCATAAACAACGATTACTAATGTTCATCAAATTGACGAATTTGATTTACTTATCAACTCGAATGTTTTATTTTATTTATTGGGGCTTTTACATATTTTGGTGTATGCCAGCACTTTTGCAGCATATCCAAGTTTAAGTGAAAGCAAAATTATAAGTGTAACAACCAAAATATTAACTAAATATACACAATAAAAATACAAGTAAAGTTATAAAAAGGTGCACGATCCTCCTTATGGAAGTTTACGTAGCACCAGAGGTAACACTATCGTGTTGCCCACCATGAACCCCCTTCCCCAAGCAGCTTTGAGAATGCTACTTCTTCTTGGAGGTAATCCACCAGTCGAGCTACCCTGAGTAGAAAGAAACCTACAAAGAAATTTCTATCCTTTAACCTTTATCTTATTATTTTAGTAGCTAGTACCCGCGACTTCCGTCTACGTATTATTGGATATACACGGACTGATTTAGGAACACGACAAACCAAAAAAATCGCCATTTTTGCGTGACTGAGTAACAAACATAGAAACTTTCCATTTATTATATTTGTAGGATAACACTGGTTAAACTATGACTTTTACCGAAATAAAAAGTACCCTATGTGTTATTTCAGGTCATAGACTATCTGTGTGCCAAATTTCATTGAAATCTGTTCAGGCGTTTTAGCGTAATTGAGTAACAAACATCCAAACATACACACTTTCATATTTATTATATTAATAGGATCTAATCTTTAACCTACATAGAAATAAAATATAAATGTAAAAAGGGGGCCAAGTTCGGTAAAAACGACGTTCATGGTAGTTATTGTCACAGATAAAAGAACGGATATCTCTAACTGTTATCAAATTCCATAGCAGTTTCTTTAATTATAGCTGTTGGAATTTACGTTCTTCAATTCAAGACAATTTATTACTTTCTTTGATACGGGATTTCTAACTTGGCAAGTTTAAATTCGAAAGGTAGATTAATTTCAGACTTATGGGTTAGGGTTCGAAAGTAGCTCGAAGCTGGCCGGTGTGTCGCCCTTTTTTCTAGCTTGGCTGACACACTCCCGTATGTCTAGTATGTCTAGATACAAGCCGTAAAAGTGATATAATAAACTCGTGATTAACTGTACATAAAAATGACTATATATTAAAAATAAGGAAACATCAATATCTGTTTAACCTCATTTATAGTAAACAACAAAGTCTTTGATTGTCTATTAGTAGTTGCCGGATAAGAAGGGCTCTGTTATGAGCATTATCGTGTTAGTGACTCATTGGTTTCTAGAGTGCTTACTGAGTTTTGATTCTAGCTTATACATGGCTACGTGATCAGCGATGCGTTCGCCAATCACTATACAAACATACCCCAAGACCTCGTATCGTGCTCGTTTACCGCTCGCACAATATAGAACGTAAACAATCAAAGTATAAGACGGCTTTAATGTTAGTTCAACAAATTGTTACTAGATGGCGCTCTGAATATACTTTCATCCGCATCAACCGATGGCACTCGGAATGGAAAAGTTTTTTAAAATCATTTTTTACCTCAACTGCCTAATGAGGCTAATGAGCCTAGTGGTCGTAAACGCGAATGCTATGATCGAGGTCATGGGTTCGATTTCTAGGTCGAGCAAAGTGTTTTTGGGATTTTTCTACGAAATTCTCAGTAGCAGCTCGGAGTTTGGCTTCGTGCCCAATTAATGGCACTAGGCTCGCCCCCCTATTACATGGGACCTAAAAACATACTCGGCGAACTGTGTGTGTACATTAGTACACTTCTGACTAACCCTTCGGGGAATACAGGCGTGATGGTATGTTATGTTTATATCGAAAACATTAATTTTAAACGATTTGTATTCGGGAAGCTTTAAAATGATGTTTAAATTATAAATTTTGATGAAGAATTAACAGAGATGGTGTTGCCAGGAAAAAATACCTAATCTCACCTGAGATTAATTCTCGATCTGACCCAAGCTACCTAAGCGTAGTGGTCTGTGGGACTGGCGGAGAACTGGCTTCGAAGTACAGCTGTCCAAACACACATAAAGGTAATTGACGACAGAATTCAACTTGAGGGCGGTAGCTAATCAGGAGACCATTACAAAATACCCTACCATAATGCTATGGTTTGATCGTTATGTTTTCCTTCACCTATAGCTCAAACACATTGTAAGGATTCCAACTGACGTCTATAGATACAGTATCCGTAATCCCTACACGCTACCAATGAGCAATAGCTTAAATTAATAAATTTAAGGAAATTCAATGAAGTGTATGTGTATTCTCTCTTAGACATAATGTGTGAGCATGCTCCTTTATAATATTAAGCGTCGACGTTTACCTAAGTAGGTACCTATTTTAAGTGTGAACAGTGAATAAATAGCTTTTATAGAATAAGATCGACTTCATTTATTTAACCCAAACCACCATTATTAGATTAATTAAAAATAGTTAATTGGGTATTTATTAATCGCGTAGCCTTGGTAAATGTTTACCAGTAAAGGTAAACACTGCATCGCAAGAAATCCCAAGGATATTAAAAAATAAATCGTAATCTGTATCATCTTGTAGTAGGTATGAATCGTAATTTTGGCAAAATTTTAACAAAATATTATGAAAACTGCAAGCGGGTACGCGTAGGTGAAAGCGTAGTGTCGTGCAGCGCCTCGCGCAATGCAGCTCCGTAGTTTTTACGATATGACGTAAAAAGGTAAAATCTCCTGTTATGGTAGTTAAAAAGCTCGGTGTGATGATAGGGTAAAGAAATCAGCGGGTAATCTTTACACAGCCGAGCCTCCTCAAACGCGATCGGCCGCCGCCGCACCAGCGCCCGCGCCCGCGCCCGGGGTCATTGTTTCCCATTCTTGCCAATTTTCCGCTTGACAAATCAAACTTAAAACCAATCGCGTTTCAACTCATGAGATTCAAGTGATTAATAATTTGTAAACATTATTACCTACATGTTCTGTCCGATTTTATGTTTTGAGACGTCAGGTAGCGGGTTCATTAAAGTGAATAAATACATTTTGAAATGTTCAAGATAATTCTTAGTTCGTTGTATACTATATTCGTAATAATATGTATACCGATTCTTTTGTAAACGACATTGATCTTTTTTTTATATTTCGAAAATCTCTGGATATATGCACACATATATCGGTATTTATATTATACAAGTAAACATATAAATTATTTTCTTTTGTTTATTGATTTATTAGACTGTTTTATGGTAGTATTAAAAAGAATAGTATTTAGGATTTACTAAAGCAGAGGTTGTCGAAAATATAAATGTAGAAAAACACTTTGGATAACAACTTTTACACATCTAGATTCATGTACCCATTTTTTTAAATCTACTGTTTTTTTTAGATTAATCGCTTCATATTTTATTTTGATACACAACTAAGAGAATAATATGGCGAACTTAAAGTTTACCCGAGCAATAATAACGGTCCCGGATAACCGGGTAACTTGCACCGGCTCGAAAGACTGCCTTCAGCCGGCTACTTGAAACGTACACGAGCTGGAATCAAAAACATTGTTCAACTTTTTCAAAATGTACCAATATACCCGTCGATCATTTAAAAGTGTATATGACCAAACGATATTTCAGTTTCGGCCACAGTTTCGGTTTGGGTACAACATTGACTAATCAAGAGAACGAGCCGAAATGTAAGCTTCACGTCTTATAAACATTTTACTAATAAGCTAGCTGTGCCCCGTGGTTTCACTCGTGTTAAATTTATTCGACCTCCTCTCCATCGCGCCGCAGCCAACGCACCCGTGTCGCTTATAGTTCATGATTACTGCTTCGCTTATTAGAGTCGTAGCGTCAAGTTATATAGCCTATATATACCTTCCCTAATAAATAGACTTTAACAGGCAAAAATATGTTTTCAAATCAGACTGGTAGTTCCAGAGATAAACGCGTTCAAACAAACAAACAAAAAAATAAGATCTCTTGAGACTTATAATATTAAGTACCTATAGATAGCAAAAAAAATGAACAAACTAAATTATGAAAACGGAAACAAAAAACCTGACTGCAACAAAACACTTGATTCCCAGACATCGTACTTAAATGTTATATAGACTATGTCACTCCCACAGTTACAATTAAGAAGAATCTAACGACACCTCGTATGCTAAAATCCACCGAGTCGTTTAGGCTACAGAACGTGCCATACAAATAAACATACATACTTATATAGCTCTAAAAAAACCCTCTAATTCACAGTCGGCTTAAAAACAATGGTCTTAGCCTACCCATGAAGACAATTGTCGTGAGGATAGTGATGACATCGACCGGGAACGACGGCAGCTGTTTCTCGTCTACCACCGAACATACGTGAACGGTCTGAAGATTTACGGCCATATCCGGCGCTCTATAGTGGCAACTGGCAATGCCGCGTGGTCTCTCCGACCCGCTATTCACTACTTCGTCATCATTTTTAACTTACATATCATATATTTACACAACACATCTACATTATTTATTAGTAAATTATAAGAGGTCCACCTCCAGGATAAATATGCTAAGTCACGCAAATAAATTTTGTTCATATAACGAGGTAAATTGAAAATTTAATAAACCCCCGACATAAATAAACTATTCATTAAGACCATTTCAATGAACCCAAACACAATATCTCTGCTGGTATCCTACACATTCCAGATGATGCGGCAGCATCAGGTTATGGTTCTACTAATATCATTGAAGTAACAGAATACCAAATCTCGACTCAATCGATTAAGTCACCAATTGAAACAAAAAAAAACTAGACCAAATTATTTGAGCCGTTTGGGAGTACGTCACAGACAGACAAACAGATACACATACGTACGTTAAACTTATAACATCCCTCTTTTTGTGTCAGGGGTTAAAGAACATCAACAAGTAACAGCAGTCTTATTATTATGGATAAAATATTAATCATAAAACGCTCATTAAATTTAAATTGTCTCGTTAAAATAACTTACAATAATAGTTGTACAAAGAAACCTTTATGTAAATAAATGTTTGATTTAAAAGTCGCCGCCTTTAGTGGTAATTTTTATTGTTTTTATTTCTCTGTTGAAACAGAAAATGATTCAATTGTTCACAAGGTAGTCGTAAAAGCAACTAAAATACAAATATATTTTCAGACAGACGTAGTAGCTTAATGACAATTCCCAGTTGGTTATGAATCTGGAGCGATTTGTTCCGACAAAAAACTTTCGTCGTCTCCGTCAATTGTTATTTGCTTCCGAGAGTAGAATTGTAGGAAAACAGTTATACAATCTTATTATATTAAGTGAGCAATTCTCGTATATATATAATTGGTTTCTCGGAAACGGCTCCAACGATTTGGATGAAACTTTGTATTTAGATAATGTTTTACATTCCAAGTATACCTAAATAGGTTTTTTTTTTGTAATACACCAAGCAAAGCTCGGTTACCCCAGGTATTAATAAATAATGCGACGAGATCAAAAGGTATAAACTAAGTTGTAAGAATAGAGAAGTGTTGCCTGGAACAAGAAATGGTTCTTGTGAAATGTTTGCAAATTAGATTTTTTCAATGCTTTTGTTTTGACAACTTGTTTGTCCTCAAGGTGACAAAGATATTGTATGATTGACAATACAATCTTACCTATTTTTACAACATTGACATTTCTTAGAATAGATTTATAATAGAGTTTTTTTATGTAAGTAAGTACCTATTATAAATATTTGATTTATATTTTATTCTCATATTAACAGCATATACTCCAGTTTTTAGGATGCGATATTTTGACACAATATTTAGGAATCATTATTGTATTTAATAAATATCGAGTAGGTACAAACAACTACATGATGTAGGTACCAGGAATGTATAAATATAAAACAGTAGTAAAACGCTCAACAAATATAATAAGCGCCTGAAGAAGCAAATTTAATGAAGGCTTCGAACTTAAGAGAAAAATACTTAAGAACAACTTGTTTAACGACTTTTTTTCGTGGAATATTCACAAATTACTAAAGTTCATTTTGAATAATACCCCAAACACCAGAGCGAGGCGTCCGCGTCCTCAGAAATGTCACTTCCTTTTGTTTTAAAAAGGGTCTTTTTTCGTATCGATTGCTAGCAGGTAACTGGGAGCGTATGATTTATTGCCCGGCTTGTTTGTTCAAATAATCGATCCCCTGGCGAAAATTTACGAGCCAAATGAAACGGACTTTTATTTTGTATGCCGCAAGTGTTATTTCACTGTGGTTCTAACGCAACGCATCTCGATTTAATGCATCTAAAATGAAAATACCCGTTGCAGTGTTGGCTCTTAGTAATATTTGGACAATAATTGAGAGCCCGCTCGCTAAATTTTCATGTGAATTTATTGTAAAAGTAAATTCCAGAATCGAATATGGACTCGTATATTTATTGTGATATACATAGATACAAAAAAGGTCGTTCGTTTAAAAGTATTTGTATTTAACATTATTATTATTATTACTATATGTACATTTAAAATTTGTCTGATTTGTTATTGGTATACTTTTGAAATTATTTCTGTTTAAATCTTCTTCACATAAGTACTATATAGTATAGGTGAGTAAAATCAACTATGTGTAAAAGATAAAAAAATATTAGCAAGTAGGTTAATCTACATTCTACAGTATCACATTAGATACAATCTTAGTTTGTTGAATCCTAAAATTCCAGTGATGAACAGAACCCAGGCTTTTCTTATTTATTTGCAACTTCTTACAACCGCCTGCGCCGCTTTGATAATTTGTCAGAGCAGATGCGTTTTTTTATCACAGATCAGTAAAACAATTTCCTGTGGTTCTTTATGCATTATCTTTTGTTCATTGTCATTTTACATCTATCTAATATCTATACTAATATTATAAAGCTGAAGAGTTTGTTTGGTTGAACGCGCTAATCTCAGGAAGTTCTGTTTGGAATGGAAAAATTATTTTAGTGTTGGATAGCCCATTTATCGAAGAAGGCTTATATAGCATCACGCTACGATCAATAGGAGCGGAGCATCAATGAAAAATGTTGCAAAAACGGGAAATTTTTCTTCCTTTTGAAAGTTTCCATTGCGTGCGCTGCGTAAATGGTTAAAGTTACGCAACAATTATGTGTGACGGAATTGTTTCTCTTAAAAAGTTCTAAAAAAAATACGCGGTAGCATATGTCTATTTTTTAAGGTTGACGCAATATAACCTTTTTTATGGTAATAAAATTTGTTCTAAAATAATGCATTATTTGCGAAGGTGTTTTTATAAACATGGTATTAATCCTTATCGGAATAAATACGTTATTCATCACATGTACTTAATTTTGGACAAAATTGTCCTTTACATCATTTGATTTCAACGAATATCTTAGGAGATATCACATTTTTAAAATAACTCTGCAGCAAAAAATAATCAAGTACCGCGCGTGCATTTTAGCGGAATGATAGCAGGCGGGCGGCTCCTATAAAATTTATTGTAGGTGCCTACGACAATTGTTATTTGTCTCTGCCTACGTCCCACTCTCTCTTATGTGACGCAGACGAAGTTGCGCGGGTCAGCTAGTACTGAATAATTCTTAAAAAGAAAACAATTTTAAAAAGTAATACAACAATAATTTATAAGGTCAACCATTCTCATATCCACTAGAAGTTCATAACAAAGGTTTTATGTACAGTCACACGCACGCATAAGATTTTGAAATTGGAATTAAAAAAAACAACGAATTTAAGCGACCCGTCACACGGTTTTTATTATTCAAATCACGACGCCTTCGGGAACGTTCGATTCGTCGAATCGTGGCCGATCTCCATTTTGTATTGAACCCGTGGTTTTTACTTAAGTTTTTTGATTGAATAGCAAAAGATACAAGACAATTTTGAACAAAAAAGAAAACCAACTTCAATCAATTTGAGGAGTTTCCCGGTTTATCTTAGAAGTCGAAGGTCCAATGCCAATGAACTTAATAAAATGGGACCATCCTTGATGTACCTATTCCCTTTCCAAGGAAAAAAGAATCATCCAAATCAGTCCATAAACAAAGAAGTTATGTCCATAAAAATACATTCGAATTGAGAATCTCCTTTTTAGAAGTCGTAAAAATTATCAATCGAAGATACGACCGAATTAAGTGATAATGTTAGTATAGGGAAAGAATAATATTAGTTTAGTCAAATAACATGTTTGTGATTGTAACAGAGTCGTTACAAGGTATATAATGTACTCAGATTGCGAGATAAGGCGATGATAAAATAGTATAATACTAAATCGTATGAAAAATGAAAACCGTTTCTTTATCGCTTCGAGTGGAGTGGACCGTGTTCGACGCTCGGTACAGTCGAGGAAAGTGCTTTAGAGTTACGGCTTTTGCATGCTTGTGTAACTTTTCAAGTGGCACGAGAATTAATGTCGCAAGGTCGTGATGAAAAGAGTGTGTGAGAGAGAGAGAGAGAGATGAAAATATGAAAGAGTGATTTTTGAAGTGATACTTTTTAGACGGCTATTCGATAAATTGGACAAGAATTGAGGGTGAATCTTCAAGGACGCGTCACGTTTAGGAACATTTCATTATATGAGAGAGAAGAAGAATACAGAGCTGGCTATACATTGTATTTTATAAAGTTTCATTTTTATCACGTGTACAGTGCTGTGCAAGCAATTTTAAGTATTTAATGAGTGCTGAATTAAGTTTTATGAAACTTTGTTTTACATGTGTAAAAAGTCACACAGAATTATATTACACTAAATCCTACAATACTATTATTTATGGATGCTAAATGGATTTGGATGAAATTTGAGACATAGATAGTGAAGTGGATTATCACAAGGGCTAGTTATTATCACGGTAAAGACCCAATTCTGAAGTTCACGCATACGAACTTGCGGGTAAAAGCTATTTAGTATATATAATATATTGTTTACGATTTTTCTGGAGATCAGCACGACAAATACAGTGGACGAGAATTTTTCACCTTCTGGTGGCAGCCATTTATTTATCTTGTAACTACTGTAACTCTATTATTATAGTTTACAAGCGGCTGATATCAAAATCGTATCAACGAAACTTCTGTAAATTTTTAAACATTAATCCCAAGTAGATTAACTCGTATTAAAAATATTTTAAAATCCGTATAATTGATTTGATTTTTATCTTTTTCTTTTATTGTTAAGATATGATAATGGAATTATATTCGGTATAATTATTTATCAAAGTGGAAAGGATTTTGCGAAGAAATTATGATCTTACTTTTGCAATGGGCAACGTCTGTAAAAATGGATTTACTGACGTTACTTTTACACAATTACATCCCCTCATTATATAATTAAGGTGTCAAAACCACATTTGCGGACAGAAACTCGTTTATGTTCAACTACAAACTAAAAACAGATCTTTGAAGTAAAAATACCTAGCCGTAAAAATTGCTTCACAAACTATTCTGCCAATAAAGGGTCATCATACTTTAAGAGAATATTATTATTATGAAGGCACTAGTTATATAAAACACGTTCTGTTTAAAATATTACTTCGTTACTTACACTCGCTCTGCAAATGTACTACTGCATTATTATCTAAGAACAATAAATTAATAGATAGAGATAAATAATCAGACGATACTTGCTGTCGTAATTACGTTTTACAAATCACACGGAAAAGTTACTAACTTGTTTATTCGTTAGGCTAATCTAGAAACATTTAGTGCGGTACACGATCATTTTTGGGTTCAGAAGTCAACAAGAAACCCTTTTAACAGTTTCACTATGTCCGATTGTTTGTCCGCGGCTTAACTCGGCAGAGATTCTTAGTACTAGAAAGCTGTAATGTGTATACATATTAAAACACGCCAACAAAGTGCTAAAAAAATTTTGAAAAAAAAAATGTTCCCCTACACGTGGGAATGATTTTCTTTTTCTCGTCTATCCCATCGTGTTGGGTGTTGTTGGATAGGTCGTTCAAAAATATTGAGGTTGTGTGAAAACCATTTTTCGATTCAGGGATCTGTTTGCTTTAAAGTGCCTCCCCCTGCCAGCTAAATGGTAGTTTTTGGATATATGAAAAAAAAAACATAGTAGTAGATCAACTTATAAAATGTACTTAGGGAAGTAATTTCGTACAAATTCCATTAAAAATTACTTAAAATTTCCTCTCCAAGTCTGCCTATTGTATAACGGGCAATTAACTACGCGGAGCCTTACACTGCGCGTGGCCTGATGCGCACTTGGCTAATTATATTTTTATAGAACTAAGGCGACAAACAAGCTGATAGTAAGCGGTTATCGCGGTACCCGGTTAGCGGGTATGGAAGCTTGTAACACCAGAGGTATCACTAGTGTGTAGAAGACCTTGAACCCGAAGCAAGCAAGCAAGAAGCTCCGGAAACCTTATTTACCGCAGGAACACAACACAACGTTATTTAACTGCGATCTTCAGTAGGGTGGAAGTATTTCACTAGTCGGGCTACTCCAAGTAGAGAGAAATCTCCAAAGAGTTAGTATTTTAATATTATATAATACATTTTACTCAAACATGCATGGAAATATTGTCATTATTTTCGAAAAAAGAACACGCGAAATATTGAGATTACGGACATGCCAATAATGATAAAAGAAATCCAATCAGAGTATTTAATAACCCTAGCATGCAGTTTCATTAAACATTGCTGGAGCGTTGTAATGTTCCAAATTCAAAAAACGCTCCTACAACGGATTTGATTTTCTTTGTCCATAAATTTCGATACTTTGCATGTTGTTTTTTTCGAAAATAATGACAATATTTCCATGCTTGTTTGAGAAAATTACTATATATGCCTCGGCGGAAATGGCAATGTGCCTGTCTCGTATTAGTGAAGTCCTTGCCTACGGCTCGGCCTCAAACTCATACTCTACCTGCAATTGCCTATTTCACGGCCTTTGCAATAATGTACTATTAATAGACATTAGTAATGTGTTAAGGATTTTGAATGCGATTGTACAAGATACCTTCCAGTAGTTTATCGTGTCGTTGTACACATGTAGCGGTCGCTGCGTTACGCGGAATCGCCGCAGCCGGGCTGGCGCGGGCGTGGCGCTAGTGTACCATCGCGTCATACCGACCGATACCGTTGACTGATCACACAGCTCTGTTTAATTACGCAGACGTGTTATCATGTCCGGATGATTTATTGATATTGGCCACGTTAGCTTGATAACGTACGATTTGACACAAATATTTTTATACTAGGTTAAATCATTGTGCAGGAATTTACGGATTGTTACGCTTTTGTTGGAGGAAAACATTTCTTTATAGGTCGGTTAACTTTTAATAAATTTTAATATTTATAGTAAATCTAAATCAGATATACACCACCCCATGTGCAAGCTCTTATATCATTCAAGCTAATAAAATATAAAGATGTTAAGTGATTGTCACCGATTCATTTCAATTCAATCATTTCAATCTATTACTAAACTAAATTACCTAGGTATAGTATAATAATGGTAAAACATTTGATCGCATTTTATAATTGGTAAATACAATACATATTGATATTAGAATGATATCGCATTAGTTTCACGTAGTTTGAGCATCTGTATGACGAATCAACCTTTAGTATATGTCTACCGACATATACTAAAGGTCATATACATATACTAATCAAATAATATTGTGTTCATGTGGTGAAAAGGGTTTCCAGAGCCCTTGGTTACTTACAATCAGGCAAGCCGTACGCTTGTTTACCTCCTTAGTTGTATAAAAAGCCAGTAATAGGCTGCATAGAACATTACTTGAACCGATTAAAAAAAAAAAAACAACGTTATAGCCAAAACGTTGGGGCCTCATAAATTACGATGAACAAGTAAATAGCTTCCCCGAGGAAGAGGCTTAAAGTCCGATAATGGACATTTACAGGTTGGTACTAACTTCTCACTCAAATCGCTAAACCGGATAATCTGTCTTTACAAGTACCAACATACAGGATACAATGAGACCTTGGTACCTAGTATTGACAATTGTAAAAAAGGATCAAATATGGTTTTTCCACTAATCCCTAAAAGATTATCTGGTATTTAAAAATGATGAATCAATTTGATGTCTACAGTTTTTGTTGTTGCTAGGAAATGATAAAGTAATTTTGTACTTTGTTTAATTATATTCTCTAGAATTATAAAACAATGAGAATTATACAATCGAAGTCGGAACTAGTCATAGAAATATAGATATTTTAATAAAATTACAGAGAAGAAAAAAATCATCATAGCTTACTGTTATTTATTTACGTCATAATTTTACATATTTTTTTTAATATATACTCTTTTTTAGTTTATTTTTAAATATTTTCGCAGAATCTGGCCTTAATTAAATTATAATAAAGTATTAATATTTAAGAAAGATAATAATAAATATCAAGTGACTCGAGATTTGCAATATTTCATATTAACTTTGCTTGTGCAAGAAAACCAAATTATTATATCACAAAAACTAACACCAAAGTTATGAAATACCGGGAAAACAAAGCAACTTCATCATGTATTAAAAATGAACACACTTATTCAAGTTTTCGCCAAATAAAACTTTATTGCTTTTTAATTTAATCTTTAGACAGTAAAACTTGTTTGGCACGGTCCTTGATTTTAAAATGTAACCAATGATTAAAATTCTTGAGAATAACACTAAAAACTTTAGGTTTGTGACGGTATTGCTTGCTTATCTATACTAATATTATAAACCTCAAGATATTGTTTGAACTAATCTCTAAAACTACCAGGAAGATTTCAATAATTCTTTTTGGATTTTACAGCCTACTTATTGACAAAGATTATATATAGGCTATGTAACTTCACGCAACAATTCTAAGGAGTGCAGTAGTAACTATGAACGTCAAGTAATCCGGCGAGTTGTTAGCAAGTATAGGAAACTAGACATATAGGCTAAACGGGTGTGTTGGTGGCGCGGCGCACTCCGGCACAATGGAGAGGTAGTTATTTAATTTAAATTAAAAAAACCAGTATCTCATTCATGAAGACCATCCCAATGCACCCAAACACGGTATATTTGCTGTAAGTTGATGAGGAGTTAGGTATCCTGCAGTTTCCGGATAATGCTGCAGCATCAGATCAAGGTTACTATGTTGTTCTAATAACATTGAAGGTACAGGACACCGAATTTCATCTCGATCAGACTTGTGGAAGATGCTTACATCCATTAATCAACTAGATCTTTTCTGACCTGATGATCACCTTCAAACGGTGGAACAAATTTTCTTGAATCATAGCTAAGAACATTCCCAATCAGGTCACCTTTCAAACAAAACAAAAGAAACTAGATCAGAGACGGTTAACCCGTTTGGTAGCTACGATGCCACAGATAGAGACACAAACACACACGTTAAACTTAACACCCCTCTGCTTGCGTCGCGTCGCGTGTCGGGGGTTAGAAAATGATTATTTCTTTGATTGTCCCATATGCGTTTCTATGCCACGAAAGGATTTGGCGAGATTTTTGATTATAAGTTATTAATCTTAGAGTAATAATAGTTTACTATTACTTCTATTTCTTCAGCTTTAAAATATAATAACAGTATACCTACTCAATATATAACAAAATATCAAGTCTGGTCTACGTCTGGCAGCTTACACTGGTCTATAATTTATTCGCGCTAGGACATTGTATTCGTATATGCGGTGTGTTGTCTGTCGCAGAGCTGCGGAATATTTGTGGAGGCCTAACGAGTAATATTTTATAAGCGGTGATCACGTCATCGCGGAGCAGTAAGTAGGGGGTGTCCTGCTCGCTAACGGGCATTCTTTATAATAAACATCGTCATTATAGTTGGATACGCGTTTGATTCATGCTGACATTCACTCACTGATACCGTATGACTGCTCGCTGATATACTAACGATGCGGAAATATTCAATGGGTCAATTCACAAGTTCTTTGGCTATAGGGCGCTCGTCTCGAAAGAGATTATACGAGACACACTGCTTTGTAGGTGTCTGAACAGCACAAAATCATCATAAGGCATAGGTCTCTTATAAATCACTGGACCCAATCTTTGGTCCTTCGCATCTAGTTGTATACAGCCACCCTGCGCAGATCGTCACTCCATTTTGCAGGGGGGTCGTTCCACACTTCGTTTGCCTAAACGAGGTCTCCACTCTAGAACTCGTCTACTCCATCAGTTGTCAGTTCTTCGGCATATATGACCAGTCCAATGCCACTTTTCAGCTAGCTAAACTTTTGAGCTATATCGATAACCACATCATTTTTGATTCCAACCTAATTTAAAAAACAGCAGATATTATTCGAGAAAAAATGTCTTTTCTCCCTATAGCAAAATCAAAATAATCTTTATTCAATTTAGGCCCTAAGAAGGAACTATACACGTCAAAACACTACTGCCGGTCCGGAAAATGTCCCAGACATCGAGAAGAACCGGTAAGAAACTCGATCGGGTTTATCTTTTTTTGTCAACTGTATAAATGTTAATATAGCAGGTACAATAATAATAATTAAGTAGACGCACAGAGAGGGAGTCACTTCCAGACATCACTATCATTCACTTATTGATCCACCCTATAATAAATAACCTTATATTCGGTATAAACGATATAAAATTTATATTCGGTAAGGAGCGATGGATATAATCAGCGCCCTCCCTGTTTATCAGCAGTATGTATAACGAGTTGATATTTGGAATAGAATATAATGATATCAGCTTTGGTCGAGGTTACGTCAAGCATTGGACTAATAAGGGCTTATTATGATAATCATCAGCGAATTCTTGGCCACTATACAAATGATACATTGCCTCTTTTTTAATCGACTTCAAAAAAAGGAGATCACTCCTTCGAATTATGTTCAGCCATAACTTCTTTGTTTCTGAACCGGTTTAGATGATTCTTATTTCGTTGGAAAGGGGATACCTCAAGGGTGATTAATTTCGTTGGCATTGGATCTTCAACTTCGAAGACAAACCACGAAAATCCTTAAAATCATGGAAGTTGGTTTTCATTTTTTGTCAAATATTGCCGTGTTACTAATAAATTTAATATTAATATGAACGTTAAATTCAACACAGTCATGATGCTGATTCGGACTGGCATAAGCTAAAAGTTTCAAGACAATGTGAACAGTGACACGATGGGTGGTCTGGAGGTTCGTAGTGCCTAGTGATGAACGGCCGGGCAGGACGGTAGCTCAGCAGGTGAGCTTGAGTCAACTCGTTGATAGTTTTTATCCCCGACGTGTGCATCACAGATTAGGTAGGTAGGCACCTACTCAGTGGCAACGGTACCATATTTTTAACAAATTAATAAGCATAAGTAGTAGTGACGTCACAACGCCTGTCTTATTTGTAGCACTTAACAATGTGTTCATTGTGCTGATGGGACTGCCACGATTTTGTAGCGCTTTAGGGATGTTTGCTGAGGCCAAAACTGACAGTTTTTATGCAATCATTCGAAAGCAGTGTGCCTCGACCCTCCGCAGAATACGTTTTTTTTTCGTAAAGAACCCTAGATAGCTAAACAACTGCGAAGAATAGTGACTGAAAATTCTCATTCAAGTTTGAGAGAGATAGCCGCTGAACTTTGTGTCTCACGACTCGATCCTTATCATTTTAACTAATCACTTGGGTATGAAACATGTTGCCGCTCGGCTAGTTCCAAAATACCAGATTTTTTTCCAAAAACTCAATCGCGTAAGAATAGCTGAGGACATGCAAGAACGAGACAATTCCAACCCAACATACATGAAACGCATTGTTACTGATGACGAGACGTGGGTTTACGAGTTTGATATGCAAACTACTGAACAAACTTCGGAGTGTCGCCTTCTAACTGAACCGAAACCGAAAAAACCACACCAAAGTCGATTAAAAGTCAAAGTCATGTTGACTGTTCATTGACTATCGTGGTGTTATGCACACGGAATTCTTACCGGAAGGTCAAATGGTAAATAAAGTATATTATTTGAGCGTTATTTTGCATTTAAGAGAGCAAATTCGACGATTTGTGGAAAGAAAATTCTTGAATTTGTGAACAAGTTTATAACCAAAAACTCAACAAATACCATCGAGTAACCACCAAACTCAAATGACCACTTCGTGGCACCCGTTTTCATTTGGTAGAAGACGCAAAGGAGAATTCTCGACGAGAACTAAACTTAATTTCGGAAAAGGCGCTTAAATAATGTTTCGATGATTGAATTATTCGTGGCGTAAGTGTATCGTTTCTGAAGGAGCATACTTTGAAGGCGATAAAATAAATTTCGATGAATAACTAACATTTTTTGTATTATTGATTTTTTTCAAAACAGCTTTTTTCAAATATCCCAAAGATCGTCCATGGATAAAAACATAATCATGTAATTATTAAACAAATAAGTATTCCACTGCCACATTAATACCATTAGACAATAATGTATGCGAAACACAATACTGTTGTTCCTATACGACGGACGATGGAATTATGAACGGTGTAGCGAAAGCGCGTCAAACAGACTGTAGGGTTGCCACAGTAATAAATATATTTATTTTATAAACTATAGTAGAATGTTAAGCTTATCCAATAACATGTCATACAACCGTTGTACCTAATAGTCTCAACTGCACAATACATAAAGTAGGTAGTTTCAATGTATTGGTGAAAAACTGTCCCCAAATGTACTATTATTACAAATCTAAATACCTGAAGTGTCGCATCGTATGCGCAGTGTACATTCGTTATAAAAGCAGATATACATCTTAGTTCCATCTCCCTTCCACTTTACTACAATTACATTAGGGAAGTAGTCAATGACTCTATGACGTCCGCGAACCGTAATTTTGACAAGCCATTGTTTCGAATTTTTGTTACAAACGTCTTTCCTAAACTATAACGAAAAGAAGTAGTATGCCACCCTTTTTACATGTCGAAAACCTTACACAGTGACTCCCTTATCACGACGAAGTCCTATGGCAAATATTCGCTCTTCTTGCTTGTCTTCTACTTGTCTCGACTAGAGATCTGGAAGACGCCGCGCACAATCGAGTTAAATGGAGATATCTTCTGCAAGGCATAGCTATGTCCTTACTGAAGGACTTTAGGATTATACTGTCAATGAATGAATTTAAAATAATTTCATTTAAAAAAATATTCTGTATTAAACCAAAGTTGATAGCCCTAGATGAGAGCAAACATAACCGGCGTGCAACGAACTTAGCCGTACTAATATCCATCGAAATGAACACTAATTACGTTTAATACGTTGTACCTTTAATTAGGAAGTGTTAGGTAACGTGAAACAGTGGGTAACGGTATTTCCACACCATATTTCTGGAATGTTTATACACAAACCCGTGTACGATTAGATTGCTTTATGATGCTTTTATACAGGGGTATATAGCATAGCACCCACGCTGCTTCGATGCCACGATGCCACGCTGCCACGCTGCACCGCGAGTGCAAACACGCCTATGGGTGATCTAATGGTTACCGTAAACACTGGACTTAAACCCCTGCTTCTGGAGAAAGCTGTGCTTTATCATGACATCGGAACTCGAGAGCGTAAAGTTTCTTGCACAGTTGGAATTACATTCAACAAACTTAGTTTTAATATGCAATTCTATCATAAACATATTCATTTATTTTTCACAGTGTAATATATAAAATATAGCTGAACCCTGTCAACTGAACTAGGTATAACCTGTGTCTCAGGTAACAGTGTCTTCCCTAATATAACAATTACATGATTTCTTACTCTGAAACTACAATTTAAAAGAACAAAATAAAATAACAAATGAGGCAAACTATAGTGTGTGTGTGCGTCTATGGAATCAATTGTTTTTTAATTATATAATATTTTTTTAATTAGCGGTTTTTACGGTTTTACCCTTGTTAAATATACTCTTCAAGCAACTCTTCACCGCGCCCGCGCCCGCGCCATCACCCTTGCCGCCAATGCATCTATATAGCTTATTGTTGTTCTCAATTTTCGTACTTGCTTACAGCTTGTCAGACTGGTTCACGTTCATGGTTACTGCTACACTCCTAAGAGTCGTAGCGTGAAGTTATAGAGTCAACAATCTTCGTTAAGTAAATAGGCTATAAAATGCAAAAATAATTTTCAATTCTAGCTGATAGTTTCAGAGAGTGCGTTAAAAAATCTTTTGAGGTTTACAACATTATATTAGTTGTGCCCGCGGCTCCGCTCGCGTGAACTACAGAAAGCCGTCGCGTCGGTCGACCGCAAGCGCGATTCGTGCTGCCCCCGCTTATTTTATTTTAAAGCCAAACTGCTTATTTTTATAGATCCTTAGACGATACACATCGAATTTATTCATAATTATTATCACTGCTAATTTCGTACGTCACTTTCATCTCACAAAATATATTCTATAACCTGTCAAGATAACATAGCTATGAATTAAAATACATTCATCAAAGCGTAAATTTCAATTTATCTCATTTATACACTAATCCAAAACCTTATTGTCAGATATAATAACATATTCAATGGAAATTCAAAATTGCTACCTTATATTCTTTTTCTAATAACAAAGACAATATACTTTACTCAAATTAAGCCATATAATTGAATTACATCATAAAAGCCATTACTTGAAACAAAGGTACTGCCAATACAGGGACGCGTGGGCGGACCGCAACGATAGAAACACAGATTATAAAGCAAATTCTATAAACTTATTGTCTACTTCAGTATAATCAGAACAGATCCACAGTGAGTTGTATGGATTTCATTATTGGTTGAACAGTTTGAAACTAGATTAATGTATAAAGCGCTTTCTCATTTCAACTGTTTATTTTAGTAAGCTGTATTATAGAACATAGCACACGATAATAGTTACGATATGGCGCCTTCAAATTTTCCAACCGCGTCACAACATCGACAGTTATTTAGCTGCCGAGTTATTTAAACTCTCATCTAATAAAATTTAAGATCGTATCAAAGGGGATTACGTTGTTGTATGTAAGGAGTCGTTTACATTGCTGTGTGTCAGCGATTGCGTTTAAAAAAAACCTGTTTATAGCGAATCAGTTACGCTTTGTTTATTTAATCGTTATAACATATGTATCGGATTATCGGATTAATTAGTGTATTCTTTAGTTTATAAATCAATACGATTTTATTGTTAAATAACATTACTTTCGATTTGAAACCAAGTACTACTTAAAGAATTAGTCAGCAGTGTATCTTTATCTAAACTACAATAATAATTCAATGGTAATTAATGAAATTAATTAGTCGAATAGCGTATACTATTTGGATATATTATAAATAACTTGTTAAATTATTTTATAATTTATAATATTTGATTATTGTGTATACAAATTTATTCGCCTTCGAAACAAACATCGCGAAGCGACTCGCTTCATGTTTTTTGTCCATTGTGTACGACGGTTTTATGAAAAAATGGATCACATAAAGCGGATTATCTCAAACATGTTAACGCTGTAAAACACATTCCTTGGTCAATCCACGAACTATAACGATAAACTTGATACGAAAACAGATGCCTTAAACTAGAATCACCAGCTACTCAAGTGACCAGCTGATGAAACTTGTGTTTGTGTACCGTATCGTACTTGCCATCAGGTACTGTATCTAGTCTTGCGATGCCAACTTGTAGAACATTTGCTTTGAAGTTGCACACATGAAAAGCCGAGAGAAAGAAAAGTAGCTGAGCATCTCCAGCTAGAATTCTGTTGTTTCGTGCTGAATTATGAGAGAATGATGGTGTAATCTGAGACGATGTCCATTATGTGGTAGTTTAATTTATTCGTTAATCAGAAAAAATAAAGGTGTCAAATCCTCTAGTTTATTTAATTGCTCTTTCTGGAATTTTCTTTGAAATTTATATGAATAATTCGCCATTTCATTTGATTTGGAGCGATCTTCATATTTGTAACTTCTTTTTGTTTTTGTTGGGGTTGTGCTGAGGCATAGTTTAACTTCACACATTCCTTAACTTGTGATGTATTTGTTATTGTAATATTCAGTGAATGTGTCGTTGATGTGACAAAAAGTAAATAAATGCTGTTCTTTCTTTTTTGTCGAATTAACGTTGCAGATTCGCCTGCAGGTCTAGTTTGTCTTATTTCTTTGAAAGTAATAATTAGATTAATTTCACCGTCACTATCTTCTTTATGGTCTAAAGATTTTTATTTAAAACTTTGCAAAAGTAGGTATATTCAACGTAGTCTAATTAAGTTATACTAAATAGGAGCTTAATGTTATTTATTATTAAATTATGAAGTTTATTATTACGTTATGAAATTATGGCTAACGGAAGACATTGTGGGCAGACCGGTCACAAGGTGGTGAAGGCTTCAAAACCCGCAGGATGCGGCTAGCGCAGGACCGGTCGTTGTGGCGATCTTTGGGGATGCATATATATGCCAGTAGTAAATGAATGAATTTTGTATTTACTTTGCTAAAGCTTGAAGAAATTGATGCAACTCGAAATAACAAAATATAGAATAAAGTAACGCAAGTAAATTAATGATTAAAAACAACGAAGACCAACCATTTAACTCCTAAATTCGATTTTATTGATAGTTAGCTGGAAATGGCGATAAACTAAATAAGCAAAAGAACTCTTCGTTTTAAACAGAAAAAAAATTCTTTGTCTTGTAATAATCGCAAGGGATAATGTGGTCTTTTTGCCACCACCGTTCAGGAAGATGAGCATGTAAAGAGATGGCTGCTCGTAAATAAACATGTGACTCAGTCGGTGTTCGAGCTATTTTCGACTTGCAAATGAGAAAGTGTAGTGCATTTGAGCCTATACGTTTGTTTTAGTACAGCCGTAAACTTGCCTACTTATTTCTTTGGTATTTACAACGTCTCCTGTTATCCAGATGAGAAGGCGTATTGCTAAGCTATGCCTCTAGCATTTTTGTTTTTAAATTCCATATAGTATAATGGTTCATTTTAGACGTTTTATTTTAGGGAAAACTAGCTCGCTTGCGGCTTCGCTCTCGTGGACGACTGAAGAACCCGTAGGTAATGATTAAAAAAATCGTAGGAGACCTAATTAGTTTCTGTAAATGTACCACTGTAAATGTATAGAAAATTTAAGATGATGAAATCAAAATCTGAGCATCTCTGTACTCATGCTAAACGATGTTATAATTTTTATAACCCTATATCACAATGTAAAAATAATACAAAAAATATTTTCGTTATTAACTGAGAACAAGTTACAGAATACAATTAAAATAAATTATGCTTTATGGGGACATTCTTTATATGATTACCAACACAAACTAGCACAGCAAGGTAACAGAATCCGGTTTTTGCTCCGTGGATTAAAACAGAGTACCTATGTGAATAAACTATAAAAGTAAACAATCGAAGTATCTTTATCTGTAGGTGTACATTAAGTACACCTCTGCCTAACCCTTCGGGGAATACAGGCGTGATGGTATGTTTATCTATGATTAAAGTAATTTTAGTGGCTTGGCTTCGTACATCTGTAGTATAAATTCAAATTTTAGAATACATACCATACTTTATTAAGAAAAAAAAACTATTTTAAAGAGAAATGTAGTATGTAGGTACCTACAAAAAATATATTTATATTATTCTAAGCTCAATGTCACGGCCAAAATAAAAGATAGATAAAAAAAGATAACTTCATTGATCGCGCACGGGTGAGTTATGTATTTTAGTTAGGGTACTCATTAAACGTGCATTTAGCCATTTATTGGTTCAAAACAAATCCTGTATCGCTTATCTTTTGTACCTACACAAATATATTGACATTGGAATCAATATTAGGTTATACGTACCGCCGGGTGCCGCGCGGTCCGCACCACAAACTCCATATAACACAATAGTCGACACAGATCACCTTCCCTAACAACACATTTAATTCAATTCATGTTATCATTAAAAATATCGATCAGTCACATGCAGCGGAGACTGTTCTTAGCCGACGCTGTGTATTTTTACATTCGAACGACAAGATATTCCTGATACACCGTCCGGTTTTTTCGTTTAGCACACACACATCTTAACAACTACGTTTTTATGTGTTTTATCGCTGAGATTATATAAGCTTATTGTCACTGATCAGCTGAGTTAATGTTTGAAACAATAACATCCGCGTTTAGATAAACGTATAAATTTTACACACATCCAACGATCACGACGCGCAGAGCGAGACTGAGTGAAGTGAACGAACGGATTGTGCGCTGAAGAACGCGGGGTGAAGTAACAAAGGTGGGGAATGTGGTGATGTTTTAAATGTGCAAACTACATCAAAAGATGGCGCTATTAGTCTTTGAAGCGAGATTTTTAAACACTTTTTGCTTGTAGAATGGGGATGAAGAGCGAGGTATTGGCGCCGCTTCTTTGTAAATTAGGAAAACGTTTTCAAATTATTTCCTGTCAAATATTTACTCTTCGACACGCATTCAGGCACCTTCGATATCAGGAATAAATTTTAGAGAATTCACAGGCATTTTTAAATTTCCTACCGAGATGTTTGCTGTTAAACGTGGTGGAAATGAATGTAATTACATACATTTTGATGTTTTTATTTTCAGGGAAAACGAATACTTCTAATTCTTTCAATAATACCGCCGATAATAATTTAAATACTCGAGTAGCTAATTTTATAGCGCGGATTGGAATCGTTTTATTTAATTTCACAAAAGTACTGCACACAGAAAGTCTTTGGATAAATTCAATCGCGTGACTACGAATGGAAACAAAAAGAAACGTCCGAAATCTTACCGGATATAAAAGTTAAAAGGAGTTACAGAAGGTTACAAAAGGAGGCAAAGTTTAAGTGTTGTTAAGTAACTTTTCCGATAGGTAAAATAAGTAAGTCTAATAATTCATAATATAAAAATAATTCACCTTAATATGAATATAATATAACCTTAATGACACCTACATACATTAGATTAAAAAAAATATACAGAGCTGTTTAAATAGCCGGTTGCTGCTGGTATGTACGGCCTTTCCGCTGTCGCTTCTTGGTGACTAAATATTATTTTCAAGGGTTATTTTTAAAGTTCGTATTTCATTGATAATATACATATAATAATACTTATTCGAAATATCCTCACGTAGGTACCGTGGAAGGTGTACTTTCCACACCTTCCATTCCATTCATTGGAATCATTCCATTCTGGCGCCTTGCCTTTTCAACCTGTACGTCAGCGACCTACCCCGTCCCTCCGAGGTCGAACTAGGTCTATAAGCTGACGATTCAGTGGTTTACGCTTCTAATAGGCACAGATTTCATCTCAGATACACTGTCGAAGGAGCTGTTACCACTTTCGGTAAATGGTATCGTAAATGGCGCATAGCCATTAACACCTCCAAGAGCGCCGCGATTATCTTCGACCCTAGCAAAAAAGAAATCCCCGAGGGTATCAAACCTCTCAAACTTTTTAAAGACAAGGTCCCCTGGGCCACCGAGACTAACAGACTAACCGAGTGTAACACTCGATAAGAAGCTCACCTTCGACTCTCATGTCCGTACCGTTAGGAACAAAGCCGCAATGGTCATAGGTCGACTACAGCCCCTGACTGTAAGCAAAATGTCCCTGAGACACAAGCTTACTCTATACAAAACGTGTGTCCGCCCGATTATAACATATAGTTACTCCGCATTCGCACATATGTCAAAATCCAATATTCATATATTCCAAGTCCTCCAAACGAGATTCTTACGTAAAATCAACAAAGACCCTTGGTACCTTCGACATCAAGATCTCCATAGAGAGATACAACTTCCCTCATCACTAAGCTACCCACATACAACATTGCACACATATGAGCATACATACGTGCACACCACATAGGTACATGGGTTACGTAAGGAAACTTTTTTCCTTTTTTTACGCTAGATAGTGTAGAAATACTTTTCAGATCACTAAATACACATTACACATTTTCCGGTCCTTCCTCCCTGGAGGCGGGGAACATGTATATATGTATATGTTAGTTTAGATCGAATTTTACAGATAGAAAATTAGTCAGATCGCAACTTACTTGTAATCGCGGCAACAGCCCAAGCCGAAGTCCGGCCACTTTGGCACCCTTGCGCGCATGTTGCCCACGCTTTCGCGGCTGAGAGCCTTAAACGCTCGCCCCCAAGCCCGGTAAAGCTGTAAAAGCCATCAGCGGCTCTGTTTTTGGATAGGGCCTCTAAGGCTAACAATAAGGTTAAGGCTAAAAAAATATATCGAAATATACATATTTTAAGAGTAGAAATCGACCCATTACAAGACGATTTTTAACCAAAGAGAAAACCAACTGCAACTATTCTGAGGAGTTCGCTGGTTTATCTCCAAAGTCGAAGGTCCAATGTCAATGAAATTAAAATGGGACCACCGTTGAAGTATCCTTTCCAAGGAAAAAAGTATCATGTAAATCAGTTCATAAACAAAGAAGTTATGTCTGAACATCTATAAAAAAAATTGCTACATTCGAATTGATAACCTCCTTTTTTTTAAGTCTGTTAATAAAGCTCACAATATTGAGTTTTTCTCATAGATAATTTACTGGATATGATTTATAAAAAAAATTAAAATAATGTAACCTCTTAGAGCCATAATTATTAGCCTCCGCTGTGCCCCAACCGTAGCGGAGACTAATTATTAATCTAAGTGTAACCTTGTTGTAGTGTGTACTGTATAATTATTGTAAGCCCATAGGACAGAAGATATGTCTTTACTATACCTACGTAATTAATAAACCCAATTAATTATATATACTCTAACTAAAGATACGATAATAAACAAGAAATTACATCTCTTATTAATATAATAAGGCCAAAACCCAAATAAATTTGAGTTTATCACTCAACGTCGTAATATTTAATAATGTTGCTATAACATTTAATTAATCAATAGCATTGGAACTTGGAAGAGAATAAACAAACCTTGTCTATGGAATATGACAGATGATACGAGCGACCATAAACAATGGAATGGCTGCGATAGAGATAGATAAAAGCTGATTTATTGTGCTCAAAATGCGTTGAATCAATTAAGGCGACATAATATTAAATTACGATACAGACTATACATGTATGTTATCATATTTTCTATTCTGATATCCTTAGGATCGTGGCTGAATTCGTTTTAATCCTAGAGAATATTTTAGGACTTCACATTATTTTTGAGATTCGACATGTTTTTGCTTTTAAAGCATTTAAAACGAAATGTTCATTATATAATTATTATTATAGTATTTTTTTACTGCTTTTTTAAAAATCGTTATAAATAATACGAATGACGATATTATTCTTGCATTGAAGACTTAACCAGTAAGGTTTTGGAAATCAAACTATTCAATGCTAGTCCTTTGAATTTGGACTTTGGGGTACAGAATGCCCGCGCGAATTTTGCTCTCTTGTTCCCGGCTATTTTAAAGACAAAAATGCTTATTGTGGTTGTTCCTTTGAAGAAAGATATATAATCTCGCCGACTATAATTATGTAGTACATTAATTTGCTATATCTCTTATGGTTTACTCAGCATAAGCCATTTAAGCACCCGAATTGATTCACGATGACCAGTATTTTATTTGTGCGGAACCCTAATTCTTTTTCTAAAATTAAAGTAGCCTAAGTTACTTCCTATAAATTCAGCTATCTACCAGTGAAAGTCCCGTCAAAATCGGTTCAAGTGTTTCGGAGATTACCCGGTATAAACAGACAGATAGACAGACAACAATTTTAAAAATGGGCTTTTTGTTATTGCTGTCGTATATATTTTTATATGCATTTGGTAAAAAAACTGTTATTTTGACATTACAAACAGACACTTCCCTTTTATTAATTGTGTAGGTATAGATTGAATTTATCTCAATATTGGTTCCATCACGAAATATTATTTATATAATGTATTACACATTGTGAAAAATATGAATCGAGAAAAACAAACCAATCAAAAGTTCAATGAAGTCATTTGTACGAGTCATTTAAACTATAATATTATTTATAATAAACTATTATTATAACAGTGTTATCATGTTTTTAATGGCAGTAAAATAAATGTACTTATTGTTATAAACTGTTATTGCTTTAATTATTGTTGAGTTGATATCACATCGTTAAATAATAGTTGGTCTTTGAGGAATTCTTCATATTATAATTGCTGTAATAATATACATTTTAAATTATAGCTTATGTGTGTTATGGTTATATTATTATTGCAGTGTTAAAATGGTAAACAAATATATAAATTAACATTATCTCAATGATACAAATCATTACTTATTTATTAACTTAAATTAAATCTATTAACCTGTACTTACTAGGCGTGAAATTGTACGCTTTAAATATAGTCATGCAGTTTATCTACTTTAGTTGATTGATGAACATAACTGAATTTTCTTTGCTACTCCCACTTGAAAACAGATTACCAGTTGTTTCGTCTTTATGCAACAAAACAAGTTTGTTGTATTGAGTTGCACAATTCACACTATTCTATGATTAGTTTCTCTTAATTAACATTTTCAGAGTCATCTCAACAATTAATAACAAACATTTTTTGTTGAAGAAAGTCGAAAAAGCAAAGAAGATGCGGAAAAATTAATTCAGAATATCAGCTAAAGATAGTTTGAGAATATAGAAGAAGAATGACTTTGCAACTAAACTTCGGCCTATTTTGAAGCTTTTTTAATATATTTTTTTATTTATTAAATTTATTTTAATTGAATTTTTTTAAATGTGACTATGGAAAGTTTGACTGCCTTTGGCTTTGTACAATGCATAATATGGCGATATAAAGTGAATTATAATTATATTTCTTGTTTTAGCACCGCAAAATTATTTGCCAGTTTCAATGTTTTTAAACCTTCGTAGTAGTGGTTATTTTATTCAAAGTGGCGTCTAACAAGATGGTGGCTCCCATTTTAGAACGGTCTAGAGAGTTTTTGTGACATTTCAAAATGCATGCTTTCAGTTTATATTTACAATCCACTTCACATAAGTCACAAAGTGTCACTTCAAGATCCCGCCAAAAACTCCAATAATTATTATATCTAGTGACATAAAGTTTTATTTTATTGTAAAGAAGTTATGTTGAGCAAATGAAAACATAAAAGTACTAGGGTTCTATAATGACGAGTAGGTCACATCAAGCTGAAGGTAGGTAGGTAGGTACCTGCACTGTACCACACGGCAAACAAACGGAGCAGTATTATGTACACAAACGTGCATGTGGCATGCCACGGAACAATGGAGAGGTGGCCGAACGTGGCTAACGATAGGGCTGTCTGTCAACCATAATTTATATATATTTTTCAAACAATTATGTTGCAGTATGTTGACCGATAGCTGTGCCCGGGACATCGTTCGCGTGCACTAAAGAATGCTGTCGATCGGTAATACGCACGAATCGTGCTACTTTCGCTCCCGGATATAGGATTATTGTGAGTTATCCTTAAAACATAGACATATGCTCACGCTATTTTTTGTGGGTCTTTTTAATATCTAAAATTATATAGTAAATTAATTTTGATGTATATGTTATGGTTCTATTTAAGCACCCGAACTGATTCACCAAGACCGTTCCATTTTTTTTTATTTGCACGTTACCCTAAATCTTTTTCTAAAATAAAAGTGGTATAAGTTATTCCTTATAACATCAGCTATATTCTAGTGAAAGTTCCGTCAAAATCGGTCCAACTGTTTCGGAGAATACCCACAGCAAACAGATAGACAGACAAAAATTTTAAAATTGCTTTTATGTTATAGGTTTCGTGTATACTTTCATATGCATTTAGTAAAAAGCTGTTATTTTGACATTACAAACAGACACTTCAATTTTATTAATTGTATAGATATGTACACGCTCGGAGGTTGAGTCCATAATAAGCTTATTATTTCGGAAAGAAACCTCAGCAATTTTTATCCTTTGCCTGTTTGCAGTGCAACTTTATCAGTCCATAATTATGCCTCAAAAGAATATTGTCAATTTTAAATCCGAGCACGTTAAGAAATGTGCTAGCCCTAGCGCACCTACCTTTAAATATTACGAATGCACTCGCAAGCAGTAAATGATAGAGTCGAGAGTACACTTTAAGTTCGTTATGAGTCCACGAAATTTGTCTTTTTGTATGGTGCTGGTTTTTTATGAAACGGAATAAGCAACAGATAGAGTTCAGATAGATTTTAGAAGTTCACTGTTTCAATGAGCAACCTCAAACAGGACCTTTTGGTATTGTTGAGTATGAAATTGGTACAGCTCTTGTTCCATCTTGAGTGTGACCCACGACTTTTGTACTATTTTTATATTCATAGTTACCCTACTGGTCGGACTAAGTGGAAGGGGTATATAAAGAATAGTGCACTCGCAGCATATAATCCCAAGTCCGGTGAAGCTGTAAAAGCCGCAGCGGCTTAGGACCCCTAAGGCTAACAGTACAGTCAGATCTAAAAAAAAAGGAGCAAGAAATCCAAGTCCAAGGTAGCCGTCAGTTTAGAATACGCTCAATTAATTACACTTTGTATTTAAATGATACAGCCTTAAATGGTCTACAGGTAATTCTAGAAAAGGAGCTGCCGAAACTTAAAGTAGGAATAGTGCTCAATAGAAGTTACACTGTTGTATATTAAATGATTACAGCCTTACTATGGTCTACAGGTAATTCTAGAAAAGGAGCTGCCGAAACTTAAAGTGGAACCGTTGCCTTTCTTAGACGCGGACGTCTTTTTAATTCCGCATTAATCAAACTACCTTAACGATCAAAACGACACACTTGGCACGATTAACGTAGCAGACGTTTCAAACTCCCCCATAATTAAAACCGGATTTATCCGGTTCAAACCGCAATCATTATTCACGGTATCACGGACAATATGGTTTCGATAACCCATTAAGTTTGTATGCAAAACTGTGACATTACTTGCCGGGCGGAGTTAACGTAGTCAGCCCAGTGTTCAAACTCCCCCATAATTAAAACCGGATTTATCCGGTTCAAACCGCAATCATTATTCACGGTATCACGGACAATATGGTTTCGATAACCCATTAAGTTTGTATGCGTTGCTGTGAATTATTGCCGGGCGGAGTCGTGTCGCCCAGTGTTGCTTCTATTAAATTATATACAGTATGTATTAAAAACTCCGTCGGATTCGTGAGGGTATTGAGATTATATTATGTTTATGTTATCTATCTCAGATTATAAGTAAAAAAATTACCACTAATAAAATGATGTAAAAGAAATTAGTTACATGAAGAAACTTACATGAAAGGCGCCGCGGCGCGGCGCGGCGCGGCGCGGCGCGGCGCAGGGTACCGCCGTACGATCAAACGTACCACTGCGCCACGCGCCGCGCGCCGCACGCTACGGCGGTGCGGCGCGGGGCTGGCGACGACATTATTACGTTTTAAATATTTGCTAAATTTAAGGGAAACTAAAACTAAATATGTTAATTTTAAATGGCAATAACATTTTTATTTTCATAATAAATTAAATTTTGATTATTTTTTTGGTATGTCAATGGGGTACCTATATACCCTTTTCGGATTCGACGGGGTTTTTGATACATATTGTATATACAGCATGATATTTGGAGATGATCTTATTCTTTTTCATACATTGGCTACTAATTATTAAAGATTATTACTGCCTGTTATCAAATGCCCGGAGAGAGGTTAATTGTTTCGTTTTACATACTTAGATAGACTATAAGCTATATTAAAATTATACTCCGTGAGGCACACGTTTTCACCAGTGTTAATATTATCCTACAAACTGTCAACGCCGCCGCCTCTAACGCACTCGTGTAGCCTCTCGTTGTTCTAACTTCTCGTACTTGCTTAGTTTGCCAGATTGCTTGATGTTCATAGTTTCTGTTTCGTTCCTTAAAGTTGTACCGTGAAGTTATAAAATTTATACTATCCTCATGAATTTGGCTATCATATACAAAAATAATTTTTCAAATGATAAAACCAAAGATTAACGCGTTTAGACATACAACAAAAAGCTCTTCATGTCAACAATCACACTAACTGTCGACTGCCAAGCCGGGCAAAGACGTTATGATATTCCAACTGAGATTAGATTTTAAGTAATAGTTACCTACATTAACATCTGCGTAACGACACATTTGAAACACGAAGCTGGTAGCAACTCAGACAGGCATTAGCAAACGTCTATTAAATTATAGTTTCATGAAAAGATAATGGACCAATGGAAATTTGTTCGAAGACCGTGTCAAACGAAATGGATTCGAATATTACATTAAGCCTGAGTTTTTGCTGAAGTGAAACAGCGCAATGAAACCATGGCATGGTAATAGGGATTTTACATACGCCCATTTGACTAGCTACCACAATCAATTAGAAAATGTGACGCCAAGCAGTCATAGGTGTGTTCCGGCTTCCGATATTTGCACTTGAGGAGAGGACCAGTCACTGGATTTGAGAATGTAGATAAACGCAGTACCGTAACTAGCCTTTTACGCGCTCGGTGCGAGCTTCTAATAACTGTGCCCTTGAACATTTTTATAATAGATATTGTCTGTGATCTGGTCATTTCTGCACACCTCAAGAGTCTTTGGCTTGTGCCTAGGCACCACTGGCATCGCCCTAGGTACGGCACTGGACAAACGCCTTAGCTAACAAAGAGTTTTCCTTCACCGTAAGCATATGCTATTTATAGGACATGAACATTTCCATAATAGTCATCTGAGCATCCACTACGAAGCTACAAACAATCCTCTTCAAATAAATGCAAACGGCTCATTTAACATTTTTCTGCTCACCTGTATCAATTGTTTTAACGCCCTGCGGTTAACTGTTCAGAAACTGCTACTAAGCTCTTTTTATTTTAAAACTATTATCTCTTTAATGTTTACAAATATATATAAATGTGGGGATTATATGCGATTGATCACAATCATAATAATTGATCATAGAATTGGGCATAATTATGAATCATTTTCATAAGTGCGACTTGTATTTCTTTAACAAAAGTCCTTACATTATGGAACAAGAATTTAGGTAGTAACGTGATAATATATTTAAATTGATAAATATTAACACATTATATATTAATAATGATTTATTATTTATCAATTTAAATAATATTAATATTTTAAAGTAAAACAATGCGCTTATTAATAGTTCGGTATAAATAATTTAATATCGCACTAGTTCTGTTAACTGACACAAACCATTTTTTTTTAAACATATTTTTTTACAAAAAGCTTAGATACGTATAAGCTCTCTATATTCTCTACTAGCTGTACCCGTGACTTCGGCCACGTGGTATATTTCGTGTATGAAAAATAGCAACTAAATAAAAACCTCATCTCACCTCAATCTCATCCTATGGTATTTGACACGTATAAGCATTGAGATTACCCGAATAAAATAATTTTAAATGTTAACCGATATCACAGTTTAACAATCATACCGAAAATACATAAAGGCATACAATAATGTTCAGTTTTGCAATACTTTACGAAAAGGTAAGTTTATTTAATAACTTTATTTTTATAAACCGTTATTTTCCAGTGAATAATAAGTATAATTTAATAAATATCCTAATTGGGCAAAAACACTAAACAACGACAAGTACCACAGAAATATACATAAAATAGATTTTCTTACTTATTTAAACGTTTAAAAATAACATTAAGACCTATCTAAAAGTATTTAAAATTAATAATAAAAGGGGCCTTAAATTAATAATATACGTGCTTACAGAAAATATACTTATGTGTGACAATAAATATTAAACCGGTTTCGTGATAGTTTAAACCAAGCCCTACAGCGTCGTCTATGAACACTGTTGGAAAATAAAAATACATATTATGTTTTCATTTATTGAGTTTATTGAAATTTATGTAAAGATAAAATAAATTGGATTAATTTGGTTTTTTTTTACTTTATTACACTACATATCTTAAATATATTTCACATCTATATACATTACTTTTTATATGTACTTAACCTAAACGCAATTTATAGACCATACTTGTAAAAATGGATCCTGAATGTACCTTCAGACCATAAACTATAATTAAACCAAATTTCATTACATTAGGTCTAGTAGTTTAGTGAGTTCAAACATACAGCCAGACAAAAATACCAAATCGAACTATGTGTTCTGTCCATAAATCTAGCAAAAGTAGTATTTTTTGTCAATTACCTTCAGTGTAAAGATTTCGACCTTGTTTGTTATAATGTTATTAAGTTATAATGTTCTTTTTCGGTGTCATGAGAGTACGCAGTGGATTTCGTCATATTAAATAGATATAAAATTATTACTTTTTTATACACAATAACTGTTTGATAATAACTATGATCAGATTTATTCGATAATTATAACTAATTATTTTAGTATCTAATCAAATAAGGCATTATTATACAATTTTATTTGATAATACATAATATAATTATCTCTGACCGGTCATTTCTTTTAAAACCGGTTGTACTATTATAAAATATGCCTCAGAATAATCTAGAAGTTTATGAGAGAATCTTTATTATATAAAGAATGTTTTCATTTATATGTCTTTTTTACCATTAAATTGTAACTTTGATAGAATTTCGATTTACCTGAAAAATTTTAATTTTCTTTTAGCAAAGTAGAACAGCAATATCGAATTTAATTTCAGTTCTATAATGTTTTCATAAAAATAAAATATTGACACAGGCGAATACCAATGCAACATTAATAAAAAAAAAAAAGAATACAAGCGAATCCGTTAAAAGTAATATAGAAAAGAAATTAGAGACGTATTTGTAACATAATACATACTATTTTGTCAACTGCGGTTACATTTTATTTTTACAGTCGTCACACGTTATCGGTCTCAGATTCGATTCCCATTGGCGGCGTTCACGGTTCTAAACGTTACAGTCATATAATACTGTTATTTTATATAGCAATCAATGACCTTAAAGCGTGTAGAGGAGATACCTAGTAATAAAATTTTCATACAAAAATGTATTCATCTTATTCGAATCTAGAATGTTCCATTATAAATAAATAACAAATAGGTCGGAGAAACTGATAGGGATAGAGCTATATCGATAAACGTAACACGATAACAGACCCGTAATTTTTTCACAAAATGTATTAAACTAAACTACTGCCGGATATTTTTGTACAAATTTATTAACTTATATTATATTTCATTACAAGATGTTACACGTATTGATTCTTGATTGATAATGCCAACTTCTTCAAAATTTTCGAAGCTGTTGTAAAATAAGTAGGTATAGGTAGGTACTCGACAATGAAATGAAATAATTATAACGACAGGTAATCTTTATTTATTTATTTTAATCAAAATGTGATGTATCTTCACTGTCGTAATCGTAATAAATATATGCGATCGATATCATTACTTATTTGGTCACAACACTACAACTATAAAATTAGAACTGTCTTCGAGAAAATAAAGAAATGGAAATAGTATAGTGATAAACTTCTCACAGTAATTTTATTTTGGTTGGTCGTGTTTTGGGATCTGCCAGTGTATAATAAAAATAATAATAAATTTTATTTCTTAAGAAGTAACGAAAATACAAATAAAGCTTGCACTGATACTCAAACTACGAGATCCTGTATCTTGGGTATCTGGTTTTTTTTTACAGTCTAATAGAACACAAATAAAGAGGAATAGAAAATAAGTCATCGTGCGGCGTAAAAAAAAAAATTACAGCAAAACATTGGACTATAGAAATCTACTTATTTTTATTATATGAATATTTAATGCAAATATATTTAAAAACTAACTACCTTAAGAGTGTTTCAATAGTGTGCGAGATGTGTGTGCGTGTGCGTGGGTAAATAGGAATGATTGTAAGTTAGAAAAGTTCTAATTGCAAGAAATGAGAGGTTGAATGATGGGCATATTAGTTGGATAACAAGAGCTGTGTGCAGTGTCATTATAGTAAGGTGGAAACGCAGAAGCTTGCAGGCTGGCATCACGGCATGACGACGGTGACCATTGATGGGTTTCTGATCTCTTGATGTTCGCTGTTGTTTTTAGATTATACTCTACTTAATACAGTTTTGCTCGTGTACCACTAAAAATAAAACAAGCTAGAGAAGCTTTCGTCTCTGCGAACATTTGACAATTGGCAACTTTGCGTCTATAACTGTGAACAACAGTTTAAAACCTTTCATGTCAATAAATACTAGCGGTCGTCCAATGATCAAAATTCGACCATCTACTTTTTAATCATAGACTATTTTCTGTTTGACATTTGCAGTATTAATGAACCTAAACAATGAATATTATACACTCGTAGTCACCTTTCATTGAGTGACAATGTCAATATTTTGGGGGGTCTAAGTTCAATGGCACGGCTCGGGTTAGGATTCGCTGTATTAATTTATTTTATTTAATATATTAGTAACAGATATTATAGATAAATTTTAGCTTTCTGCGTTCCTTCTCCATATAAGTTTTAACCATGCCAAATCTCACAGTCTTTCGTACACGCAATACGCTTTAAAAGGGGTATAAAGTGTTTGCTTCACGTATTAATATAATGATGACATATCGGTTTCAAGGACATTGTTGTCATTAATGTATTTAAAAATTTGGTCACTTTGGCACTCCTGAGCATATTGCCATGCTTTCGCGGCTGAGTGCCTTAAGGGCTCGCCACCAAGCCTGATGAAGCTGTAAAAGCCGTCTGAGGTTCAAGTTTTCTTGGGCCATTATGGCTAACGGTATAGTCACTTCTAAATAAAAATATCTGTCACGTGATATTCTTCCGAGTAATCTACCTGTACTATACGTTGAGCCTTTCACCGCTTTTTATAAACAACACATTATTATTTTTTAATTACCGTAAGACAGAAAAGTGATGGCACTGTAGTTGGTGGTGAACACCGTGCAATCCAGTAACATCAGTGACTATCGTGGTATCTACAATCCATCGTCAAATGTCTTTTCACGTTCTGTTGTAGGAAGAAGGAAGATGTTGTAATGTTTATTTTTCTGTATTGCAAATTTTAGGTACATTACAATGCCGTTATAGAGCAGAGATATTTCGGTCACGTCTTCAGTTAACAATAGGCGAGGTTGTGGTCAAAACTAAACCAATCATTGTATTTAAAAAATACCATGGTATATAAAATTAAATACGATTATGAAACGCAAATAAGAATAATTTCATTTTAAACTTGTTTTGTTTTCACTTATGGCTGTCAAAACGTGTACTTATATCTATTTAATGCATTTTGTTCTACATGCGATATACACAGAAATATTTTCATTTCGTTATTTATTGTTACCCGACTGCGAAATGTGCTTATTTCTTTGGTACGCTCTGTAGCCTAAACGGCTTGATTGATTTTAGCATACGAGGTGTCGTTAGATCCGTCTTAATTGTGGGAGTGACATAGGCTATATAATATTTTAGTACGACGTCTGGGAACCAAATGAAAAACTAAAATATTAAATTTTTTTTTTGGCCAATTGTTTTTGTTGCAGTTTGATTTATTGTTTCCTTATTAATAATTTGTCTTGTTTAGTCATATCATTGACAAATATTATAGCCTATTAATTGTGAAATGACATAAGCTTTGCTTGTGAAAAATTTCATATAAATCAGTAAAGCCATTTTTTCTTACTCCGGACATACTAACATACATGTAATTAAATTTTGTAAAGTCGTATTCGTGTCTATATTAATAGATGTCTATCAGTAAATTTGGAAAAAACTTACATGTACAAACATAACTAGAGATTTTAATATAGATGGTTAAATAAGATTGTTTAAGTTGCCCAAAACACGTCTAACCAGCTCACTCATCACGGTTCTTTTGTTAACACCCTAATTAAATTTGTTTTACTTAATAATACTCATAGATGGCGCCAAAGGCTGTATAAGTACAGGTAAGGTACATGCCACCTAATCGCGAATAATTACAGGATATGCCTCTTAAAGTTACACGTGAAGTTAAAGTACCGAATAAAGCTGTAAAAGCTTATCATGCCCAAATGGGAATAAATTGCGAGCGGGTGCGCACCGGCGCGGCAACGGTCCGCGCCGCATTCTTGGGCTGTGCAACCTTGAACTAGTTGTTGCGCCCGCGCATGCCTCTGGGATGTAGGGATGTCACCTACATACGTAGCTACAATCTATTTGAAACCGTAATAATAAAAAGAAAAAAGAAATAGGCAATTTAATTTAGGTCTTAAGAAGGTATTTATAAATGTCAATACGTCGGTTTGGAAAATATCCTAGTTATCGAGGAGAAACGGCAAGGAACTAGCTCGAGATTATATAAAAAAAAACATATCTAGAGTAGTTATATTGTTTACAGTTATTATTAATATCTGTGAATGTATAGAGAAAAAATTACTTCAAAAGTAACCATAATTCACCTAATAATCCACCTTATAATATCCTTTCGATGATAAAACTTACTTAATATGATTATTCAAGATTCTGGCAAATCGGTAATCTACTTAGGCAGTTTATTGTAGAACCTAACACAATTACTTATAAACACTTTTATTTGTCTTACTAAGTCCAAAGGAATAACTTATTTTATATTTATTTCTGGTATTGAAATTGAGCCGGTCATTTACAAGTTAAAAACTACCAATTTTTTTCTAACATACATTAAATTATTGAAGATGTATTGGGAGGGCAAAGTTGAGATACTAAATTCTTCAAACTTGTTCTACAGTGACTAAATGTATGCATAATGCTAATTTTTTGGGCGTTAATTTATTAACTATGTCTAAGTAATATTAATATAATTTAAATAGGTGGTTTTATTATCAATTTTATTTTTTAATGTATTATAATTTTGATTTAATCGGATTTTTTTTGTAATTATATACACATATCCACTAACGCTTATACAAAAGGTAAATAAACAAAAGTAGTTTCCACAATTTTGCATTTTACATAATATAGTTTGGTTAATAGTTAATATGAATAACTTCAATAAATACGAAATGTTAGCACAGAACGTGAAATGACTCTGCTACACCCATTGACGAAAAAAACATAGGTAAAGTAGAATTTATGACAACCCTATCCGAGATATCGGCAAGTAAACGTGGGTGTCTTATATTATGGCAGCTGTGGTTCGTTGTTACTGTGGCACTATACGCTTTTCACAGAATTAGATATCTTAATTATCTTGACATGTAATATGTAGGTACGTAGGTAGGTTTCAGACAACTAACATTCGGTTCTTACTTTAAGATCTTTCACAATCGTTTTAATTTAGTTTGGCCATTACTAAAAGTGTTTCGCAAGTCGCCCTAAGTGTTGTTAGTTTAATTTAATTGCGTTGGTTCTGGTGCAACCAGTGTACTCGTATTCATTGTTACATTTGTTTTTTATTCTAGCACTGTGCCTATTATAAGGTATAATTCAATTGAAGAGAAATCGGATATCTATTCCTGGTCGTGGTTGTCATACCTGTCAGCAAGCCTCCCGGCGGCTGATTTCGAAGCCCGACAAACCAAAAGAAAGATTTATACCACCCTCCTGCTTATACGTCTTAGCTTGCCTCTTTGGCGGCTGTTAGACTATCCAGTCGGATACAACTGTACACACAGCATATATAATAAGGCGACAGGAGACCGGTAAATGGTAACCCCATTCTTGAAGATCAACGGTTGCGCTATGTAAATAATAACACGCGTTTGTAAATATCTACCTCACTGCCAGTTACATTCGATTGACATAAAATAAGAGACAAACATCTTAGCATTCCATGAATTCACCATTTGGGTGCCGGATCCATCGTGTGGCAGATAGAGGGAACACGAGCAGCCTCCGGGACTTATGACCCAGGTGTAGGTTTAAGGGTCCCCCTTATGTTGCACATCAATTAGCACTCATCTTACCCTCCCAGCCAAACCAGATTTGGTAAGAGACCTGTTAATGCTGCTTTAGATACCCGTTATAAAATAGAACTTACTGCAGTTCTCGACAGGCCGAGGTCTTTTAGCAAGTTATAGCGAGATTTCGCTGGAATACCTCTTACTCCCACTTCCACCGCGTACAAGTTAACCGCATAGCCGTTTTGGGTTATTATAACGTTTATTAGGTATCATAATTTAAAAGAATATTGCCAGGAGTCCCCGCACTAGGTATCGTGAGGAAACAGTTAACAATTACATAACATAATTACAAAGTTAAGTAGGTTAAACTAAATAAAGTTATACATATAAACTTAACAAAACAGAAAATAAAAACGTACTAATGAAAACCAAACAAAATGCTATACAATTAAATTCAAAAACTTTAAAGTTAGGGTACTTTAATCAACGTCTGTCTTAGCGTAATTTAACTATAGCAGCAAATCAAAAAATAGTTTTTTTGCTTAATCTATGTAATTCCCGAAACGCTTAACAAACGTGGAATGTGTTCTTGGTACTGGTAAATTAAAAAAATACAATTTGAATATTTTGGGGTCAGTTAAAATTCAGTATATTTTTAATTTACTCTATAAATTCGATAATTATTTCCCTAATTACTTCTTATTCTAGCATCTATAAATCAATAAATTACATTTAATTAATTCTATTTCTCTTTCTTGTTAGTAAAACCCGATAGTTTTTCGTTCTGATTTAACACAGCTGATTGGCTATGATTGACCGGTTCAGTGTAAGATGTACGATTATGGTAAGGTATTAAGTAGTATGTTTCCATACAATGGTGAAAGGAAAGCTCGGTAAAAGGGTTAGACAGTTTCGCAAGGCACACCAACGCTGCAACGCAACGGTATAGTAGGTACCTAGGGCATGTGCGCTTTGGTTAGTTTTTGCAATCATTATGTTATTAGTAACTTCAAAGTTTAAAGATAAATTTTTCTGTATGTCTGATACTAGTAAGAACTCGTAATTTGTTTCTCAAATTCTTACATTATGAGTTAAAAGTCGTTTTAAAGTAGGGCGATGTTGCCAGACGGTTGTCTTGTCTTCCCCTGATTGTAAAATGGATTCTACCTTTTTTATTTCTATTACATCTAAAACCTAGCGCTAACAGTAACAATGTGAGGTTTTAGCCAGGTAACGTTTTATAAAAAATATTCCATAAATTTTTCTTACAAACATAACCGAGCCCAGAGAAAGTGCAGTTTACAAATATTTATAGTCATAAAAATCTCTTGAATACCGCTTAGTTTTTTTTTAGCCCATAAATCCGTTTATTCATTATGACCCCATAAAGACTTTAAAAGTTCTCTGAATTTGAACTTCCCTAATCTGTTGCTGCTATTGTGCAGAATCGTTAAGTACGGCGGAACACCGATCTGTGGTGTGCTGGATCTAGCCTAAGAATACCAAGAATTTTACCGGAAATTGTCTATATGTAATAATTTGAAAATGATTAGTAAAATTATATTAGTATCAGTATAGTAACAGTATTGGCAGACAGTGAAGGTGGACAGGACATTATGAGAAATCTAAAATGATTGTAAAAGAAATAGATTTGTCGCTGTTCAAAACCATAGACATGTCGTAGGTTGGCTTGTTAATTAACTTAACTTCAGGAAGAGGCATTCGCCCAACAGTGGGGAGTTTCCAGGTTTAAATAAATATTGGTTATTTAATCAAAGTTTCGTTTCTCGTAATCACGATAAATAAAACAATCTCGAACTCGAAACCTTAGAATAATGATTACGCAATCGCATCATCAATCTAAAGTCGAACCATTGGCTGAAGTATATGCTTTGATATTTTCACTTTTGTGTCACTACCACGTTTCCATTGAAAGTGCTCTCGCTTTAGTCAGCTCTGTTGGTGTTTGTATGGATGTGTGTGCGCGTGTGTATGTGTTTGTATGTTAGTGTGTTTGTGTGTGTATGTATATATAATTTCATACTATGTATAATTGTAGCTTTTATTTTTGTATTATTAACGTTATTGTTTATATATTTGTTCTTGTATTTGTATATGTACGATATTAATAGTCTATCTTTATATTTTAACTATCTCGTTCTTTCTTTCTTCCAATCCTTTGTAAGGTTGCCTGGAAGAAATTGCTTCAAGCAATAAGGCCGCCTCTTGTTTCTGTTCCGTTATTTTTTAATTTTTATTGTACAGTGTATATTTGAAACAATAAAGTATTTTCCATTCTATTAGTTTAATGTCCACACACATAATATGTCACGTATTTATATATCATCGCCCGTTACATAATATCACGAAGTCCATAATGGAATGCTATAAGTATAGTGACATCATAATATTTTTATAACAATTGTTAAACAACCGCCAAGCGTGACACCCACCGGCCACCACTCCCACCACGGAGCTGATGTATATTGTACTCGTCACTGATAACGCACGTCTCTCTTGGATACCTAGAAAAAGGTGGATCATGTTACTCCTTGAAAAAATGTCAACTATTTGTTCCGACCTCCCGTGTTTATGAAGCGGTGTTTAAGATGCTTAATATAACAGTGACGACCGTCGAAAGGTGGTCGCCGTTGCTTTTGCACTGTTCTATGCCTACCACGAGGGACATTGTCGTCACTTTGCCGTATCTATACAATTAATAAAATTGAAGTGTCGGTTTGTAATGTCAAAACCAACAGCGTTATACTGAATGCATATTCAAAGTATATCCGATACCTATAACAGTTTGTTCCGGGTGTTCTCCAAAACGGTTGGACTAATTTTGACGGGTCTTTCATTGATAGATAGCTGATGTCATAAGAAGTAACTTAGGCTACTCTTATTCTAGAAAAAATTAGGGTTCCGCGCAAATAAAAACAATCTGGGCAGAGTGAATCAATTCTGGCGCATAAATGGCTTACGCTGAGTAAATCATAAGAGATATAGCAAATTAATGTACTACATAATTGTAGATATTAAAAAGACCTACAAAAAAGTCACTGAGAGTCATCTGTGATGACCCGTATGTGGGCCAGTACCAGCAGCATCCTGCAGGTGATGGCAAATAGAGTCGACTGTCCGATATTGCAGCACTGGGTTCGCATCCATGTTGCGGGAATGATTTAAAACTAATTTTTATTAATTAAGAACTCTTAAAATTATTATTATAATGAACATGGATATATTATTATCTGAATAAATAACTTATTATTATTATATGTCTATCTTCTAAGAATCACCCACAGTAAGCCTATAACAATCGACGACATCCTTTAGTCCACACGAACGAAGTCACGGGCACAGCTAATTACTATATAAAAAAGCCACAATTTTCGATCTGCAAATACCACGGCAAAAGTGTGTGGGTGAACAATGACTGATCTAGAAACAAATAACTGTTTTGTCATGTTATTCGCTACGTATATTGTGGTTACTGTTTGTTAATAGCTGGTAATAAAATTGAAATCATAAATATTAATATGTAGGTAAATTAAAAATTAATTAAAAAAAAAAAAAAACTAATCTTTCGCAAGTATAAAATGCTAGCTTGCAGTCGTCTCGTCCGAATGTATTTTAAGCGTTGTTATTAACATGGGAACATTCCAATAAGTTATTTATAAAATGAAATTATATAATGATTCTAGTTGCCGTCGTACTCGGAACGAAGAACATATTGTTAATTCGATTTATATATTTAAATTATTTATTGCACATAAATTATAATAGAATTTTATACTTAACGATTTTTTCCACAGGATGGTGTAACAGTATTTTATAAAATGTCCTAAAGTGAAAAGAATTAGAGCGCACGCAACATCTTGAAATCTTTATTTCGTTTGATTCAAACTGAATTTGTAAAACAAAAACTCGTGAAAATCGTATAATAGCTATTGACGAGCTTTTTAGTATTATGAATTAAAAAGTTAGTTTGTTTATGATTTCGATCGATGGGTGAACAAAACTAACTTTAGTGAATAAAAAATATCGTAACAATATCGTTGAGTATAACGAGACAGTGTACCAGGGTCGCAGCGCGCAGCAGGAGGTATGCGGAGATGTTAGTAGTACGTAGTACAGGCAGATAGTAATCGATACTTACGCCGAGGACGCGGGACGCCACGAGCGACGTATGCACTTTCACGAATATTTACGAGCGGAGACATCGGGTTCGATATGTTAATCTTTTATTTGCGCTTCCTACGCGTCTGGGAGCAATGTTATCCGCCCACCTTTCTTTAGATTGTACCTAGATACAAATATCATGGGGATTCTTGTCCAAGTAAACTGCATTATCGAAGATACCTCGATTCACATTTTTTTCAAAGTTTTGACAAAAAAAACATTAATTTAATATCAACAAGTAGTACCTACTAAAGCGTTTTTGAAGTGAAACTTCTTTATCGACGTATGGGAGAAATTTTTGTAGCAATCGTCACGTTTTTCGGTTACGCGCCATGTTGCTTTTTTTATCAAAGTTTAGTATAGTGACGTAAAGAATATAATGTAATATATTATAATAATAACAACAATATATTAGTTTTGAAGTTTGGTTTGAAATAAGAATAACAATATATTAATTTGAAAGTGATAAAATAAAAAGACTTATTCAAATTTAAGTGAATTTACAAGAAAAGTGAGAGTGATTATATATTTCGTTTTATAAATTCAACACGTATGAGCATGATTTTAATATTTATTTAAGGTTAACCTCACTTTTTGATTGTAAGTATCAGTGAATGTATATAAATCTGTTAAAATTAGCAAGTATTAATAAATATGACTGTAAATCTAGTGAACATTATTAATTCTAAAAACAATATAAAATATAAATTAAATAATAATTTAAAAATAAAACAAAACACGATTAGAAAATAAAAATATGTATACGTACATCTTTTTTAATTATTCGTTTTTAATGATTTATTTATTCATTTTTAATTTTATAAAATCGTTGTTTTTCTACAAGATTAACTGTCATCATATAATTGTATTACTTTGAAAAGATAATTCCAATTATTTATTCATAACTTGTGTAATTGATTAAGTCATTAAATATCTGCTTTGAATTATTTTTATTAACTAACTTTAATATTAATATTTATTTCATAACTTAAATAATTTTTGTTAACTAATTAACTAATTTTTAGAGTAAATAATGGCAGAGTCCGAAAAGTCTATTGAGTATCCAAATGCAATAGATGGAAGATGGAAATTTTTTTTAATAGTTGCATTATTTAGATCTCCTAATCAGAAGTTAGATGATATTATTGGTTTTCTTCACCATTCATTATTACCATACACCAAAGGAGGTGCCGCCTTACTCCGTAACAGTAATGATAAAATACCTATGATTTCAAGTGGAGATTTTAATGTAAATTTCGCATTAGATAAATCTTTGAAGCTAGTTGAATTTTTAAGAGACAATTTAAATTTATGTCTACAAAACAGTCCACAAACATCAACAACAAGATCTGGTACTACAATTGACGCTGTTTTTACAAGACTACTAGAATCCGTAGAATGTAAAACATATATTTCATATTTTAGCTACCACAAGTCATTAATTACAAAAATATTTAATAATGACAACAATAGTAATAATGATGCTATCATTATTAATGAAATACAACAATAGCAATGATATTATAATAAGAACAATGATAAAATAAATTACGCATTAATTGTATGCATGTCTATAATAATAAAATAGCTTTAATTTAATACGGCAAAAATTGTTTTTCTTAAGGCTTAATAAGCCTTATCTACCCCATTTTCGTGAAGTTGCAAATAATAGAAAAATGATATGTCGTAAAGAAGTTTCACTTCTTACCTGTGTACTCTGGTACACACACACATTTTTTTTTTTTTCATAGACCTTAACCAATGAGAAAACAAAGACATATTTCACATCCACTAACGCTTCAAAGCGAACTGCTGTGACTCATATTGCCAGAATATGGTAAGCTTTATTTATTTTTTGTTTAAATCAAAAATTCACAATTAATATGATTCAACTAAAATACAAATGGTTATCTAAACCTTTGCCTGTTTATGATAGTTTCGATAAAGGAAAGAGATGGTATCAAATTTCAATGTAAATATAAAACGAAGTTATTCTGTGGCATGGCTGTCCGTTTTGATTTACCTGAGATAACAATATTTTTATTTCAATATTAATTGTTTCGTCATTATAATATATTTATTTATATATAGTTGTATTACTTTGTCCTCTACCTAGCAATCATGTCGTTCTGTTCCAATGCTCCGTATAAAGATTTAATGTTTTATTTAATACTAGCTATCGCCGTGGCTCCGCACGGGTTTATTACGATATTTCTGTTTCGTACTTTTGTTTTTATCCAAATTTTATTATTTCTAAAAGTATTATTATGATGTTGTCTGTGTTAACTGCCCGCTATACTTCACAGAGATCGGTTATAATAGGTGTCTATCAAGAAATTTGAAAAAAAATTTATACGTACAGACAGAACTGAAGATATCAGTTTGTTACTATGTTATTAATTATATAAATCGCATTCAAAATATCAAACAAAAGTATATTAACGCTTACGGCAGTGTGCTCAATCGTAAAAATTATACAACGCACTCGCAGACATCCGGCGAATGCAAATTATGCGTTTAAGCTTACGCCCCGGTCGCGCAGTTGGCCAATTAGTAGAAATTTTTCCAACTAAATGCTGGCAATAATCTAGACACGTTCATAATATGATAATGTTACTCGTCGAGTCAGTTGCGCACTGATGCTATTGCTCTGCTTGAGGAATACGACTTTCATAGTCAAGAATTATACAATAATTCCACAATAAATACAACGACTTTTTGATGTGAAACATCTATAGGCGAGGGTAAACTTGATTCTTGGCGTGGCGATACAGGACGTGGCGACGCATCGCCACGCTATACGATGGAATATATATGAACAGAAGCATATTTTCAATACACTCTTAAAACCACCTCGTAGCCTAGCAGGCGTAAGCGTGGCTACTATTTTCCAAAGTCCTAGGTTGGAATCCTCACTTCGAAAGAAATTGTTTTTTTTTTTCTATGTGCTATGAATTATGAATATACAATTAAAAAATCACTGAATTGTCGCGATTAAATTTTTTTTTTAATTTTTGTTTTTTTTTCCACGTCTGTCAGGCGCGGGCGTCCCGTGACGGATTTTCTTCTTTTGTATTCTACTATACGAGTATTTTAAAATTTAAAAAAAAACTTGAGTGCAGTCCATACGCTGTAAATGTGAACCTTCAGAAAACATAAACATGTTAGCCTTAGTAGAACTATCGACCATTCGTACTGTACATAGGACAGTGCGTACAAGTCTGACCCGCACACTGCTAGGTCAATGCGACGCCGATCTTAGTCGTGAAAATCAGGACTTGCATTAACCGTGTATGTCTTTTTTTAGTGTCGAAATCTCGTTTCATCGAGTTTCAAATAAAATCGGTATTAAAAAAGTTTTCACTTCAAAAAATGTCACAAATGAATGGCTCGGCTGGAGTGCGGGTTGCGGGAGACACGGAAGACATAATGTAGTGTTAGATAAAGTGGGTTAATTTAAATGTCCAACGTAATTGTGGGTTAAATGAAAATATGTCGACATAAATGGAATGCAGGCGAAAACAGTCGTAAGTGGTAACGGGTAACAGTAATTACGTTATCTCATAATGGGTAAAGGCATTGATATAAAAAACCATAGGGAAGGGTTAATAAAAATGTTACGTCAATCTTTGTTATGTTCGAGTATACAAATAAAATTTTCTCAAACATGCATGGAAATATTGTCATTAGAAAAAAGAACACGCAAAGTATTGAATTTACGGACATGCCAAAAATGATAAAAGAGAGAACTCAGATTAACGAAATTCCTAATTTCGATGTTGGCATTGAAATGTAGAGAATTTTTCTTGATTTGTTTTTTTTTTTTATATTAGCTCCGCAATTTGACGATTTTTCGCTGATACTAAATACAGTACAATCCAAACACAACGGCTACCACCGAGAGATCGGCAATCTATAAGCGGTAGCCGCTGTCATACCGGCCTCCAAAAATATCTCTTCACGTTACGTGAAAGTGACTATCTGAGACAATTGTCTGTTATTTAGTGTCCACTTTACGGATCATCGATTCTAGCATCTAAAATTTTTATGTATTACATATTGTATAGCTATCGGCTGGCTGGTTGGTGTTAAGTATATCGCCGAAGTTCTCCAAGTTTAGCTTGTTCTTTGAGCACGTGATCGAGGTCAAACGCCGTATAAACATGAGAAAAAATATATTTTCTACTGAATGTCGATCATTTTTTATTTCCAAATGACACATATTGAATTCTTGCATGTTCCATGCCGATGTGAATGCAACGCACAGACGGATTTATTGATGAGATGTGCTTACAGAATTGTTAAAAACCCTCCATGTTTGTTATGTGTGGCCGGTACTTTGTTTTCCTTAGTACGAAGTCTGTAAGGGAGATTTCACGATTTTTTATTAGACTTTATTGTTTTACCTTATAGAATGGTGGAAAAGAATTGCCATTGGCATTATGGTCCACTATAGCAAATGTTTCGACTTCCTCTCCTCTAGATGCGAGGTACTCAGGGATGGTAGAGAATGGTCCAATAATATGGTTACAGATGTCGCTAAAATTAAATAGAATTAAATAAAAAATAAAACAATTAACAAAAATAACAAGAACTAATTTCACAGTCTACTAAAGAATCTATCACAGATCAGTAACCTTATTTCGATAGTGGGGTAAACTTCAGTTAATTTTTTTATATTATATATTTCAGCACCGAGATAATGTCATCGTTTCCTTCATACACACGGATGAACATATTCAGTTCTTCGTACAATTCATGTCCATCAATATCACATGATTTTCCTACTGTCATAGATATTTATTTGCAAGTCGCTGCATTGCTTCGAAAGTCACTATCACTAATTTCCTTTAATCTTTTTATATTATACATGAAACGAAATATGCTCTCATGACGTTTAAGTGCCTCAAACCTAGGATGGCAGCTTGTGCGCACATTGTCGACAATAACATTAAAATAGTTTATTTTGAAAATCTCTTCCGCATTCAATTCATGAGCTTCATCTTCCACTTCATAATCAAAATGCCTTTTTTTACGTCGTATTCTGACTTCTTTAAACTGTCTGTCAATATCATTTTCCTCGGCTATTTCTCTCGCCGTTACAAGGGATAACTGAAAACCATTTTCTCGATAATTATCGAGCCAATTTGTGAATGCGTCTAGGTGATGTATAGCCACATCTAAGTGCATGTTTTCGCTTTGCCACATTTTACTGATAACATTTATCTTTGTAAGAATGTCATACCATATGAAGTGAAACTACAAATTCGTAGGTAGTTATTTCTTTTCTTATAGAATGACATTCACTGATCAACTGACAATCTATTGTAATTTCTGCTAAATCCTTTAAAGCATCACATATATCGCTTAGTTGGTATTTAACGGCCTTCACCAATGCTACCCTGCACTCCCATCTAGTTTCAGAAAGTGGTTTTAGCGATAAGGATTTCACATGAGCATTTAAAATAGCCCACCTCTGACTTGAGCCGGCAAACAGAGTATACAACTTTTGTAGCAAACCAAAAAAAAAATTTTGCTTGGACACAAGACGATGCTGCATCTCCTAGAATGAGATTTCAAGGAAATAGAAGGCTAAAGCCTTAACAACATAAAATGAGAATGGATAAATCGAGAACTAAATGAGAAATCGTTAATCTATTCATCTTTATTCTCGAGCGGGAATTCTCGCGTCGAGAAGTCTCAACCAGAAACTTTAGACATGGTGAAGTTAGCTTTCAGTGATAATAATTTATTGACTTTTATTTTCTTTAATCGTTTAAAAATAATTTAGCGGTATATAAATAACTAAACATTATGTGATTTGTATATATTTAGACAATAAAACTAGCTTAACATGATTATTGAACATGAGCTTAGGAAGTTTATTGTAATTCATAAACACAATTACTTAAAAAAACCTTTTATAACAGTACCTATGTTTACTACTGTGTTAACTGACTAATATGTTAATGTTACTCTGCTCGTGGTTAAAAAGAAAGACTATGCTGGTCTGATCCAAAAATATGAATAATGCAACGTGTACACTGTACAGCTTATGTCGTTCGGGTTGTCCGCGCGAGTCTCGTCAATTTATCGGCGCGTGCGCACGTATTGTGAATAGATATGGCTAATTTGAGCCGATTTGTCTGCGCGGGCGACGCGCCCACAGGAAACCGATGCTTAATCACGGACAATTTAGATGTGTATGGATTTTTACTAAGTGTACTGATATAATGGATTATAGGTACAATATATGCATACCGGACCCCTAATTACGTATTTTACAAGCGGAAAGCGATAGTAGAAATGACTACATATCGACATCAAAATGGCAAATTCATATTATTTACAAGTCATAACGACAGAAACAATTTGTATTTGCCATTTTAAAGATTTAGTCATGTCTATTATCGCTTACCTAGCGAAATATGTAGGCGGGAATGAAATTGTTTCAAGGGGTTTGAATTGAGTCAAACTGTCACATGGATTTGACTTGAAACGATGATGACACAGTGGTTTTGCGTTAGTTAGTACGCGAAAGAAATATTTGTGATGATAGGGTTCTATTATAGTGTTCACTTTGCTCGATACAACCCCGAGTGCTCTGAAGTGCTGTTCACCCTAATTCCCTCATCTCCTTTCCACAACAGAACCACACGCGCTGGGCTTTGGAGTCACAGTTTAACGGTAACCACCATCTCGGTACGATATCGAAGTTTTCTTAAAAGAATCCTTTTATCGGAATATTGATGTAATCTATCTACATGTTCATTTAAGAATTTTATTTGGTTTTTCATTATTCTTCCTGATTTTATCTGAAATTTCCGGACAAGTCCGCAAAATTCCGGACATAAGGTAACTCTGTCTATGTGTTATGCTTATGTTACAGTGGAGCTGTGGAACCACCTCCTTCCAATGTGTCCTCCTTCTTACGTCATCGGGTCCTCCAAGCGTAACGTGAAGAGATATATATGCAGGCTGGCATGACAGCGATGACCGCCGATAGATTTAGATCTCTTGGTGGTTGCCGTTGTGTTTGGAATGTACTGTGATAACCATCAGAGGCAGTACCGTCTATTGTCCTAGCAACTGTTCAAAAAATCCCTATCACTAAAGACATAGCGATAATACCTATATTATTATTATCGAAGTAGTACTTGAGAGCTAGTCCAATGTTTAGGTAAAGCGTGTTATCATTTTTGGCTACATCACCTAGAATGAAGAAAGTGGAAGAGGTCTAAATAAATTTGTAGGTACGCTGGTGCCGTCATAGTGACTGGTTTCGGCCTTACGAATTTCTGTTCACATGTACATCAAGTTGGCGAAGTGGTAGAATATCAAATGACAGGAACATTCAGGCAACAGTCTCCATTATTTGTGTACTGTATGTACTTCTAATCAGGCGTCACGAAGAATGTTTTGAGAAGTTGTTTGAAAAAGAAAAATAGTATACTTTTCTATTTTATTCAAATTAAGTATTTAGATTATAATATTAGAAATCGACACGTATTATAATCGCCATATTATGCGCAGTGGCAATAAATAAGCCAACAAAACAGTAAATATACCTACGCACACTTTGTATCCGTTCAAAAAGCAATAAAACAGATTTTAGTTTCAACAACTAAATACCAATTTAAATTGTTAAGGTAAATTATTTATGAGATGTGATAACATTTCTGAATAACTAATTTGTTTTATTGTAAATTATCCGTCAAACGTTTTATGTGACATTTTGTGATCTATCGAAATTGTCCAAACTTCGTATTTCATTTGAATGTTTTTTTTTTTGTAGTAACATAAACTCGGTGGGAACCGGTCGATGAAGAATATACATACGGATATACTGAGAACTTACTGAAATAGTATACAAAATTAAGAGATTACAAAAAGTAATGTAACTTGAAAAACAGTAAATTTTATTATATTAAAAAATTATAATTTGAGAAATTTTGTCATTATTTAAACACTTGGTAAGTGCAAATTACAAATATATATCATATCATTCGTGAATTACAGATCCAATTCTAAAAATGAGCCCTGATTCGTATATAGGTATACAAATACGAATAATTTTACTACCAAAAACAAGTTATATAACATATTATTTATTTAGCGTTACCTAAGGCCCCAAATATGGAGGCCTTCAAATTAAAACCGAAAAGAGTTGGTCGCGCATGTGTATGTAAATACATTGCAAAGAAAAGAGCAGAAAATATATAATATAATATTTAAATGTGTGCGTATGTGTTAGTTTATGTAAGTTTGAGTGAATGCGTTTGTGTGCTAGAGATGGACAAAATCTTGGGCTATTAGCCTGAGGAAGTTGTCTTTAATAAATCCATCTGTTTGTTTGTTTATGGGAAATGCTATGCTATCTTTATGTTCTTTATTTTATCCTTATAAAATTGAAAATACGTGTGAAAAGTATTTTTCATGTGTTTTATGTCACGCAGTACCTTTTTTTTAAACTGTCTATACTGTTAGCCTTAGGTTCCCTGGAGCCTCTGACGGCTTTTACAGCTTCACCGGAAGCCACGAAGTACCCATGCATTTCTATAAATATATATCGTGAACAAACATCGACGTGTTTATCTCTATCTCTACTCATCAGCAACCTATTTGGAAATTTAACCCTCTACATAACCCCATTAGGGGTTGAATTTTCAAAAATTCTTTCATAACGCTCTCTTAGGTTTTTTAAGAATTGTCTGTTAGTCTTTAAAAAAATGTTGGTAGATTCAAACATCCCAGTTATCGAGAAGAGTTATCAAGAATCTTGATCTGACTTATCATTGTAAGTCGTTAAGTCAAATTATTATTATTAACTAACCGATACGTGTAAGAACACACCTCGAGACAAACATACATATGCTAGATACATGTTCGTAAATAAAAGAAACGGGAAGCGACAGAGGTCCGAAACACCTACGAGTCTGTATTTAATAAGCACATATTTGTTTAATCAGTTGATAGGATCCACGGACGACTGCTCAAACAGTTTGTGTGGTGGCATACAAACAAACGGACCACCGGTTTAGGGTTCCCATGAACGAAGATTACACTTTTTAAATACTAATTTATTTTTGTCCTATTGTGCATAATTTTAATTATTTTTTTAAGAGAGAAGGAATTAATACGTGATTTTCATCTTTTTCAATCGTGAGACATTTTACAGCTTACTACGCACAAGTCTAAAACCTCAGTATGCATCAAAAGTCGAGCAATTTTATTCCATTCTGAAGAGCATAGTTGCCGTCATGCATACACGAAGTGTTCAAACTTAGTACTCAGGTGTAGTATCATATCTTTGTTTGACGTTAACTACGATTACGATCCTTTGATGTTGGTTGTTGACTGCACTAACCACTCAACATCAGGTGGCATAAGTATATGTTGGTTGCTCTACGAAATAATGATGGCTAAGTGGTAGTGAGTTCGCAATGTTCGAATCTTTTGGTATAGGCAATATTGCGATGAAACCATAGCATGGTGGTTCACGCATTTTGCGACAGTTGCACTTGAGATCCAGTTTCCCCACCAGGCTTAGCGTGTTACCATCTAGATTCTAGAGTCACATAATCATTTAACATCTGGTGAAATTGGAAACAAACGCTAAATCTAAAAATAGTTTTAAAAAAATCCGTTGTGTTTTTGGTACATAATGCTAAAACAAATAATCGTGTTTATAAGCGACGCGACAGCCCTAGCACACACAGTAACTGGCCACGGTTCAGTTAAAGTTTGTACAATGCATAGTTTTCTTTGCTTCCAGCAGCGTGTAGTTTAATGTGTGAGGAAATACTGAAATCCACTTAAAGCTACCTTATTACCTCAACGCTACTGCTTTTAATAACTTGACGAGAACCTGTTGTTAACCAAACCTGTACATCTATATTCATAAATCTAAGTTATTTCTGTACAAATAATATTGCTTACTATATAAAGATCGAATAACGAAAATACCCTCAGAACAATTCTTTGTCTGTCTGGATTTAACTCAAAAACGGCTTAACCGATTTCTATAAAATTTTGTACACAGGAAGTATAAGTTATCCCATAATTGTTGGACTATAATAACTTTTAGCAATTAGAAAAAAAATCTTCAATTCTCAACCGTTTCTTATCTTATTTTGTAGGCTATAAGAATCAGAACAATACATTTAGGCATAGTAAGAAAATAGTAGTTAAAATATTAAATGAAATATTGTTCACAGGAAATATTATAATATGTTCCTCCTCAATTCATAGACTAGATATATGAATTGTCAACAATATGAGGACAACTAAAATTACGGGGTGTAAATAACCACTGCGTAGTAACAAACGCGTGCGGAGCCGCGGGCACTCTGCTAGCTTATTCAATAATAATATAATTTTAGACAGACAGCCTTGTCCAAATAAATAGGCATCTATAGTCTAGGACCATAATTTCATGAGGATGATGATACGCTTTGCCTTGAAAGACAGCTGACTTTCAAAGTGCGACTATTAGCACGCATAGTCTTTTAGCAAAGGTTTTTGAAATCGAGAGTGGTAGCTAGTCATTTGAGCATCATAAAACGCCACTCCATCATGTAAAAAAGTTTATAGCTATAATTACTTTTATATTTTATAGGTTCAGCGTTTGCCTCGTTAGCCTAGTGGTCGTAAGCGCGACGGCTATGATCGAGGTTCTGGGTTCGAATTCCAGGTCGAGCAAATTGTTATTGGGTTTTTCCTATGACATTTTCAGTAGCAGCTCGGAGTTTGGTTTCGTGCCCGATTAATGGCGATAGGCTCGCCCCCTATTACCATGGGACCTAACAACATACTCGGCGAACTGTGGGTGTACATTAGTACACCTCTTCCTCTAACCCTTCGGGGAATACAGCCATAAAGGTATGATGGTATGTTCAGCGTTTGAAGTTAAGGAAGGATGTGGCTTTAGGATGGATTGCATACTAAGCCTTGAAAGGAGCCTCTCAAGTGCAGCGCGGTTGTTGGAATTCACTTATGGTGGTGGAGTATATTTGATAATGCTCTACCACCATGCATTTACAAGAAAATCATTGTAAAATAAGGGATGTAAGTCGTGAAGGTTGAGTAGTTTAGCAATTAGAGAGAGGTAGAGGGCACAAAGAAAAATTTATTTAAAGATTTCGCTCTACTGGGAGCAGTCCGGTTGCTAGAATACCTCTACCATACATAAGAGCGTTACCAAATAACCATATGTTGTGTTCCTGTGGTGAGTAGGGTTTCCAGAGGTCTTTGGGGAAGAGGTGTTCAAGGTACTAGTACTTCAAGTGATTATTTTTATTAGATTACACACATTTTCATGACTTATATACTGTTCTTACATACCTACACGCTATAGTAACATATTCAAAACATTAGAAACATTTAATTATTGATCGTTCGTGCAAATTATTCATCCTTACAACTTATATTTACAATCGTTATTATCGTATCATTACGCTTAGGCCTATGCGTCGCTAACACCTCGTATGCTAAAATCTATCAAGCCATTAACGCTAAAGAGTAGGTATGCTAAAGAAATATAAATATATATATACGCTTTAAAAATAAAAGAAAATAACGTTGGAAAGGGGATATCTCAAGGGTGGTCCCACTTTAAATTCATTTATATTGATATAGCACTATAACCACAATCTAACTTGATTTTAAATAGGATGTGGCCCAAGATGGTCACGCTAAGTCTGATGGAAGAAATGGAATTCTCTAATTATACATATTGTATTCATTCACATGTTACGGTAGCCGTTTACTATTTGGCCGGCCTTATGCTTATTTTCCACCTTTTGTACAAAGAAGTATTAATTCAAATTGGTAACACTAAGAAAAGGGAAAGGAAAGCAAAGAGCGTGAGGAAACTTCGAATATTATAGAAATGTTCCTGTGGTTAAAAATACAGAACCGTTGATTTCTCGGTGTTTGGTAAATAAGCCTGTACCTTCGCTTGGGAACAGACCTTTGCCCAGCAGTGGGGCAATTTAGAGGCCAACATTTTTATTATTATTATTAAATAAGGAATAACGACAACGAAATAGGCTAGTTAGTAGTTAGCAACAAGTTTTGCAATAGACACACGGCAAAACTAATTTATTTCACTTAGGTGAACGGCAAATCATGTCAGTTGGCAATCACCCCAGCTACATCAGCTTACAAACCTGCCACCTCAAAAGCAATAAGGAAACTAGATATATTAGCTAATCCTGAAATGGCATGCATAAGAACGAGTCGCTGTTAGGTTTTCACCTGTGTGTATGCTACTAAATTAATTAATGAACATTTTATTGCACATTTTGATTCGCACAGTGGAGAGCTTAGAGGAAACGCGACCTGTGTGTTGCCCGTACATATTTCCCCCCTGGGTAATGGGTACTATAATTATAGGGCAGATATTTTAATACCGTAAAATCCACATCTACCGCTACCATGCCCCTTTGTTTTGATTTTATTTATAAATTAATTATTATAGAAACTAGGAACCTTTTAAAATCTGGAAATTGTTTTTTTTTATTGTCCAGCAAACAAATTTGACGACTACAAAAAGAAAAAAGAAACATACAGACATAGCCAAAGTCCATTTTATATCATTCTTAAAAAATATTTAAAATCAGTTCAGTTTTGGAGGTGGAAATCAGAAACGATGATATTGTCAATTTTACTTAGGTATAATTTGTCCGAACTGCAGCTGTCACTCTCGCACTCTATCGGTGTTTAATGTAGCAAGGCATTTTTTTTGAGCTAAACAGTGATATTATAGTAAAACTATATTATCATAATAGTGCAAATAGAGACAATTATAAAAAAAGCTTAGAAGTACATTCCTATGCAATTAAACAAATTCCGAAAGGCGAAAAAATATAAATTCGTAAATAATGCTTTAAATAAATAAAATACAAAATATATTTTTTACCTATCACATATACGCTGGCTTCGCAATTTTAAAACCTAGCGAGGGGCCCGAGACAAACTTTCCACAAGAGCGAAAATAAGATTTCACATCATCAAGGGCGCAAGGTGCAGGGCGGAGGGCGGAGGGCGGAGGGCCTGCCAGAACAACACTATGACACTGAGCTTGATGGGAGTTAGATCAAAATGTTCGGTAAGTTTTTGGCTTCACGTATAATATGTTTTATTTATTGTTCTATCATTGGTACAATTTACGAAAGCATATACATAAATAGATGGTTAGGTATCTAATGTTAAATCAGACATTGTAATTTCCTATCTAATAATCTTTTTTACTTTGAGCTTTTATATATAACTAACTACTGAGTCGCATTATTATTTCACTGATGAATTAAACAACTAAGGAACATGACATGTTAGGTTTTTGTAAGTAAAGATCATTTTGCGTATTTCTATGTTGGAAATGGCTTACTTAGCATATTTGTAGGTAGTCATAATGTATATTTATTATATTGATTTTATTTAGAAAATCTAGTTTTTCGTTTAAACCTCACTTGTAGCATGGTTTTCTTATTTTTCCAAAGTAATAAATTTTTGGACGTTCTCCATTTTCTAGCCTCAATCTTACCCACTAACACCTTTGTATTCAACTAGACGATAAATTCAGCACAATAGCTCTGTTACAAATTTACAGCCGTTGGCGGAGGTGCGGGTCGCGTATAGGAGGAACGGACGCTGTAATTATACTGAAGAGTGAGTTAGATAAATATTGATATAAATTTCTTTAACGTACTTACGAAGCTTTAATTAGCTACAAAGTTTTTGAAATCAAAACATTTTAAATTATATTCATAGTTATAACACTGAAAAATTAAAAAAATCGGGGTATCTTCTAAATTGCCGCGTTGATATTGTCATAGCCTAGAAAAAAATCGTCTCGTGTACGTACTATTTGAAGTTAAAGTTTTCTGTTTTTTGTCGAACACCTCTAAAACAGCGCTTCTAGTGTAATATATAATCCGTTGGTCTTAGCACAGCGAGTTATTGTAATAGCCCAGTCATATTAGGGCTTTCACCTCGGAATGAAAGATAATAAGCTGCAAATTGGTATGAACCTTTGTTTTGTCATTCTAAATGTTGTCTCAAAAGTCACAATCGTTATCGTGTCCGCGTCTCAAGATATTCAAGGTCAAAGGTCACAAAAATCGGTTTTTCGCGAATATCTGGCTTCCTATCGGTTAAATGAGATTTGCATTTATTATAAAAGTTGTAGGCTATAAAATTCCCTACAACTTTTGTTTAAACTTTTTTTTCATACAACCAACCGTTTTGAAGGTAGAGCGCGAAGAGTGCACATCGTACAGTCATATACGGCCTAATGCAAGGTCAAGCGTGAGTTATGGTTATCAGTACGTTATAAAACTGTTACTAGAGCATTGGAAAAAATTCCTGATTTAGATAAACTGGTGGAAGTATTTCAACAAGAAAACTGCCCAAAACAAACATTATTAGAAAATGGAGCGCGCATCTTGTTGGCATTATATAATGCTCCAAAATCTGAGGACAACATTGATCATTTCCGCTACACGCAATTCATCAAATTTACAAAACTAAATAAACCTGTACAACTGTCAACACTTCCACCAACAAGTGTAGCAGCTCATCAACACATAAAACGTGTCTACTACCAGATTCAAACGTGGTTAGGGAAGGACTTAGAACCTCAAGAATGGGGCTGGATGCTTGAAAATGAAATCCTGGAGCCCATACGAACGTTATTACCTCCAGCACCAGCCGAACTACTAAACGTAATATTTTGCAATTGCAAAAATGGTTGTGGTTCCCGCTGTGGATGCAGAAAATCAGGGCTACAATGTTCTTTAGCTTGCGGCCAGTGCAACGGACAAGCTTGCCTCAACGCTTCACTGTATCCAAGTAATCCCGATGAAGAAAATACATATGATCCCGATATTCTGGAAGGTTTGGAGATGAACATGACAGATAATGAGGATGATGACAATGAATCGAACATTTTTGAGCGACAAGAAGAAGAAGACGACGAAGAAGAAGAAGATAATTAGCTTCCATTTCCAATTTCATTACAATTAAAATCAACAAAGATACTTTTGATATTTGAACTCACATTTTGACAAATGTATATTATGCCGTATTTAATAATAAATAAAAATATGTGTAAAATATATACTCTTACTATCATTTTAACTTAAAATAAAACTAAAATATATAATCCAGAATTAATAATATTTTATACTTAAATAGTTAAATATGAATAATTATATATAAATAATCAAGTTACTTACTTTAATTAAATATAAATAATTAATAGTTAGTACATAAATAATAGGCATTGTTTAATAATTATAATTTCCAAGTAAATAATTGACTTTATAACGTACTGATAACCATAACTTACGCTTGACCTTGCATTAGGCCGTATATGACTGTACGATGTGCACTCTTCGCGCTCTACCTTCAAAACGGTTGGTTGTATGAAAAAAAAGTATAAACAAAAGTTGTAGGGAATTTTATAGCCTACAACTTTTATAATAAATGCAAATCTCATTTAACCGATAGGAAGCCAGATATTCGCGAAAAACCGATTTTTGTGACCTTTGACCTTGAATATCTTGAGACGCGGACACGATAACGATTGTGACTTTTGAGACAACATTTAGAATGACAAAACAAAGGTTCATACCAATTTGCAGCTTATTATCTTTCTTTTCGAGGTTGACCCCTTTTTTTACCTAATATGACTGGGCTATAAACGATCGATTGAAAGTGGAGCCAACTTTACGACATGATAAATTTATACGATAAAAACAAATAGAAACCCCGCGTGGGCAGTACATTATTGATTCACGTTTTAAAACGAGCGATATAAATTCAAATATGGCGAGAAATATATTTTAATAATGCAAACGATTTTAGTGTCGTCGATTTCGAATGGTGTTTTGTTACGAGTACGGCTTATCTGAGATCAACACGCGACACAAAGAATAAAAACGATTTTTTACCGAGTCATTTCTATTAATTATATTGTTTTGACATTGGTATCATATTATTTATAATCTGTGTAAAGGTCGTTTAAAACATAATATTGATGATAAGTTTGTAATTTGAAAGCTATGTTGGTTTTGTACCTATAAGTATAAATATATTATTATACATAAATTATTCTAAAACATTAATTTTCACAGGTCTCGTGTGGTTAGACTTAAACTTCAAAGGCTGTTTATTAACCACTTCATTTTGTTAGCACATAGCACAACCAACTTGCTTCGTAGCTCAATGCTGACCAGACTACCTTTCTTATTGGAACATATAAAGTAAACAAACACTCTACTGACTATTAAATTACATTTCCTGTCAACTATCGGAAGTCAAAGCTGAACTATTAAGTTTTAAAAATAATAAAACAATATGAAAATGTAGACATATTTTAAAAAACAAGTTAATAATTATGTTTTATGGTAGATTAAACAACAATTAATATATTATTTTGTACAAACTTCCCTCACGATCAATAATTTCGAGTAGAACTCCCAACTTGATTTTCTTGAGTTAAGTATGTATATTTACAAAATACGTAATGTTTATTTAATATTAAAACTACATTTTTCATCAAGCTAACGCATGGTATAGTTGTAGTAAGATCTACTAATGATCTAAGAAGTTGGAAATCATTTGATCTATATTTTGATCTGATTATTTTGAATTGTAGAGGAAACAACTGAAAGAATTAGGGATATTTCTCAATTTTACACGAACTGTAAGAGTGACATTCGAATGAAGAGCAAAAGAGAAAAGGCTACATCTGGATTTTTTGTCTTTAACCGCTTTCTTGTTACTATAAGCGCCATAGATTTTAAAATAGCCTACATTGAAAGTGTTTTGTCGTGGGTTTTATAAACGAGAATAAATATAAATTAACATTTTATCAATGTACATCTGAGAAGATCTGTATGTCTATCATCTTCTCTATCCTCAGAAATTTAGCGGATTTATTTTATTGTATAAATAAGTGACAATACTTCTAAACAAGCTTTTACGTATACAAATATATAAATACAGCATCGAATATATTTATAAATGTCAAAATCACTATAAATCCATGTAGTTATAATTTATGATGGTGGAATCGTATATTCAATCTGCTAAGGCGTATGTTTGTGAAAACAGTAGGTTATTGGCGGGTTTTATGGTCCGCATTAATTTGAGATATGACTGGCGAGTCTGTGGTAGTGCTGCGATGCCGCGGCGCGGTGCGGTGGTTCGTTCAGACTATTGGAACTGCATCGCTCTTGTACCTACACTCAGTACAAGTTCTGCATACTCATGTCCGATTCACATACTTACGATATTTAATTATATTTATTGCCATTCGATACATTTTTTATTTTAATGCAATACATGTATGCGCTTGGCCTTAATCTTACCTGATGGTAAGTAAAGATGAGGCCGATGATATGTCGCGCTTACCTATTAAATGCCTATTCACTCTTCGCTTGAAGACGGCGCCGCGGCGTTTAGTTGTCCTACGGCGGAATGGACTGGGCAACCGGAAAACACTGAGAGGCAAGCTAACTTAGGTCGATGCTCTAGACTGAGCATTTTTGCCGTCATCAGTGCTTCATCGCCAACAAGTCGACGAGGTCGGTGCTCAATAATATCGAGAATAGATAAAAAATATTTTACAGTATGTTATGTAGATATAGTGAAACCAGATGGTATAAATATTCCGGTACTGGCACCCGGGAGGCCTTCTTAACATAATTATGCAGATGTTTTGCTAGATGCTAGTAATAGTTCGAACAATGGACCTAATATAGACCAGTACATCTATATATGTAAGTGTGTAAGAAGAATATATGATACCAAAACCAAAAATCAATTTATGTCTGCTCTCCCTGTCTGTTTGTTCCGTGTAATCTCCTAAACTGTTGGACCAATATTGACGGGACTTTCATTGGCAGATAGCTGATGTTATAAGGAGTAACGTAGGCTATTTTATTTAGAGAAAGAATTAGGGGTTTGCGTAATAATAAAAAAACTAGTCATGGTGAATCAATTGAAGTGAAGTGAGTGAAAGGCGCATAAGTGATAAGCCATAAACCATAAGAGATATTTTAAATTAATGTACTACATAATTGTAGATACTAAAAAGACACACAAAAAGTCAGCGAGAGAATATGTCTATCTTCTAAGGATCACCCAAAATAAGAATTTTTAACTTTAAAATAACCGGTAGCAGGGGTGGCACGATTGAGCGCAACCGAAGGCACAGCTAGTTCTTTATATAGAACAATTCTAAAAACAATGCAAGAAATTAACTCTTCTGTCAAGTGAACCAAATTTAATTAGGGTAATAATATAATTAAAGTAACAAAAAAACCTAAATGTAATTTTAACGGCAAAAATATTCTTGATGTAATTTCCTATTAATGTGGGTGCTTCGACAAATTTTAAATAATTAAAAAATCTGGAATACATTCCTGTGGGTGTGAAATGGCCTTCACACATAAAATAGTGAGGAGACAACAAATCCCTGTAAGGAATGTCTGAAGAAGCTATCAGGGCACAGAGGAGCAAGAGCAGCTTGCTTACTTCTAACTATCAATATATTGATTGTGTATTTATAAGTTCTTGTTCCTTCCTTCCTCCCGGGAGACAAGAACATGTATATATGTATAAGTTAGTTTAGCTCAAATTTCTATGGATAGGGAATTGGTCAGCTCGCGAGTTAATTGAAACTATGGCAACAGTCCAAGCTGAGGTTCGACCACTTGGCAATCTTGAGCATGTTGCCAAGCTTTCGCGGCTCCGGCCATACGCACTGTCTTGTCTGCGAATATGCCTGTACAAAGACGGTAGCTCGCGTAGGTGCAGGCGCACGGGCGGCTTGTGCAATCGTTGATATGCTGAAGATTGCACTGCCCAGTTTTGGTTTGCACGGTTTCGTCTGCGAGTTTACTCTCAGAATACTATGTTCTGTGGTTTGCACTGACCAGTTTGCATGTGCTTACCTACACGTGTGGCCACTTTACGATGTTCCGTCGTCTTTGTATAGGTATGACTGCAGAATTGAACGGTGGAGGCAAGACGGTGCGTGGTGGTGGCTTTAAGCGCTCGTCCCTAAGCCACGGTGAAGATGTAAAAGCCGTCTGAGGCTCCAGGGCTCTTATGGCTTACAGTAAGGTCAGATCGAAAAAAAAAAATGTCAACGTTACTTCGAACCATTTTAATGGGAAGGAAAATATCGTGATAATGTCCTGCCTGACTAACTAACATTCTCAAGTTGAAAATCTGTCGCCAAACACCTACAGGTATGTTCCGGCAGCTGTACTTGATAGTAAGTTCTCCCACTAAGTTTAGCGTGTTACCATCTTGGCCACGTCTTCACTTATCTTCAGGCGAGCCTAAACCTATAAATAATAAAAAGTAATGTCTTATTACTATTGTAAATTGAATAAAAATCGATAACAGAGTGAACAAGCTGTTCCAGTCTATTTGTGTGTGGCGAACGTCAGCGTTGGAGATAAAGACCACCTACACTCGACATTGGAACAGCGTGGAGCTGTCAAAACGTGAAATAATGGCCGACACTACGCCGTATCGCTTCGTAACAAGAGATAGCATCGGCGGAGATGAAGTGCTCCGTGCTTATGGTCCTGCCTTGAGCTTTCTGTATGTAAGAGATTCTGTTTAACATATAAATTGTTTTATGATTATGTAATAAAACATATTGAGGTGACCATAGCTAAGTAATAATATCCACGGTGAAGCTGTAAAAGCCGTCAGAGGGTCTAGTTTCTAGGGCCCCTAAGGTTAACAGTATAGTTAGAAAAAATACATCGCATCGATCGACGACGACTGAAATCTTGCAGTGAGCCTCGGTTTTTTTGTAAATTAAAAGATTACAAAGCTCACATTGCTAGCTTCTGGCCTGAAATTGAACAATCCTAAAGGTGTGTTCTGTTAGATATGTTTGAGAAACAGCCCTTTTTCTAATCTTTTTATAAGAAACAGTGGTATTATACTACGAATGGACGAATATTCAAATCTAATTATACCTTATAGATATAGAATAGTGATCAAATACAGACAGACAGTCTGCTTGTTATGACTAAATAACAGCTTTAAATATATATACAGTACTTTTATAACAAGGAAACAGTTTTCCAAAATTTTGTCTTGTCTGTCTATCTGTAAGTTCCGGGTAATTTCCGAGACGGTTGGACCGAGTTGGACAGGACTTTAACTGGCAGATAGCACATTATAATACAGGATGTATTTAAGCTACTTTTATTTTATAAAATAAATGACGGTTTCGCGCAAAAAAAAAGTTATTTCTAAAATAACCGCCGGCATGGCGGGCGACCTCTGTAGGTGGAAGCCGGGTCACCACAATAACGACATTCTGTAGACTACGCGAGCGGAGCCGCGCGCATTTCTAGTTTGTATTTGAAGTCTGTAATGACATGCGAACGGGTACTTAAATATAGACTTACAGTTTTATTATATTTCCATTGGGGTCAGAATTGACTTTGCATCGACTGCAGTAGTTGGACACGACCATACAGTTCAGTTCGTGACAGATTTAAATCTTTGAACTGGATCCGTGAGCTATATCATTCTCTAATAATGCAAACTAATGCCACAGTGGAGATGATTTGTAGTGGGTGAATAATTGTTTGATTTAAATAATAAAATTCATTCACAAAGCAACTTGATTTGCAACAACAGATTTAAGATTTACTATGACTTACTCTAATGTATTTCTAGTATGTAGAATAGTTTAAGCTACAATTTAGAGATCCGTCCCCTCGGTGTGGAGCCCTTGAGTCTAAGCAGCTGTTTGCGCGATACAGTGACACTGCACTTGCAATCACTAGCAACCAACAGACACTATTACATTGTACCCCACACTCGTGCACACCACACTCGTGCACTGGTGTGCACAGGCGGTAGAAAAATGTATATATGTATAGTTAGTTAGCTCGATATCTACGAATAAGGTAATTAGCTAGTTCGTGACTTAATTGCAACTACAGCAACAACCCAAGCCGAGGCTCGGCCACTTTGGCACCATTGAGCATGTTGCCACGCTTCCGCGGCTGAGTGCCTCATGCGCTCGCTCTCTAGCCATATTGAAGCTGTAAACGCCGTCTGAGGCTCCAGAGTTCCTATGGGTAACAGTATAGTCATTTAGAAAAAAAGCTACAATTTAAAGTACCTACTTGTTTATTAATGTTTATGATTATAATCAGTTAATCACTTAACTTAGATGGTATTAAAATGGTTGTAACTTTAACATAGTATTATTCAAGCTCAGTGGGGTTCTTTGTTAAAAAAATGTCTATAAATAATGATAAACACCATCTAACTGTATTATAGGTACATTAACTGATCGTGTATTTCCTTTTTTATTGTTCATATTGGTAGCCATTCTTCTTCGTTGAAGATTATCACTAGCTATTAATAACAGAAGGTTTGTTGAAAATTTTTGGTTCCATCGTAACACACAATTTGTTTGTTGGCATATCTACGCATTAAAAGTGATAGCAAGCCAGACGAGACTAGAAATGCGATGTCATCATGTTAGTTGGATTAAAATGTTTTCCTAAGCTAAAAATCTCAAAGATATTTTAGGAATCAAATTTTTTTTAATATGTAGAACAGGTATGCGGTTTGCCTCGATCTTACCTGATGGCAAGTAAAGATGAGGCCGACGATGAATCACGACTTGCTTATTAAATGCTTTTTCACTCTTCGCTTGAAGACTCCCAAGTTATAGGTGAAAGGAAAACAGACGACGGGAGTGAATTCCACTCTGTTGCAGTTCGCATAATGAAGACGATGCTAGCAGCTTCGTACCAATCTGGGAAATTTCCACAACATAAGGGCGGAATTAAATCATGCAATTCCTGTGCATACTCTCCAAAGTGTAAGCTATAAAACACGAGAGGCAAGCTACCTCACGTCGATGCTCTACACAGGGTAAAATTCGTCGTTCCATTCTTTTAAACTTTGACCACTAATATAATGATAATTAAACTATGTAAGAAAGCTGAGACAAATATCTAAATGGAACCTGGACGCGTCTTTAAGTTTTTTATTCTTTTTGCTGATTTCCTGAGTATGCTGGTAGAGTCAGGTCATTAGGCGCGGCAGGAGCCGGACCCCGCGCTGATTCGCACGCGATACCCACCGAGCATGCCGCGCTCCGCCGCCGCGTTACTCGACATGTCTCCTAATTAATGGAGAGATTGATGGGATCATCGTTTGACGCCGATAATTATTTTACCTATATTTTAGAATTTATTAGGATGTTACTGAATTCGAATGTATATCTTTTATGGTTGTTCAGCCATATTTTCTTTGTTTATGAACTGACTTGGATGGTTCTTTTTTTGTTCGATGGGGTATATCTCAAGGGTGGTCCTCTTTAATTTCATTACTATTGGACTTTTAACTTCGAAGATAAACCAGGAAACTCTTGAAAGCCATGGAAAGTTGGTTTTCTTTTTTGTTAAAAATTGTCTTGTTATAAGGCTGATAATCACCGAGACAGTTAACTGCGCACCCACTGCCGCGACCTCCCTCTCCCGCGATACCTCAAGCCTAGATCTGTTCCTCGGTGTGAAACCCTTGAGTCTGGCAGCCGTCCGCGCGATACCTATGACACTGCAATTGCAATCACTTAGCTACCCACACACATCATTACACACAATATATTCATACATACGTGCACACCACACAAGGTACATATGTTCTGTAAGGAACCTTTTTTTTTTAATCTAGTTAGTGTAGACCATATTCAGATCAGTAAATACATATATACATGTTCCTTCCGTCTTCCCAGGAGGCAGGAACATGTGTATATGTATATGTTAGTTTAGCTCAAATTTTACGGATAAAGAATTAATCAGATCGCGACTTCTTTGCAATCGCGGCAACAGCCAAAGCCGAGGTCCTGACACTTTGGCACTCTTGCGCGCTTGTTGTCGATGCTTTCGCGGCTGAGTGCCTCAAGCGCTCACCCCCCAAACCTGGTAAAGCTGTAAAAGACATCAGCGACTCTGTTTTTGGATAGGGCCCCTCAGGCTAACAGTAAGGTTAGATCGAAAAAAAATCCAGTGAAGATTAGTTATTTCAAAACTCAGTAAATATACAATGTTGTATTTTTCAACTTACAAAGAGATACATATCTCAATACTTACATATCTCAAACGTTTTTCTTCACCGTTAAGTGATAGTGCAACATTTATATAAGTAAATTAGCTGTGCCTGCGGCTGCGCTCACGTTGGCTACAGATTGCCGTTGATCGGGCACACGCACGAATTGCCTCTCCCGATTTTTTAAATGCAAAAATGATTATTGTAGGTCTTCCTGAGACATATGTTCTCGCTAACATTTCTATAGGTCTTTTTAAATTCTACAATTATGCACTACATTAATTTGATATATCTTTTATGGTTTACTCAGTGTAAGCCATTTAAGCCACCCGGAATCGACGTTTTTCCGAATTGGCTTTTACTTGTGCAGAACCCTAATTCTTTTTCTTTCATAAAAGATGCCTAAGTTACTCCTTGTAGCATTAGCTATTTTCCAGTGAAAGATCTGTCAAGATCGATCCAACTGTTTCAAACTTAAAAATTGTTTTTTTTTTGCCGTAGGTACCGTACATATGCATTTAGGCTGTTAAAGGCTGTTATTTTGATATTACAAACATACACTCCAATTTTATTTATATGTATATGTTGATTTACACGTATTACGTAAAACTTGTCAGTATATACTGATCGCAGTGAACTTCGGCGGGATTCTCTTCAAGGGGGTGAGAGGCACCCAGGCAAGGCAAAAACTAATGGTATACAAATCTCACTGGGGTATTGCCTTCTGTAGAAATATTTGACAATATCTTCCAGTTGTTCGTTAAAATAACAATTGATATATTTTCCAATCAAAGTTCTGCACAAGCCAGTTAGTACTTTAACCACACTATCCTTGCCCCTTGCCAAGGAGTCGTGGTAAGGGTGCTAGGGGACTAGGAAGAATTAATAAAAATAAGTACAAATTCTTGACCTTCATGTGATTCGCAATTATAATAAACTGTAGAGAGAGCATTATATCCGCTTTACTAAAACATATAAAATTATAAAAATGCACGAGTATTAAGAAAGACGATATCATACTTAGTAAGATGTAATAATCCACTAGCCAGGCACGGAAAGGTATAATAACAAAGTTAACATTACGGACGGATGCGCCGATAGTTTATCAGAGAACGGGTGAAAATGTTTAAGGTTGCGGTTATTTCGGTCACTTGGCCACCGGTAAAACAAAGTTTGTGCGCGTTTCGAAGAATCAGTAGCACGGATACGAGATATTCGATGTGATAATATTAGGCGAAAGGATTTCCTTGAACTGTCCTCGTTCTCGGAGGTGCTCCTCAGCGCATCTCTCACATATTAATTACAGAAATGTTGTACTATGTTACACGTTATAACTACCAGACGCTGGATACATGTAGCCGTGGAGTCAACTATACGCTGAAGGTTATATAAATACGTTAAAAGTAAAGTATAATAACGCCTTCAGGGTACTGTTGGGGCTGGTGCGGCACTGTCGTGCAACACAAATGTTTGTCGAATGTCACAGATCAGAGGTTGGTGGGAATCTGTACCAGAGTGGGTCGCAACCTTCATGTGTATGGTGATAACAGTGACTCTCATTTGGTTTCGGCATCAACCAGTATATATCCTAGCGGTTTCCATCTTCGGTCACATGGTTATTTAACATTAAATGTTTCTTTACCCAAGTGTAACAGTTGGTTAATTTTTTATATGTAAATAATATTTAATAAAAACACTGCATTCGGGTCACGAATCGAACTTAACATATTGTTTGAGATGTTGTTTGTCAGCTTAGTGGTTTGGAATTCGTATATTTTAATATTCATGTTGGCATCGGGTGATTTACGTTAAACAGACCGCTAAAACATTCTTGAATCTATAATATATATTTTGATTCTCGTTTTAATGTACCTATTATTAAATTAATTAATATAAAACTTCCAAATCACTACGTTTTACCGGCGATTCGGTCTGTTTATTTTTATTTTTTGCCTTAAATTGCTATTTTATTGTATTGTGCCTGGCTGTATCTTTTTTTACAAATTTCTATTTAACTTGCAATTCCTATGTAATGTATGTTAACAAAAAATCTATACAGGATTGAAGTTACTGACTTTATGTATTCTATTAGACGAGTAATTTCATACTAATTGAGTCTAGGTTTAGGTCTCTACTATATTATTAAGCAGAGAAAATAGTCTCTGGCGGGAACGCGATATGAAAGGTTGGGAAAATGTTAACGCCGCATTTAAGAAAATACTTGTTGCCTTTAACTCTATGTCTAATATTATTAAGTGAGCAATTCTTGTAAACATATATGTAATTGATTACTCGGAAACGGCTTCAACGACTTGTATGAAACTTTGTATTTAGATAATGTTTTACATTTCAAGTTTACCTAGATAGATGTTGTTCTTTCTTTTAGTTGCAAGACACCAAGCGCAGCTCGTTCTCCAAGATATTATATATTACATACAAAAGTCAATAATTATCTTGATTAACCATCGTGGAATATAATTTGAAATTTGGTGTGTACCTATCTTCATTTTATATTATAGACATCGGTATGAAAGGGGGTGGTAAACTTTGTATTGTAATTAATAATTATCTGTTCGATTTAAAGAAATAAACATAAATATACTTAAAATTCAAGACAAAAATGTACAAATCTTATAACCTATGCGAGCGAAGCCGCGGGCGGAATGTTAGTCTGATAAAATGATTAAAGGAATTAATAAAAATCTTGTTTAAATAATTTTTGCAACAATGGAATACATTTTAAAGACCTTATTTGTTTCGTAACTACCTAATAAATTAGAATGTCAAGTTGCTATAGAAAAATATTAATAGGTGCGTTTATTTCGTTTATACTTAGTTTAGTACCATTATATAAGTACCGGTAGTATTGTCAAAACTCTGTATCACGTCTATATTGAATGAACTAAAATATAGTTCCCTCTAATTCGGAGAAATGTGTAAAAATTGATTTGTTAAACGCTTACAACGGAAACGATCGATCAATTGGCAGGTAAAATGTTTACCCAAGGACAATTTGAGTTAAAAGCCCATGCCAAATTCCTTCATAAAGGGCGTCTGCCGTGCCTTATCGCTCCATCTCGTCCCATGAAATTGACTTTGTCACAGACCATAAATCTTCACGCCAAAGCGGTTTAAAAAAACATGGCATCCCACGAATGCGTTCCGTTTCGTCGGACGGATGTTTACACTGCGACGATGCGTTCATAATAACGTTTTTTTTGCAAAATGCGTAGAAAACTGTCTACTTTAATTGTTAAATTCGCACGTTCTTATCTTAGTTTCTTTGTTCAATTTTTGTATTGTTAAAGAAATTTTAGAATAGAGTTCTTAAAACTTACGATAAATTATATTGTTTGACAAAAAAAAAAAAAAAAAATCTTAGTTTCTTACTATAGGATCAGTAATCTTTTTCTCTCACAGTATTTGCATGTTTAACGTCTTGTTTTGCATAGGATAGGATTTATTTATATGAGATTCCTGGCAACGACATATCCCATTATACATTTAAAATACGATGTTTTTAGCTGAGCAATGAATTGATATCGGAGACGTCATTTCCTTCACACCCTTGGAGTGGTGCCAATAAAACAGTCTAAAGGCAAACTTTCCGTGCGTGGCCCCTCGTAACTCTTAGCCCGGATGGCTATAAATGTCATCAGGGACGTAATACCTAGCAGTATCAGTCCCGGTTTGCATCTCCTATCAAGTATCTCCATCTAGGAGCCATTTGGTGAGCCAACAGGCAACGTTGCTACAAAAAATTATGTAAAAAATAGGGTGGCCTCTAACAAAAAATCTGTGCCGTATGTCAGGCGGGCGGTCGCATTGCGGTTGGTTTGTTTAAGCTCGTACGGCATGTCAGTCAAATTGTTTTTTTAACTTTATTTTCACGAGGTAATTTTAGCTTATTAGCGGTTGCCATTAGCAGCTTGTGTGTGGGGAAGTCGACGGTGACAATGACACCTCACAGACCTTTTTTACGATTTTTGCCGGTGATGTGAATATAGATGGAATTTTCTTTGTTTTAATTATTCACCTAAATTAGTTTCGGGTTAAACTACAATTATTGTTAAGAAGGTTTTTTATAGAAGCGTCGCGTCGCGTCGGTGGCGAAACTGCGCCCATTCATTTGGTGTGTTGCAGACACTGCCTCCAATCTACATATCTGCTTTTTAGTTGCATCTAAGCAAAGGTAAGGCGGAAAGAAAATATAATTGTTGACAATACACACGTGCTGCTGTCTATGATGTTTATAAAAGTGTAGATGCGTTAGCCGTGCTCTATTTTGGCAATATTAAAGTCAGGTAATCATCTGACATTCTCTAGTCACATATTGTCTTGTGTCGCAGTTGCACATTATTACAACTCAAAATATATACTTATTCATTTCGTTCTAACAACAAAAATAACATATAATGTTTTTCCTTTTTTGCGTATTATCTAACTGGAAGCATATAGTTAAATTAGCGTATTAAGCGTATAGTTTAATTACGCTGTTTTTTAGTGCAATGATGTTGGCGTATGACGCGTCTACATATAAAATGTCATTGGCTGCTGACGTGTTTTATAATCATATTATAATTTAAATATTAAGTTAGTCAGTATAATTTAGAAACAATAATAAAGTTACTTAACATATCCTAGGATTCTGTGGGTTCTTCTTTTTGATTTAAAGGTGACTCTTTAGTTAATACGATAATAGTAAACTATTGTTGTACATGTAGAAATAATTCCCTAGAAATTAACATACAACATATGAATATAATCTGTCACTAATCCCCTTATATGAAGACTATAAGAAATTAACTAAACTTTTGGATGTTACTTATGCTTTTAGAGTTGTGAACGGGATAGGAACCGTCAATAGTGGGTGAATGGAAATAATGGATAACTTAACTAATTGACTCGATGGAATAATTAGTATTGGTGCTCACGTAGCTTGACTCGTTTTTTTTTTTTTTTTAGAACTGACTACACTGTTAGCCTTAGGGGCCCTATCCCAAAACAGAGCTTCACCGGACTTGGGGAAGCTTGACTCGTTGTACTTTACCTGTATATATTTAGATTGAACTGTGCTTACTATGAGGCACAATGCAGTCACTTTACAGTGTTATTTTAAAAAACAAAATAACTATGTGTATATGTATGCACGTAAGGAGTTATACTTCTTTGGCGTAGTAAAAAAACAATACCTCTGATAATTTGATACGTATGGTAATAATCCGATTTTTTTATTATGTATCATAATTGATATGTTTTAAAATAATGTTTATTTATACCTATAAAGTTCAATCATTTTTATATTATTAAAAAAAAGTCAGCTCCTAAGTTTACCCTCTACTAACAGCGCCGGTCGAACGCAGGATTTATTACATTCAAAATTTTGAGGATGCTGATAATTGTAGTTATTCAGTATAGCTTTACCAAGTGATAATGATGAGGTAGATCTACTATGTAGTTTACATGAAAGGTCTACACATAGGTAATGAATGCGAGTCAAGCGGCTGAGGGGAGGTGCGACGATGCGATGCGACGCGACGCGGGGCGAACACCCGCACTGTGCGGTGCAGCGGTGCCGCGGCCGCTCAGCCGGTGTGCCCACGCGCCTTTTGTATCTACCCACAGAGCACAATATTAAAACAACATTACCTTTACTGCTTCTATAACTTATGTTTATTTTATTCCATTGTTATTTTACATATTTTACTATACCCACCTATGTATATAATTTTTTCTTGTAAAAGTTCTCCGTTATTGAATATAATTACAGGATTTATTAATACAAAATAAATATCTTATGATGAAAATAAATTTTACGTTCCGCGTGCAAATTGTAACATAAAGTCAACACTGCATTATGGAGTTGTTTGCTAAACCTTTTGCTTTACCTTGGTGAAGATAGGTAGTCACAGTTGACGTTATGGTTAAATAACATACACCTATCATTATGTATATGTAAATTTTTTTTTTATCAAAGTTTAACATTTAAGGCACATATATACATAAGTACATGTGTTACTTTTATGTATATTAACGTAACATTATTTTTGATTAATATCGATGATAATAACACAGATTAAACTTTATCAGTTCCTTTTGTTTTTAAATTGCGGCACTGACATTCTCTTAATGTTTAAAAAGTATTTTTGTCGACTTCCCAATTACTAATATAATAAATTAGGGCATGTATCTGTTACTTGGTGAACAGAAAAACATTCAATATAGTTATTTAAAATTGACAAAAGGTACGTAAGCAGAATCTTGATGTAACAGACATAATACATTTTTAAATCTATATGTGTATATATTGAGTTGATCTCTGAGCACGAAACTATCGCGTCTTGTCCCCGAACATAAACACAGCGTTAAATAAATCATCGAGCGAGTCGTTTTTGTTTTATTTTTGTCTTATTCTTATCCATAAAAACAAGTAGTGTCAATGTTTATTTTGCGTCTAAAATGGTTTTATAGAAAGGTAGCTTTTACCGGCAGCTTCTTTTGCGTGCCATTAATTAATTAATTGTCATATAGAATTTCATAAAATGTTTTAAGTTATCAATTAATCCATACTAATATTATAAATACGAAAGTAGCTCTGTCTGTTACGTTCTCACGCCTAAACCGCTGAATCAATTTTGATAAGCGAAAATATAAATAGGGGATGAAAATTTATATGGATAATTCATTTTTTGTTAAATTAGGGATACCTATATTATAAAAACTCATATCTATGCGTTGGGTAAGAAATTACGAGTTTACCGAGTTTTCGAAAATTCATCCTTGAAAACGGTTATAATAGGGGTGATTTTAATTATTTTTAATCTTTGTATATACAGACTATACCAAACCGTTGGCAAATTTTCAATATTAGTTCGAGAGATAGCTTGCATCATATGTTTCTTTCTTATGTAAAAGTATCCGAAAAATGTTTATATGTTGAGTCACGATGTGGTTCGAAATGGTGACATACTAAAGGCTGTTTTCAATAACATGTCTGAGTTTACTATCATCATATCTATAATAAGTACTATCTTTAACTTTTGATAGATATCGTCTTCTCTCTTATCTATTCAAGCTATAGGATATGGATATATATTATGTAGATACGAAAAACTATCCCTTGATAGGTTATTGAAAAAAAGTAAGGACAATAGGTATTTGTCTATCTTTAGTAACTGAACAATGGATGGATAAGTTATTGTATATGGCCGCAATAGAAAGGGAACTGGGTAAGACTAGCTACTGGAACACACCTATAGATGTTTGTCTATAGACTTTCAATTTGTGTGTGGTAGTTCGATAGAGACGTATTACAAAATCCCCTACACCATGCCGTGGATTCAACACGATGTTTTTCTTCATCGACAGCTCAGGCTTATTGCAGGGGTTCGAACTCACATCAATCGACTAGTTTACTTAGCAAAATTACGCCACTTCTCTTTATGGCAGAATTTTATTATATTTGAATAACAACGTCGATTGTCAGCCGTTGAAAGTTCTTACGGAAATATATCATACTTTGACTGATTCTAAAACAAGACGCTTAAAAACGAAACACCTTGTGTGTGCTGACATAAGTACACTACCATCTCACTGCAGGCATTTCTTATTTGTTTTTGTATTAAAGACAAGATATTGCGTTTGGATGTAATAATTAAAAAGGCAGTTACAACTATGTACAAGGAAGTTTTAAAAGTGAATACATTTAAAAAGGTGTCTGTCTAAATTCATATAAATTAACATAAAGGGCAGGTGGGTGGCTCTCGTGAATGTTACAAGCTTAAGACCATGTCAAAACGTCGATGTCACACGCCCTCATGAGAAAATGATTATCACTGTGGAGCTTACGACCACTACTATATTTTTTCGAATGTATTATATAAACAAAATCGATGGCTTTTATTTTAAACCTATACCTAAAAGATTTTGAACAATATCTAATAGAGTCTGCTACACCTTCCACAAAAGTAACAAACATACTACGAGTACATATATCGCTGTGTATCATTTGCATAATTCATTTTAAATAACAATTGAACAAAGACCATAAGAAATACTGTGTAAACATATCGTAATATTTAAAAATATGCAACTGCGGCCGTGTTTATCTTATTTATTCTGAAAACTCTTTGTTATACTCTACATATATAAAATTATACAACATAATTTACAGTAATATTATAAAGATCTGGCTTGGCAGGGAGGGTATTGCAGGCAGTCAAGGTGAGTGCTGAAGTTCATTGTAAGAGGGCCCCTTAAACCTACACCTGGGTCACAAGTCCCGGGAACTGCTCGTGTTCCCTCTGTCTGCCACACGATGGACCCGGCACGCGCACTGTGAAACCATGGATTGCTAAGATGTTTGTCTCTGTACATGAAGAACATGTTTGTAATTTCTGGAACTACTGAACTGTTTATAAAAATCCTTGCACTGATAGGCAGCTACGTTCAGATTAGGTGGTTATAGGCTATGTTCTATTTTTATTAAGTTACATATTGTACTTAATACGTATAAATTCAAGTGGTCACTAGTTTGAAGTAACATTACAAAAATTCTTTAAAATTTTCTTTACTAATATATTCAATAACGAACTCGAAAGTATATAAAAATATAACAAACTTCGACATTAACGTGAGAGAACCACACATGGTAACCGCAGTGTGTAGACCACAAAACATTTGTATCTTCTAAAATTTTATTATTTCCCACCGCGCCCGGCCCGCATCCTACGGGTTTAAATGTTAAAACTGAAATGTCGCGGCCGCGTTCGTTTGTTTTTGTTGCCTTTAAAAACACATTCGTCAGTGACAATGTGCCACACTGCCACCCTTTGAGCGACATGTTTACCCATTGTTTACTCGTAAAAGAGTTAACAATAAATGAAAGTCACTATTTTTAAATAATATAATAAATTATTGTTTTGTAAATATTTTGTTTGACTCACTCAGAACATCATAATGAGTTTTCGAAATTAGGATATTTTTTTGTTATAAATGCTAGAAACACATAAATAATACAGATATAAACTAAAAAAAAACGTAGTCATTATACCTATAACTTCAAAAACAAAAGTTTGTCTAGACAACTAATACTAAATAACAATTGGCTTTATTTATGAACTTGCTGGGAATCCTAAAAACACAATAAATATATCCTTGAAAAGTTAAACTAGTAAATACAAAGTTGAATGAATCTTATTTTATTTATACAGTCACACGAATTCTCAGTAAAATAAATTGCAGATCATAAATTTCGGTTGTTAATAAAGCAGCGTTTGATAGAATCATTAACATGTACCGAAGCGCGCCACGCCTGTTCACCTCTAGAGGGCGCAGCGGCATCGCGGCATGGCGGCGCAGCCGTGAAATACCTATAGTTAGCCTTTACTATTATTGTCATACAAGTTAAATCGAGTAACAAAGTCTTTTATTAGGTATATGTTTAAAATAAAATCGAAAGATCTACCTACTCCGTTAAGTTTAGAGATAATTGGTTCTTACCAAGTTGAAAAATTGTTAATGACGCTTCAACAATAATAAATAATTTTGATACGCAAATTATTTCATACTTTGTTTTTTTTTTTTTTTTTTTTAAGTTTTAAATATAAAGCATCGTAACGGATCCATTTCAGGTAGCACTAACTGTATTAAACTTCTATATAAGTACTTATTAGAAAAACATTAGACCCACTTAAAATATTTAAGATACTGATCAAATCTTTTATATAAATGACATTCGATCGGCTAATACGAGAGTTTCTGGTGAGAACGCTTGGTAACATCGCTTGACTATTAGTTTTGCTGGAATTAATTTGTATGCAAATTGAAGTATGCTACGGTTATGAGGAGGTAGTTAATTGTATCTCCATCAACAAATTACATAACGTCGTGTTCGTTGCCACACTAATTCAAATTGTTAATGTAATGTTTGCATCCATTTTCCTTTCAAACATATCATTCATACACATAATTCATTTCATTCATACTTCTTGAAGTTGTGAGATATTTTAATGAATTTTCTATTTTTACATAATATCAAATACTCGCAGTATAGGGGGTCAAATATGAGTTGGTCGTATAAAAGTATAACGTCAGTCGTCAGTTTATGTTTGGAGCTCGGCGAACGGCAACTGTCTTTGTTACTTAGCACTTTCAAGACAAAAATGCTTATTGTGGGTGTTCCTTAGAAGATAGTCGTATACTCTCCCTGATTTTTTTTGTGGGTCTTTTTAATGCTTACTATTATATGCTTCATTAATTTGCTATATCTCTTAAGGTTTACTCAGCGTAAGCCATTTAAGCGCCCGAATTGATTCACCATGACCAGTTTTTTGTTATTTGCGCGGAACCCTAATTATTTTTCTAAAATAAAAATAGCCTGAGTTACTCCCTATAACATCGGCTATCTATCAGTGAAAGTCCCGTCAAAATCGTCCAACCGTTTCAAAGATTACCCGGAACAAACAGACAGACTGACAAAAGTTTTAAAAATTCTTTTTTTTGTTATAGGTATCATACCTTTATTTTTATTTTATAGAAGATAATAATTTCAAGATTCAGAATTATATAGGTAGCAGTGAGGATTCAGACTAGAGACGAGTCATTCAGTAGTTCTCATGTGGAAAGAGTTTTAGCTTCTTATATTCGAGAAAAATAGTAGACTCCAGCATTGTACAGTGGACTCATAGCGTACCTATTGAATGGTAAAAGAGATGGAACAAAAAAGTGAAATAGATAATTTGCTGAAATTATTTTTGTGGTAGGTACTCACGTGGTTAGAATTGCGCAGTTAACGACCGACCGTTGCTTGGTATCTGCAAAACAAACAATTGCTTAGAAATGTACACATTATAAAGATAACATTAGTTTGAATATTTTATATATGAAATATATTACATTAGTGGAAAATTCAATGGCAGTGTAGAGGATTTCTTTGAGATATTTGTAGACTGAGATTACATTGCGACTGAGAACAGATTCTAGTTTGTGAGCGATTGCGAAAGTTTTTGACTGTACTTAAAAATTATATTATCATCCTTTTCCTTATATGTAATATCATTGTTGCTGATTTTAATATCATGACCAAGTGTATTGAGCATAAATGAGTTTATGTACGTATAGTTTTTTTTTTAATATTACTATAACTGTGGAGCTATTTTAACAATAAATTACAAAACAACTCTATTTGCCATAAAATAATACAAAAACATGAAGATACCATTAAAAAAACATAAAAATATTACCATAAGTAGTTACATGACCTAGCCATCCAATCAATTACGACGTCGTAAAAGTAACAAAAATCATTATGAACTCGGTAAAAGCGCGTTTATTAATTTCGAGTTGTAACATCAGCATTCGACTCTCGGGCCATAAGTTTTAAAGGGTCTCCATTTTTTCCCCGAGACCCAAAGCAGCTGGCGCGCAGCGGGACGTCGTTTTTTAGACCATAAATATCAATTCTCACAATCAAACAAAAAACATTTATATTTATTTAGGCGTCTTGAGTTGTGGTGTACTGCAGGGCACACTCTTGGGCCACTTCCTTTTACATTTTACAGACTGATTATTAAATTGTCCCCCTAAGTGTGAATTAATGGCGAGATTTATTGCAGCTTTGCGAGTGTAAATGATAGGAAGTTTGTTATATTTTTGCACGTACTAATTAATTTTTTTTGTAGTGTTGAGAAATTCGATCTTAATTAACCGGTCTGCGGACAAATACTTTTTGTTGATCGTCCAGAACGATTATTTACCAAATTATAACCAATCCTTAGAGAAAAAAACCTGAACTAAAGTGAACCCGGAAAAACAGAATGAATCATGGGACAGTAAACTGACTATTGCTTGTACTGTGAGCTATCCGGACTGGCGTACTAGGCGAGGTAGAGGAGTGATCTGTTTTGTAAATATTGCACCAGGAAACGTTAAATCAAAGCAACGTCTGTGATTGTACCGCAATAATGATTAATGTGTAATTGTGTATTTGTCATTTGGAGGAATCCTTTGAGGTTAAATAAATTTTACAGTACAGGACTTCATATAACTGATCATGACTGACTGATCATCTGCCTAAGGTTGGCGATTATATTAGCAAATATTTTTTTTTCCTAAATAATGTTATTAATGACCAAGTAGATTAAATGAAATAGTGCTTACTTTTTGTACATATGTCGTAATTTTAACTTTTACAATTACACGTTGTGTAAATACTTTGAAATAGGTACTCGCGTTCTTGAATATTGAATACTCACTCTCATGTACAGTGGTACATAATGTCTCATTTTGTTATCTTAGTGGTACTTTAATATAAATTTATTAACAGCATGTCATATTTCTTATAATCCTGGAAATACTATAAGCAACATACTTATGTACGGGTATTTTAACTTATATTTATCAACTCTCCCAAACAATTTGACTTTAAATATTTAAGAATGTCGGCCATCTTGCAAACGAAAATGGTGCGGAAACACGAAATGGCTGCGTTGGTTAAATCTGCGCCGTATTATTGTCTAAATGGCTTTAATAACTTAAGTTTAATGGTTGGACGGACAACTTCAAGTTGCTAAGTGCTAAGTAATTGCTTAAATCAAGAGCAAATGCTTAGGTGGCATTAGTACATGGCTGCCTAGAACAACTTAGTTTTCTCCGCAATTTCACAACCGTTTTAACTATACGATATATATATATATATATATATATATAAAAGAGGTACGGCTTATTAGATATATATTGATATTTGTAAAGTTATTAATTAATTTATGTATTGATAATATATAAAGGCTTAATGCTAGAAATTCAAAAGTTTTTGTATCCACAGTAGGTACTTCATAGTGGTTACTACAATTTAGACAATTTTAGATAATGGCCTTGACTCCTTACAAATAGAGTATCGAAAGATATAAGTACTTACACTAATTTTAAAATATACTGTTAACTTGAATCGCACTTGTATGCTGTTGAAAATAATTGTTTTAAGATCCGTATCTTAAAATTGTATATAGGATCAATAATATTACAAAATATGTCGCTTAATGACGTCAAATAAGCCAAATTGTCAAAGGAATATTCGCTCGATGTCCCTGAAAAGTTTTTCGGAATCTATCCATATTTACTAGTTTGAATGTAAGAAGTAATACTACAGTTAACGATGAAGGAAAACATCTTAAGACAACTTGGATGCTCGATAAATGAAGATACAGAACTACAGATTTCTTGGTGCCCGAGAGGAATGAAAGCGTCGCTCATACGCGCGTTATTGCCCATATCTTCAATTGGAAAGAAGCCTTTGTCTATCAGTTAGATCTTTATAAGCGGGTATTCATAAATTATTTCGGTGTGTAAACGGAAAAAGGTTACTTTAAAAAAAAATCGATTTTTTACAAATTAAGACAGATCTCAAAATGATTTATCGGATGTGAACCGGGTTATCTGAAGATGAAACAGATATACAATTTAAAACCTTTGATTGTATAAAAATTCTTTTCCCTCCCGTTTGTTAGTTATTTCGAAGTAAAAACTAAATAAATAACAAATAAATATTAATAGATACGGTATGATGACATTTGTGTAAAATCACAGTGTTTGTTTGTCATTTAATTTATTCTAAAGCGAATTTTAGGATGAAGCGATTTACCATTTCCCTGGTTGCTGATCCGTTAGGCAATTTACGTTATTTTAAATTATTTTAGGGTAATTGATTGCTACCAGAATATTATCGCACCTATTTAGTTATCGAAAGACAAAATGAGAGCAATCACCTTAAACATAAACCGTTGGTAAAGTATTTAGTTTGTCAGTGTGAATTTATGTTTTTTTCCACACAACGTGATAACCGATGAATTGGTTAGGCATCCTATGTTCACACTAGGCTGACGTAAAGTCTATTATCGGGCAGGTCAGACGGCGCCTCTCTTCGTCGCCACAACCGATAACCCCTTTGATTAACATATATTCACGCTTACATCTTCCTTACGGTACGTACATAAAGCACAAATTTGAATTATCCCTCTGTCATGTCATATTCTATATAGGTACTACAAATAAGATGAAATTTATAATTATTTTTCAAAATGAAAATAAATTACGGTCAAACTCCTGTAATTTCAACGCTAAAATAAACTACTATCGTTTTGGAAAATACCCTTGTCGTAGTAAAAAATGGAAAGAAGAATGGGTAACAAAATATCTCACCAATGTCTCACAAATCATATAAAAAATTTCCTCTAAAGTTCATAAATAATTTAAATAAATTTAATTTAAAATTAAAATTTAAACAACTTTCTACTATATTAATAGTATTCATTAGTTAGAGATTAGCAATACTTTATTCTTTAATAGCTCGGACGTGTGCAATTCACACATGGTAGAAGTGAAACCTTCACATCTATGTTTTTTTTAATTCAGAAAATTTTGTTTCGTGCCTTTTTGGTGAGGTAATAAAATTCATTATTGCTTGGCAACAAACCTCTTTTGTACCATTTTACCGTTGCCTAAAACTTTCCTATCTCATTTTCTCCAAAGTTAAATCTTATGAATTTATGTGTCTGTCTCTTTTTACTGTCACTTTCGTTTTTTCGTTTCATCGACTTTCAAATCACAACGATGCTAAAGAAGTTTTCACTTCAAAACCCTATACCATGACAATAATATTATGGAGTTCAAAAATGTACTTTATGATTGTCGGTATTGTTACCAAGTTTGTCTGACGTCATTTTTTATCGCCAAATCTTTTATTTTATTTGTTCTTATGTCATATATGTATATATATTTTGCTTATACTGTAAAACTATATTCAAGGAATTCTAATTGTTTATTAATAGAATCACCTTAGATCATTCTTACAAAAATTAAACATTTATAATAATTATGCAATTACAAGTTTTGTTTAAATAATTGAAATGTTTTAAAATGCCTAATTAAAACCTCCGTGTGGGCAAATGGGCAAGCGTACTGCGTAACGGTCCAGGGTTCAAGTTTTTTGTGCTAACAGCAACATAAGTCAATGGTGTATCGTAATAAATCAACTGATAACATCTGACTGCCCAACGTTGCTGTGTTTTTAGGATTCCGTCTTAAGCTTACAAAAACGTTTACAAAAAAAACTCTAGCTTTTTTATGTAACAGGAGTATTTATGTATTAGCTGGTACCTGCGACTTCGTCTGCGTGTTATTGATCTCGGAACACGACAAACCAAAAGAAAATCATAGATGGGTTTATAACTATGTGTATGGTGGTCACGATCCCTACCAACCCGGTATATTACTATATGCATACACCGGCTGATCTCAGAAAAGGATAAACCAAAAGAAAATCATAAATGTATATGTATTGTAATTACATGCTAATATGTATCCAACACATAAACTGTCTCAATAAAAAATTTAAAATAATTAAAGCCATCTCTTATTGTCTGCTTGCGGGTAGGTTTTTTGAAAAACGTGAAACCCCACTTTATTTCTTACCAAAAGCATAAATATCAATTTTAATATCCCAAATTTGAAACATAATGGATTCTTCATACAAACGTTCTTCCTTTCAGCCTTTCAAGTTTTATTTTCGTGACATAAGGTACCCTATGTCCTTTTCTAAGATCTCAAAATTGGGTTGATGTGTTTTTCATACAAATTTTCATCAATTCAAGTTTTATATTCGCGAGAAAAAGTAGCCTATGTCCTTTTCCAAGATCCAATTAGATCTCTATACCAAAATTAATCGAAATTTATTCAGCGGTTTAGGCGTGAAAACGTTACAGACAGATATACAGGGTTACTTACACATTTATAATATTAAGTATAGATAGGGGGTTGTACTACGAATTGACATAATTTCCAAATACTATGAAACGTTTTTTTGTACTAAAAATTTTAGTTCCTCTATGTTCTCTCTAAGAAGGTGGACTTCATTAAATAACTAAAAACTTTCGCTCTATCTTCTGGTGTTAAGTATTCCTGCTTATGGACAGAGAGACCTTAAACAGAGTTACAGTCTGGAAGCAGGGAGCAGTAGCTGATAATTGTTTAGCCTTAGGGGTAAGTGAGAGTACTTCGCATGCCACTGCGAGCTACTAACCATGCCCTTCAGGATTGAATACAGAAGCATAAACACTAATGCTATATATCATAAAAAGTTGTGGCCGTGGAGCTTTTCTCGGTCAGGTTCATTGCGTTTCCTATTGATTTTCAAAATGTTACATACTTTAGAAATTACTGTGTATTATCATTACAGTGAAGAGCAATACTACCAACGAATAAAACCATAGTTTCATGCCGTTCATAATAAACGATTTCCGAATTTGTGATTATTTAAACATTCTCGAGAGCCTTCTCACATATTATTTTTTTACATTTTACTTATCTGTATCATATAATTTGGTAACTGATGGGTTTAACAGTTACAGAGTTTTTTAATTTTATTTATTTAAAATACACTGTGGAAAACACAACGGAAAATGAAAAATGGCTTAGACTGATTAGACTGATGTTCAACGTGTTAATACTTACAAGTTGAAAATATAGAGGATGAGCTACTTAACAATTCTAAGAGATGGATTGAAAAACTATTATAGAATAAATGTAAAGTGCGAAAAGTAAATGAAATAATTACTTATGTATAAAAATAAATGATACATAATAAAAATAAAATCAAGTAATGCTAAAAATCAATGTTTCAATATCTAAATTTGATCCAAACGAATGAAACGATGTATTATATATATATACGGCTGCCAAGTGACAGATAATTTAGGTATGTACGAAATAAGTTTAAATAAATAATACAAAAGAAAACACCGTGGCTGAAACTGCAGACTAATATTGAAAACATTAGTCAGAAACTCACTTAGTGTTAATATAAGTTAATAAGTTATGTTTTACATTTTAAATGTAGAAAATATTAATATTATTTTTTGTAAAAGTGTACTGACTAATAGCCTACAGGAATATAAATACATACATAATTAAAATAAATAAACAATATTATCCGGAACCTTTATGAAAATTAATACAGAACTCGGCTGCTTTATTGTTTATTAATATTTGTACCCAGTAGGTTGTTAATGTCACAAGAGCCGCGATATGCAACACACTAACTAACGAGTTAGTCGAGTCTCCACTTATCTCAAAACTCAGCTGGTATTGTGGAAACCAGGAAATTATCATGAGGTTTTATTGTGTCGCCAAAGTGTTTGTACTCTGTATCGTCAATCTAGGATTCATTTAATAAATACTCACTAATGCAGAACATAAATTTTTGGATTTAGGGTTTTATTCTCCCTATTTATTATCTAAAACAACCAGAGATGTTAAATCATATTATATGTACTAGATTGTGTGTTCTGATTCTGACACTTTTAACCAATGATTCGGTTCCAAGCAGTGTCATTTTGTAATCGTGCATATCTATTACCTGTTATCTATCTATCTATTATTTTTTTCATTACGAATATCAAATACAAATAATATGTAGGAAATGAAGTGTAGAAAGAATAATTTGTCTATTTAACATGAAATATTTGCAGTTCGCACGGGTCAGTTGGTTTAACTATTTTTTCAAGAACGTGAAGAAATAATAACCCCATCTAGTATTTCCTATTACAGCATAAATTATTTGCGTTTCAAACTTCAAAATTAAAAACTGCAAACGAAGCTCGTCGCACCGTGCGCTGGGACGCGCCGTGCCGCGCTCGTGTCCGCGTGTCCTCGAGTTATGGCCGCAAAGCACGCAATACAGGTGAATCATTGCGTTGTTAACAAATGTTGCTCGTTATTTTACACATAACATAACTCTCACACCTTTATGTTACACCATAAATCATATAAACACGTTTTTGATTATACTCGAATGAAAAGTACGAGTTATACAGATATGTACTTAGAGAAAATATTAAAACAAGATCCATTGTCCACTTACCAATTCAACGCCTTTTCATTGATTCATTGTATTTAAATAATTACTATTTGGGCGAACGGGCTAAGCCCGGTGTCCTGATAGAAAAACCTATCTACACAAATTTGGAAAGTAAAACATTGTCTAAGAACAAAAATCTTATATTAATATACAAGAATTACTCACTTAATGGTATTATATATCAATTAGCCGAAGTATGAAGTAATGAAGTGACTAACATTATAAATAGGATAGTATAATAAATAACAACTGATGCATAAGTATTTAATAATCATGATAATCACATATCGAATCAGCGACCTCTCAACTCAATAGGAGGGCTTACTATTACTGGACTAACAGACTTATAGTTCGGTATGTGCTTGGTTTCATAATAAAGAAGAGATTCAATGAAATTGATAGCTATTTAGAAATCTTTCTAAGATAGGATAAGTGGTTGTCGAAAATACAATGTATTATCCTTTTCAAATAATACAGAAATGGAACATTTGATAAGTACAAGTCATGTCAGGTAACCCGTCGAAGAAAAACACTGAAAAGAAATACGAGTAGCATGGTAAATGAGCCGTACCTTGATAGCTTTGAGACCGACGAGGAATTATTATTCTTGGATACAAAAACATATAAGCGTAAAGAGATAAAACAGGTCGTGTCTATAAATGACTCCTCTCCAGATATTGGTTTTTTTTAACAACAAGTCAGCCCAGTACGTAACAGGTGCTTTGGAATAAAGTAAATAAATAAAACTAAAAATAAAAAAAAAAAGCCTTTTATACCATGTAGTAAGAAAACGTAATAAAAAAATTAAAAAAGAGTATTAATATTGTGCTTTGCATGGACTCCTCTCAGGTAAGGGTAAAGGCCTCCTCTAAGGATTTCCATTTTTCCCTATTCTTTGCTACTTGTAACCATTTTGTTCCTGCGGTTTTCTTCATATCATCCTCCCATCTCATGAAGGGCCTCCCAGTTCGACGTTTGCCTAGTGGCCCCTTTCCAATGTGGTTACATTTATGGACCACCTACTATCCACATAACGGGCTAAATGGCCGGCCCATTTAACTTTTTAATTGAATGATAACATATAATTTTTTATTAAGTTCAAATTAGTCGTATATATAAAAACCATGGAGATTCTTGCAGTAGTGTTAAACATCCACTTAGTATCGAACCTGGGATAGAGAGAAAAAAGTAAACGTTCTAGGTGTCAGATGGAAAGAGGCGCCAAAATACGGAATAACAATTTCAACTTTCAAGTGAATAATAAATAAAATCTCGTTGGTGACTTTAGGGGAGTGGTGTTTTTTATCTACATCTCCTTTTTAGGATTTACCGAGATGCGGCCCACCACATCACTCGCTGTCACATGAGAATTATTACCCTATAATTTAAATCATTATTAATACACCTTTGCTCCCGGGGTTGGCATATATGCCAATTCATGTACATTTTTGTTATATAGGGCAGCCAAAGGGTTAATTATATTAAATTTAATCAGCAGTTTAGAGAAGTAGAGTGTTGATTATATAAAAATTTGTTATTATTTAACAGAAAATGTAATATTTGAATCAGAAATCGTTAATGTGAATTTTTCGACTAATTCAAAGAGGAACCTGCTTTATCTGATAAAAGGCTAGTGCTGGCACTGCATTCACAACACAGTTGTTTATTTAAGAGTCGCCATCCAAGACAAGGGTAAATTTAGTTTAGTATATATATATGCATATTCTATGTTTGTATGTAAATATTTAAAAAGCCTTTAAATTAATCATTTTTTTCGTATTCTTCTCAGCAAACCCTTTAATTTGATACCCATATCATAGGGGCGCATGAAACATTTGGTCCGCCATCTTTTAGTATGCGTCTTATTGGATTTGAAATAACGTCACTTAGTTAATAATGCATTGTCATACAAATAAGACGTGTATGTAAAATTTCAGCTCAATAGGTTAAGGACATCTGTTTTAAAATTTAGTTACAAGATTTGACCCATACTAACAAATTAAGTTAATTAATAGTTGGTAATAAGCTTTATTTTGGTTTAGGGTCACTTGCATTTTCGATTGGAAATGATCTTTGACTTACCTTTCCATATCGCCTCACCCGAACTGCTTACTAAAGCAGAAGAAACAAAATTTACGAGGAAACTCAGTGAGGCACAACTCAGAATATAAATCAGGGATCGCCCCACGGGAATACCAACTATTGATTCTGCAACCTATCGAAATTCAAGAGAGCCCAGTGTGTGCTAACGTCTATACAATTTACCGTCCTTCAGAACTTTGCTCGACTGTATGAATGAATCATTTACTTTAATCAATTTATGATAATTGTTGTTGTGATGTGATGTAGTTGTGATGTTTTCAGACCTGATGATAAGTATTCAATTAATAATTGTAAGCATCTTTTCAGGGACAAATTAAATGAGCTTAGTTTTTCTCTATTTGCAAAATATAATCTCTTTAATTTTAGTTTAACTCATAGACTAGACAAAATCTAAGAAGAAAAACTTTCGTATAAAATTAGCACAGTGTCATTTACTTACGAGCTATGGAAAAGTTTCTGTAGATAATAATAGAACCGCAATTTCGTGACGCTCCCGCTCCCGTCCCGTCGCAAGTACGTTCTCCTTGCAGTTTACAAGCCATTACTTTATTTATTGCCTCGTGAGGCTGCCTGGCTGCCACTACACCTTGTCAAAATGTTATTTATATCAATTCTAAATAAGGCTGTGCTTATAGTAGTAAAGATAAGGCCAGAAATCTCTTCTTTTCAAATTATTTTAAATATAGTGTAATTAAAAGAGATCCCCTTGAGAAGGATATTCAAACAAAGCTACGAAAACAGCTAGCAACTTCAGATTTGATTGTTTATTAAATAGACCGCGCTCTTTAGTCTTAGCATGCTGTTAAATTTACATTTAAAAATTGCGGTGTTTTGGTAAATATTATGAGATTTTTGTTTAAGTGAGTGGTTTTGATATTTCTTTTCCAAGATCACACAAATATAGATCACTTTTTTGAGATCTAGAAGGCATCGTTTGATAGTGTTTGGTACACAACCCATTTAAAATGGAATAAAATAGTGCAAGTACTGCAGCAACTTTATCTCTAAATAGGGGTGATTGTGGTCATTCGGCAGTTGGACCTACTTAGGATTCTTCCACCTTATATTTTCATGCTCTGTACTGAGTTTTATGGCATTCCTTTTTATAATTTACATGCTCCGTACTCGCAGCTACGTTTACATAATCTGCAAGGATTGTACACGAGACACTACAAAATACAGCTTATAACTATTAACTTAAACGTAACTTTAATTAGCTTTTGATTAGTAAAAGCGTTTTTAAATTTTATCAGCAGTTCCAGTGAGGATTTCTTCCTACAATTTTATATACAGTATGCGTAATGTATATTAAATAATTAATGTATATTAAACTTTTTCATTTAAAACTCCTGAAGTCTCTGCGGAGAAGATTTAGAAATTACTTCTAATAGACAAATGAAGTAAATCGATGGACTATAACATTTATAAAGATATTTCATTTCGATGTATTATATTTATTAACATTTCGATGGGTACTTATGTTTTTTTATCCGCTATCGCTTATGCAGCATAACAGCTATCGATACCACTTCCGAACACCGTGGGCGTACCCACCGGTCAATAAATATATAATTAATAACAATAACGCAGATGGGACACGAAGGGCTTACACAGTAACTCAATCAGTGCTCGCTGACTATACATTCTTCTACTGTATTACTGGTCTTCTTCAATCAGATTTTTTAATTAAATGGGTAGGTAAAATCTATCGGATGTCAAACCCATCCTTTTTTTACTTACACATCTATGCTTGAGAAAGGGGGGGGGGGAGGGGGGGGGGAGTGTGAGAAACCGTGTCTAACTGAATCATGTCTACCTATAGAAAGATATTATGACTAATTTTACCGCATTTCAAATTGTAGAGCTACCTGAAAATTAACTCGTTATAATTCTTTTTATATAATGAAAGGATTTTTATCTTTCCTTCAAAAATGTTAAAACATTATTTCAAAAAAAGTAGCGCGGAAACATTATTGTCTCAATGAGAAGTGCCCAAGCCGACCGCATTGAAATTCCCGCGGAAAACAAAACGAATACAAAATGGCTGGAGCATTGTCGCGCAATGGCGGGCACAATGAGCTGTACCTGGCGGAGATCCAGAATTTGAAACATACATTTTTCATAAATAAGGCCGTCGTGTATTTTACTCAAAATATACTGTTGGTATTCGAACTATACTTATTTGTGACTTACGCGTACATATCTCTCATTTACATATCTATACAATTAATAAAATTGAAGTGTCTGTTTGTAATGTCAAAATAATAGCTTATGAAAGTACATATATACGATACTTATACCAAAACACACGTTTTTAAATTTTTGACGTGACAACGTCTTATAATTCGATGGAGCCGGCTGCACGCACGAAAAAACATGACGCATGCGGCGTTACCTCGCTCTGAGGCGTTCCATTTAAGGTTTGAAGTGCAAGCGAGAGCGCGGAACGAGCGACAAAGAGGCACAATCGGCCTCCGCGTTCGGCAACGTTCGACATCTGTCTCTCTTCTACTTGACTGAGCGATGCGTCCGCGTGGACAGCTGCTATACAATAATACATTTACATGTTTTCGTCAAGTATGAAGTGCAGTGAAAAGTGAATGTGGTGCCAATTGTTTATAGCAACGATAATTGCGGCGATAAAGGTAATGATTCTTTCGATATCAAATATATGTTCAGTGATATATTGTCGAATATTCGTGCTTTCATCATTAAAATAAATAGCATCGGTCCGCTAGTGCAGCGATTGTAGGTTATGCTATAATTGACAAAACTATAACAATAAGTTAACAGAACTATGTATTTGTATTTATGCGTACAAATAAATGTAACTTGATCAATTCAATTGTCATTTCCATTTACCTCCTTCTCTATATCCATACAAAATATCTATCAAAGAAATAAAATTAAAATTTTCTTTTGAAAACTGATACCATTCCATCAGTATTTTCTTATGACGTTGTCACGTTCAACTATAGTCAGTAAACCGACTTTACAGACAACCGGTTTTTTGTCTTTTTGTCTGTCTGTTTGTTCCGGATAATCTCCGAAACGGTTGGACCTATTTTGAGGGGACTTTCACTAGTAGATAGCTGATTTTATAGGAAGTAACTTAGACTACTTTTATTTTATAAAAATAATTAGGGTTCCGCATTATAAAAAAAAACTGGCCGTGGTGAATCGATCCGGGCGCTTAAATGGCTTGCGCTGAGAAAACCATAAGAGATATAACAAATTAATGTACTAAATAATTGTAGACATTAAAAAGACCTACAAAAAGTCAGCTAGATAATATATCAATCTTCTAAGGAACACCCACAATAAGAATTTTAGTTTTTAAAACAGCCGGGAGCGGGGGATCAAGATTAGCGCGGGCATTCTGTAGTCCACGTGAGTGAAGCTGCGGGCACAGCTAGTTTATAATAATTTTCAAGTGACACAACTAATGCGGCGGGTCAGATCGATTGCTGGACCCACTGTTGGCGAATGTTCGCGTGGCGACGCTTCGAACCTAACGTTGGTGGTCTGGAGCCGAGTTCGTCTTTTTAATAGACAGACTGGATCATTCGAAAGTTTCTTGTTAAAACATGATTAGATTAAAAGCGGTTGGTTGGGATCGCGACCAACATACATATAGTAATAAAATAAATATCTTCACAGTGACTTTCTCTCAGGAGTCAAATTTATAAAAGCTTTACATGGTGTAGTGTCTATATACATTAGTCAGTACACTCAGTACAGATACTGGTCTATTGGTACTGGTATTGTGGTATAGTCAGTCAGTCACACGCGCACTAATTTTTTTTAAATATTTACTAAAATGTTTCACATCTGCCGCGCGTCCCGTGACTGCCAACTTTTTTGTGTACTTAGAAACGTAATGTAGATTTAAGAAGACACTATGACAGAATCGAAAGCTAATTAATATTTAAAATTTGGCTTATTTTTATTTACTTACTGCACTAAACATAATGGTAGTTCGGTACAGCCGTCAGAAAACGGTGACCACTTCGAGACAGGCTAGATCGACAGCCATCGCCGCCGCGGCCGTAGCGCCGTAGCGCTGTGAAAACCTAATATCATTACTAAAAATTTGAATAAAATTTGATATTATTAAGCGAACACGTACAGTTAACTAACTCCTAAGTCACGACAACACGTTGAACAAAGATAACATCGTGGCAATTAGGGTTCTCAAACTTATTTTGTTAAATATCCTTTAGTATGTTGCTTTATATTATTAATAGTGAATATTATTCCCGTTAAGCTCCCCAGATCTAATAAATACGTCCCGTTTTACATCCTTCACTCCTTTACCAATTTAACCTTTTTCTGTCCAGTTAATAGAATTTCTAAGACATATAATAAATTACACAAAAACCGTAGATATATTTTCTAAGAAAATAACGAATTAAAAAATTAATAAATATTGGAATATCAGCCTTTTAACTTTGAAGAACAATATTATTATAATATGTTTTGCTTTTTGTTTAGTTCCAATTAGTTTTCATTTCTTTAATTATTATTCCTTTAACATTATCTTATCTTGTAATTCTTATTTATATTCATTCTTTTATTTAATGTTCATTATTATATATGTTTATAGTTAAATTTATTATTTAAGTATGTTTTCTGAGCACGTCGTGTTCACCTTTAACTATTACAACATTTAATTTTTACATTATGAATAGTTTTTGGTGATCCAAAATAAAATAAAAATCACGTACAATTCTACTATAAATATAGAACAAGTCACTTGAGAGTAAAAGCCAGTCATATTTCCAGGCTTATTGACTGGCCATATCATTAATTAGCTCCAGGTGAGATGCTAATCAAACCGCTAACTTATAAGAACCTACCAGCTAGAATGGTGAAGTGCTACTAAAATCTCATCCTAACCACAGGATCCGTGGAAAAATTTTTCGTGCTGAAAAAATTTTCACAAAATATAAGACATTTATCAATATGTCAAAAATATCTCCATGTATGTCAAGATCACAAACAAGAAATTATCTGAGATATAATCATCGATTACGTGTTTTTAATATATTTGTAAGATAATTAACTAATTTATTTCGGTTTTCTAGCAAAGTAACATTTAGTATAAATAAAAATATCTTAGTCACTTAGCGTACCTATATCGTTTACTCTCTAGTTGTTAGTTTTAGTCTTAGTGTGAGTAGTGCTGACAATTACTTTATATTATAAAGATAGTACCTACATCTCGAGAAAAACACTAGTAGAGCTATGTCCATAGATTCAATATCAGAGTTTTATACAGAAATGTACGTATACTAGAAATCAAGACATTCACTGTATTAATTTTTTTGTACCAAGTCGTAAATAATTTGAAGTACGGAACCAAAAACTTTATTAGTAAGAATAAAGTCGGCAACCCTAACGACAATATACACAAATCCGATTACACTGAGAAAGTGGATCGATAGGGATCGTTATTATATGGATAACGAGGTGATCACAGCTCCGGGATTTGTATGGGATCATGCTGAAAGCTTTACTGAGTTCACATTGTATGGATTGTGTTAAATTAAAATTATGTAATCTGTTAACAATGTTGAAGCTTTATTATTTATGCTTTATTTATTTAGCTTTTAACTACAGTCTCGTCTGACTGTCGAAGCGACAATATGGCCTAAGATGGTAACACGTTAAGGCTAAAGGGATTAGTTGCATGTGCATGTGCCGGAACACACAGATTTTGTAACTTGAGGCTGGCTATGTTTTCTTCACCGAAAACTCAGGGCCATTGTAAGATTACAACCTATGTTAATCTACACGATGTCTGAACATGCCACTACTGAGCTGTTATCGCTTCAATAGTAAATTCTAATATGAATTGTAAACATTTAAATGTTATAAATATAAAAACATCTTTATCTACTTCATTTAAATAATCTTTTTACGTCTCAAATGTTACATCTAGAAATTTAGATTTTTACATTAAGTTGTAAATAAGCCTTAGCTACAAGTTTTTCCACTTTATTGTTTTAAGACAAACAACTCTTAATGAGCCAATGAAGCGATCATAAATTCTAAATACATAAATATTTATATTATACTAAACGACACAAAATATGATGTAAATAACAAATGCTATGTTTATTTCAAATTATAGTTCCGCCTTCTAGACGCTTTTAGAAAACAATAAAAAATACTTTAAATTAAATATTAAGCTAAAAAATTAGGTTTTTACGAAACTCGTTAAAATGGCTTCAGAGTGGTCAAATCTGCATTACTTACGCACAATTACCAGAGTCCCGAGTAATCTCGCTATACCGTCAAATCCCGTATCTCGTTCAGTAGACTCGGTCAGCGCGGCAAGGGGCTTATCGCGGATCTTAATGTACCGCCTCGAGGACTTGCGACATGATGCTGGCCGTTAGATAACGAGAATATACTGTAGACTCGATTATTGAGGTAAATTTATGGTTTGGTTAATTTATGCCTATGACTGCGTTGTTTCTAGGAGGACCGGAATTAGTCATGGCTTTATAGTCATACTGTAATATCCAATTTCAAAATCCCAGTCATCAATCTGATTCTTTATCATTCTGACTCGATAGAACAACTGTAATATACTCTATAATTATATACATTTGATGAAGGTCTAGAACGCGTGTTATGTTCAAATTGCACGATGCGGTTACACAGACCGTGGTTATAAACAGATTGATATGATGCGGTGTTTTCGTTAATAAGGGTGGTTTCTAGTGACTATTCTCTTCTCCTCATTGTCACCAGAGATGTTTCGGCACACTCACTATATCCACTATGAAATCCGTCGATCGCATCCGAGGTTTAACTTTTTCTATTATCTGATTCCATGCCAAAGTTAGTTTTAGTGCATCATCCCAATTGAAAGATTTGTACTTTTTGATTTCAATTGATTCTCTTACTATCCTAAGATAGTAAACGCGATTCACGGAAAAGAACATTTGGCTCATGCAGTTCAATACAATGATTGGGACCCTTTTATAACAATTAAAAAATAAGACCCGTTCTATACCCGTATAATGACTACAAAACGCGTTGGTGTAAAAGTATTATGTAATTTATAGTACTGTACTTTAAGTACAATCGCTTAATGGCTTGTTGATATGTAGCCATATTTACTTACAGTGAAATAATTACACTAATCTAGTATAAAAAATAGTGTGCAATTCACACGTGCTAGAAGTGAAACCTTTATATCTATGTTCATATATATGTATATATCATTATATCAAAAAATGATCAAATACACAGTAATTTAAAGTTTATGAAAATGTACATACAAGTACTCACAATATCATTTTCAATTAATACACATTTGAAATATCCATGGTAACCAAACACAATATCAATCAGTAACAGAATGTCATAAGTATTATTTAAAAAGTTTTTGTTTCGTTCCTCTTTGGAGAGGTAACAAAATTCATTATTGCGTGGCAGCAAACCTCTTTTGTACCATTTTACCATTGCCTAAAACTTTCCTATCTAATTTTCTCCCAAGTCAAATCTTATGAATTTATGTGTCTGTCTCTTTTTATTGTCGCTTTCGCATTTTCGTTTCATCGACTTTTAAATCACAACGATGCTATAGAAGTTTTCACTTCAAAAAACTATTCATGAAACTATCTATCTCATTTTTATGTAAATTTTGAGATAATTCTCATCTGTACACTGTAAAGTCTATGATCTGAGGGGAGACTGTGGCTGTATCAGTGGACATTATCTGCGAGCACGAAGTTATCTGCGCCTTCCGCCAACATGCCTACCACGTTTCTAAAAGACTGCTTGTTCAACAAATAAAAATTTGTGATACTTAAGTTACTTTTAGATATGATTGAAGGAGACTAGACATAAGTTCTTAGCGTGTAAGACATTTTATATTGGTTTTGTAGAAATTATTACAATTTTGCTATATCTTAAAGTGCTTATTGTTTTCTGAAGATGCTTTTCACAGTAATGGGAGATTTACAGTGTGATATTATATCTATATATATCAGATTAACATTTAAAAAACCTCTCACCTATCTCTCAAATCTAACAATTAAGCACTTAACAATACAGAAAACGATCAAAGGATCAACAAAGGAAATGTCATTCTTGTCACTGGAGGAAAAAAATGTCTATTGTCGTGAATGTAAACTGTAACAAGAGGCGAAGATATTCTATACAAATGATATTGAATTTTGATATATTCTCCCACCTGAGAGATCAGATAAAAATTGTTAATAACAACTTTAGAAACATCGGGTGATGAACATGTGATAAGTGATAATTCAGCGGAAACCCCTAACATGATAAATCTACAAAAGAGCCTGTATTTTCAGTGAATCTGCGAGAGGTGCTTGGTGATATATTGATAACGTATAGTTAGTGTTTATCTGTATACTAGAAAGTGACCGATAAGCAACTTAGTACCATGGTTTCATCAAGAAGAAAGATCAGGTTCATTGTAAGATTCGAACCCATATCAATTATGAGCGTTATATTTCAGTAATTGTAAGACATTTTGAGTCTAGACTTTGTACATTTTAACCAATATTTAAGTTTTGATTTAACTGTAAGTTGAGTATACATGTTTATTCTTGAACCAATGTTGTTTGTTGTTATTGAAACATTGTTTATTTAAAAAGGTTAGAAACAGCTTGCCAATTAATCTACTGTATATTGATGCTTTTGTGTTGCCAGATTACGTATATTAACCACTGTTTTTAGCTTATTGACCGTTCTTACGTTTTTAATGTCAATTTTTTTTATTGATTATGGATTAAGTTTGCCATCCTTAACTAAGTACCTGCCTTCATAGGCAGTATAGTATAACATTATAGTAGTAACTGAACTTGTGTCTGGTAGGGACTCGCCCCTATGATTTCTTTCTTTCTTTCCAAGATAACGGTGACCACCGAGAGATCTTCATCTAAATCACCTATTATCAGATAAAATGCAGTTTTCTTTTTCTATTTTGCAATTTGAATTAAGAAGTATACAATGGCAGACCTCGAATGGCGATGACCCAGAGCGAAGTAATGTGATAGCTTCATCATTATTCGTATTAAATATTGATAAACATTGTGTTGTTATATTGTTGGACAACAAGTACGCAAGAGTTTTCCACCACCTGCTTATTTTCTTACCTTTATTAGCCTACGAACGAGATTCAATCAAATTTATCTGATATTAAATCTCGCTCTTCAAAACGTCATAATTATAAATTTAAACAAATAAACATACCCAAAATAATATTATATATTAAATTACTAATCAAATCAATTAACAGTCACGTTAAAATCAGGCGGCCTACTCCATTATGAGCGATAACTTTGCTCAAAACACCCCGAAACTCATGAATACTAATGGCGGTTAATTAATTTATTGACTTTATCGAAAATCAAGAACGACCGTGCGGTATTCGACCGCAATATTCGAAATTTCATGTCATTCACACCTCAGAATATCGTTTTATAGGTCGCCATTATGTCATGGGCGCCATTTAATTAGTACAGACAAATTTTGAACATTTTATTACAATGAGTCCTTTAAATTATTATGGTTGACTTGTATTGGTTTCTTGTTACCTACCTATTAAAGTAAAAAAATGTTTGAAGCATTTGGTTTTTGTTAGTAATTTTATTAATTAAATAATAAATCCAGACGTGAATGAAAAGCGGACAACTATAATTATCATGAATTGTATCCTTTTTGTACTCCCATACAAGTTTTAGTCCCATTTTAATCAACTTCTATGAGTTCTGTTTTTTCTATCTTTACTACAATTAATAAAATTGAATTATCTGTTTGTAATGTCAAAATAACAGCTTTTTACTGAATGCATATCAAAATATACAGTACTTATAAAAAAAAAAAACAATTCAGATACTTAAAGGGCTTACGCTGAGTAAACCATAAAAGATATTTCAAATTAATGTACTACATAATTGTAGATATTAAAGATTCCTATATATATGTATATAACATCAGCTATATATAATATATATAATACAAAATATTAATGAAAGCTACTCCTACATCCTGCTCAAGGCTGAACTGGGGCGGTCCAGAACAGAGCATAACGTCGAAAACTAAGTACGATAATATTGTTGTACAACGTAAAAAATTGGTTAAACGATGAGTTGGTTTGAATTACTATTTTTTTATATTTTTTCCTCCTTCAGCGTCAAATTCATATTATATTTTGCGTGTACATCAATCTACCCCATTATAGCATAATAGTCGTAAAGATAAAGAAGGAAAAACCAAGTCGCAGTAATCGTACATATCCCCAAACGTATAACTAAGGAACAGAAAATATCATACGGGAGTAATATACGAGGATATTTCGTAGCGAATGTTTCAATAAAAACTCACGAGGAGGCGCATTTACATAGGAATTGCTGGCGCAGTACACAGGCGTACAGGACTCACGCGGCCTTACGCCGCCTCACGACGTGGAACAACGGGTCCTGTGTCATTTGGACACAATTTATTGTAACTGACATAACCCTTCCCCACAATGCTTGCTTTACTGGCCATTGCACGCGACTGTAGTTAATTTTAATTTTGTATCCTGCTCAAATCGGCTATGTTGGGGTTATCGATCTATGTCTAGGATTAAATTAAACTTAGTGTTTCACCATAATATTACCTAATGTCATTTAATGATTGTTGTGTATTGACTTTAAGAGGTAATGTATTGACTTCGTCTCGAGTATCTACGACTGAGATAAGCGCCTACGACTGAGGAGTTGCAAGCCGACCGTAGTGCGGAGCGGACGTATACTAGTGAGATGTTAGTGATTTGATACAGATCAGAACAATACAATGATGTAATAAAGTACATAACATGCTAGGCTTAGATGCTCTCAAATACAGCTGCTGGAAAGCGCCTTAAAATTCAAGCAAGCTTAAAATTTCACTTATATCTCGATGGTATTGGTTAACTGGCATTCAGTCTAAAAATAATTAAAAATACATGTGTGCAGTTCAAATACACGCGTTAGAAGTAACACCTCAGAAAATACATTCTTTAAAATCTCTTTTAAAATATCTTAAATCAACGGGACTTGAACGATCGATCACTATTGCTGTACATACAACATTGCGTACAAGTTCACATCGCTAGGTCAGTTCGATTACGTACATGTTATTTCGATGAGTTAGTTGGCATCAATCGTGTATAATGTAATCTATCTCATTCTATCGCAGACTAAATCGTATGGATGTATATGTTTCTCTCTTTTTAGTGTCGCTTTCTCTTTTCATCGTGTTACAAATGACAACGGTACTAATGAAGTTTTCACTTCAATAATTTTATCGTAAAAAGCATTTGATAAAAACAGTAATTTTTTTTCATAAATTGAACTGAAGTCATGTCATTATGATGACAGTAACACAGTAACAAATAGCTTCCTTCAAAAAGTACCTTGGGGAAGAACCTGGGTGATTAAAACTTTTTTTTTACGAACTGACTACACTGTTAACCTGAGGGGCCCTATCCAGAAACAGAGCCGCTGATAGCTTTTACAGCTTTACCGGGCTTGGGGGGTGAGCACTTAAGGCACTCAGCTTCGAAAGCGTGGGCAACAAGCGCGCAAGGGTGCCAAAGTGGCCGGACTTTGGCTTGGACTGTTGTCGCGACTGCAAAGAAGTCGCGATCTAATTCTCTATCCTTAAATTCGAGCTAAACAAACATATACATATATACATTTCCCTGCCTCCTGGGAGGAAGGAAGGAACATGTGTATATATATTTAGTGTTCTGAAATGGTCTACGCTAACTAGCGTGAAAAAAGAAAAAAAGAGGTCCCTTACAGAACCTATGTACCTAAGTGGGTTAACACCTCTCGTGCAGAAGTGCATTGTAACAACACTCTTCAAACTCCAACACAGTAGCGTGGTTACCATTGGGAAGTGGAATATTCTGAAACTCAACACAGAAGGCCAAGTTGCAATCTCATACCTTTTTTACCATTTGTACTGTTGGCCTTAAGATATTATAGTACATCACCACGAAGCAAAATTGTGAATAAAAAGTTTTAAAAATGTTGCCAAGTAAACTTGTCTTATAAATATTTATATTGTGTAATCCAATAAGTTAGCAATAAGTGATATGGTGAGAACTATTTTGTATTATAATTAAGGAATAACAATGGTGTAAACACTTTACGACGAAACGGGTATATTTCTTACTCTCAATTTCATAGTGTACACAGGAAAATAGGGTCATGAAATAGATTCTTATAATGTCATAATTAAAATTAATTGCGTTTTGTTTAATTGGTTTGCTGCCAATACTAAAGAGAGTTAGGTACTAAGTTTCATAGAGAAATATTTAATTGAATCGAGAACGGTGGATAGCCCAGTAAAAGCTACAAAAAATCTTTAGCACTATACTTATGCTTTAGCAATGATAGGTCAGTGGTAGCGTGTATAGACATGGCGTCGATCGACGTGAGTTAGAATCCAAATGAGCCTGGGCTTTCGGTGCAGGAAAATATCATGATGAAACCATGGTTGTTGGGCTTTTTGTAATACCCACCTGACTAGCTACTAACAGTAGATATGTTCACTCGAGATCCAATGTACTGCTAGGCTTAGCGTGCCAACTAGCTTGGGCAATATCGTCACTCAAGAACAGGTGAGATTATTTATTAGGTATCAAAAATAAGTTATAAAATAAACTTAGCATTAACTAAGGCCCTAAACTAGCCTATGTCTGTAATATGCCTAGGATACAATTTGAATTGAAACAGAAAAGAGCAGGTGGTTGATTTAAATACAGTACAAATATAACAACAGAAAATTAAAAAAAATAATTTGCGTGTATGTTTGATCGTATGTGTGTAGGTTCTAGAGGTGAACAAAATCTTGGGCTTTTGACTAAAAACATATCTTTGATAATTAATTCTTCTGTCTTTTCGTAACAAATGCTATGAAATCATCGTAGTTGTCGTGGCAACCCTATTTACGATAGCTGTAATAAATAATTATGCATAAAAACAGATGATCACATATATAGATAGAGAGACACGTAACTCGTCTGGACTCGGACTGGCTCGACACCTTGTTAGGAATAAAGCGATGTCATTTTTTTGTTTTTTGAGCAATACACGAGATTTTTTCCTAGAAGACGTATTTTAACCACAATGATAAAAATTATGTAATTAATAATAATGATTAAAAAAACTTTTGTTTAGTTTTATTTAAAAAAATAAACATTAAGCTTTGAATTATCTTTCATTTTATAATTGGCTGTGTCCGCGGCTCCGTACGCGTTAAATACGAAATCATTTTTTAAACACAATTATGTAAAACAACTTATCTATGTTTATGAAGATACCGTGATATGTTTTTTTGGATAAGGACCAAAAATGTGGGTAGTATAGCAAAAAAAATTTGATCTGTAGTCCACTAACCAGTAGTTTTTGCGTTATGCGCACAACGACAAACCTCTACGATTTTTAATCTACTCCAAAATAGGTGGGTTCAATCAATTCGTTCTTCAAACTTCTTTGTTCATTAACCGATTTTAATGATTATTTTTTAATTGGAAAGGGGATACCTCAAGGATGGGTACCATTTTAATTTCATTGGCATTGGACCTTCAACTTAACTTTGAAGATACACTAGGGTACTTCTCAAAATGAGTGATGTTGGTTTTTTTTTGGTAAATATTGTATATACAGTGTAAACTCTTTATAACGTTATCCTTTATAACGATAAACTCCCTATAACGTTGAAGTGAGCCCAACTTGGTTGGCTTGCGTTAATACCCACATATTGAAACTCCACTCCATATAACGATAACTCTCTATAACGACAAAAAATGCTCAGTCCCTTGAGTATCGTTATAATGAGTTTACACTGTATTTGATGATAATTTCAGTGAGTAAACAGAAAAAGGATTACCATGATGTTTTATTATTGGAAGCAATTAATTCGATGTTTTAATATATAATAAAGTGGGCTTTATCAACCTAATAAAATCCTAAATAACTCTAAAAACTTAAATGGTCTTTTGAAAAAGTACTCGATATGCTCTTTATCGTATGATATAAATAAACAGGGTAAGGGGGATTATCTCATCTCTGTGTTATATAAAGTGTCCCTTAAAGGTATATTACATTAAAAAGATATTACTGTACCGTACTGTATTATACTATATTGTACTGTTTTTAAAGAAACCGCTGAAAGTTGTAAGAGTCGATATCTGATTGGTTAATCTATGCCTTCTTAAACACGGCATGGCTCCCGCGCGCCGTCTGTTTTTTCACTTTCAAATTGCATTTCAACTAATGTTAGTCCATATACATACATACAATGTTCGTATATGTTAGATTAATAAACCCCGAGCCCGTTTGATCAATCGCAATGAAATTTAATGAATTTAAACCTATTCTCATGGTGTAGGTTTCGATGCTATCCCGGAACGCGCTAGATGGCGCTGTGATTGGGTTATTGGCTAGAGAAAAGGGTAGCACAACGTCTATTGGGCCAGTTAGTATAAATACCTACATAATTCAATCATTATCCGTTGCCTTAAGCCTAGGTCCGTTCCTCGATGTGAAACCGTTGAGTCAGGCAGCCGCCCGCGCGATACGAGTGACACTGCACGTGCAACACTTAAATAGCTACCCGCATACAACATTATATATATATGTGCACACCATACAGGAACATAGGTTCTGTAAGGGACCTTCTTTCTTTTTTTGTCGCTAGTCAGTGTAGAAATACTTTCAGATCACTAAATGGGGAACATGTATATATATAGTATATGTTAGTTAGCTCGAATTAGCTAGTCCGCGACTTATTTGCAATCGCGGCAACAGCCCAAACCGAGGTCCGGCTACTTTGGCAACCTTGAGCGAGTTGTCTTTATTTTCGCGGCTGAGTGCCTAAAGCGCTCGCCTCCAATCCACGGTAAAGCTGTAAAAGCCGTCTGAGTGTAGTCAGTAAAAAAAAATAATTCTTTGCAAAGGCATAGGTATAATAAAAATAATGACGCTTTCGACATTAATTAAAATATTTTTTTTCCAATTAACCTTTATTAATATTAATAAACCAGCAAGATAATTCTGTTCAAAGCAAACATAATATATAATATTAAGAAATGATAACGAATTCGCAGAAATCTGTCGGCTTGTCTCAGATAGGATGCACCTAGATAACCCAATACTTCATTAATACGAAAAATAGCTCATATGCTCAAGGATATTTCATAATGAGGTGAACAGAGGTCAATACATCATGGTCGTCGTTCGATAGTGTCAAATATTATGAACGTACAGGAGACTAGAATAATAATTCTTAATTTCTTTGGAATAGAACCAAAACTGGAAATTGTGCGTAAATTCTTCTTTTATAATACTTAACATCGCAATCATATACTGGTTTATAATTTCAAATGATAAATAATACGTAATATTAATATTAAACAAAATCATTTCGTGTCGGTTATAGATTTTTTGTTGTGGAATTTTTATCGTGAAACTCTGTCTGTGTAATTCTATACTCGTAAAAAATTAACTTTCACATAATATCTGTGTATATCCTTTTTGCGTTAAGCCTGTCACCAGTCGCATTAATTCGTCTGTCGCAGTCGCATGCGCAGTGTTGACACATTTAACGTGTGGTTACAATACGCACATGTCATGCTACGATACCCCGCATTAGTCGTGAAATTTGTCTCTTTTTAATGTTGATCGGTTTTTGTGCTCGTATATAATTTTAAAGTTGTATTAACTGAAGTTGTCATACACTTTTTAACCGACATTAACAAAAGACGAGATGTTACATAATTCGAATGTATATTTTTTAATGGATGTTATGCCATAACTTCTTTGTTTATGAACTGAATTAGAAAATTCTTTTTTAGTTGGATAGGGGGATACCTTAAGGGGGATCACTTCAAAGATATACAAGAAAACCTTTCAAAATCATTGAAGTTAGTTTTCTTTTTTGTTAAAAGTTGCCTTTTATATATTCTATTTAACAGTTTAATTAACAATCACAAAAATGTGTTTACTTATGTATACTAAAATTTTATACCGCGTGCCAATAACATCCTGAAGTTATCCATCCTTAATAATATAAGCCTGGGTAAACGAGCTTTTTACTTGTATATTTAAAAAAAAAGCACCTATCTAGGTTAACTTAGAATGTAAAAAATATATGAATACAAAATTTTATCCAAATCGTTAAAGCGGTTTCCATGAAACCAATTACATATATGTAATATACAAGAATTGCACACTTAATAGCATAGGTTATGAATTTGTTTTACTGACTTTTTTTATTGTGTAAAAATAATGTAACATCGTGTAAATTACAATTTTTATGAAATTACAAAATAAATAAATAATAATAATATAATGTAGATATTTATTTTATGGCCACCTTCATCATGTGGCACTTCCGTCATATGACGCGCACGTAACTCTCAATTTTACCCCTTATTAAACACGCTAAAAGAAGGTTGTAGGTATGTTACTTTATATAGTGTGTGTTTAGTTTACCGGATGTTTGGCGTCGTGGTGGCGGGTATACTGCGCGGCGCATGCGCAGAACAATTTGTCGCAGCACATGCGTTATTGCGTTAGCTGGAGACAGATATAGCGTGGGATGCGTAAGCGATTGTTCCTCCGCGCGGCCATCATCTGTGGATGTCGTGACAGGTACATGCTTTATGGTGTTCACGAGGAAATTGATATCTTTAACAGTTCCACTAAATGTATTCCGCACGACGCAACGCGGCGCGACCCCCGCACCGGTCCTACGTTCAAGGCCTATATAATAACATCACCAGGATTACAAAATGCAATATAATGCTCCTGAATAACTTCTAAATCACAATATCAAGCGAAAGAATCATACGTCATTCTCGTATATTTTTCTTACTATTTTTCTCAGACATTTATTTATTTATTTATTCAGATTTACAGATCGCTGCCGTCGCTGGAAAACATATTAAGTAAACGCTACCTTTAAAAAATAGTGAGCGACCTATATAAAGTACAACATGAAATAGGTATTCACTTGGAAATTTCAGAAAGCTTATAATGCCAACCGCACCGTAGATGACATTTAAATGACGACAAAAATATATGTCAGTATTTAACCAGGAATAAAAAAATTCTTTGAGTGACGTTTTCAATTTTTTTTTTCGAGTAGATTTTAAGGTTGTTTTAAAACTTGTTAATTTTATATATTTTCATGTGGGCAGTAAATTTAAAAATTTTTTTTTGGTCACCTTAAACATATATTACATATCTAATAATAAAATATTATGTTATTTAATTTAAATATTCATTTTAAATAAGTATATCCAACCCAATAATATATCTATTTATATTACTGACAATTATTTCATTCTCTATGTAGGTTGCCTTTCCACTGAAGCGGAGAAGAGCGAAGCTGAGCAAATTTTGACCAATAGAATTACATAAAAATCTAGAAATGCAATTCCATTAGTCTAAATTTGCACAGCTTCGCTCCGCTTCAATGGACAGGCAACCTAAAATACGTGTCTTAGGAAAACTTTACTTTCAATTTCCAACTGCTTATCCAATGTAATTTATAAGTCATTGAAATCTATCCATAATATAATTTATTAAGAGAAATAAGTGGTCTATAAAGTTTCATATTAAGGCAGTGAGGGAATAGCATTCCATTTTAGTTTTATTATGCATAGTGGTAGACGAGAGTACAATTTTGTTTATAAAGGTGTCCGTGGCTTGCAAACCTTTTATGACCACTGGCCAGATAATATAATAAATAATATGGAATGCAAGACTGTTCGCAACTACATTTACATATAAAAAAACTAAGTTGCAGCGTGCAAAAACCGATTAATAATATAAAACAAATATTAACAGATAAAAACAAACATTTCATTAGGTATCAAATTCTTGTCATAAAAATTTTAACGAAGTTTTTGCGGTCACCGGTTACGTAGGTATCTACATGTAACGTCTCGCACGATTGTTATTCTAAGAAATTCATTATAAATATTAAACACTGTAGAGTTAAAAATGCACAAGAGTCGACAGTTCATTTAGAAATTATTATAAATAATTTTGAATTATACATTAAATACATTGTAGCTTTAAATTAGTATACGTTAAGAAATTTATGTAATTGCGATTTTTTTTGGAAATTTTAGAATTTGGCATTATTTGACATCGAATGAATACTTCGCTACGACATCTGGATGCTCTGGGAACTGTTTCCTAGCCAGAAATGTAGAGCTAAATATAAATGCTTACACTCCACTGCCACTACACTTTATACATAACATTTAAGAGAGAGTTAGGGCACAGAGAAATCTCTTTTGGAAATTTCTCTCTACTTGGGGCAGGCCGACTATTAAAATTAAAAAAAAAATGTCTGTTTGTCTGTCTGTTTGTTCCGCCGGGTAATCTCCGAAACGGTTGCACCGATTTTGACGGAACTTTCACTGGTAGATAGCTCAATTTATAGGGAGTAACTTAGGTCACTTTTATTTTAGAAAAAGAATTAGGGTTCCACACATATAAAAAAAACTGGTCATGGTGAATCAACTTGGGGCACTTAAATGGCTTACGCTGAGTAAACCTTAAGAGATATAGCAAATTAATGTACTACATAATTGTAGACATTAAAAATATCTACAAAAAAGTCTCGGAGAGTATACATCTATCTTCTAAGGAACACCCACAATAAGCATTTTTGTCTTTAAAATAGCTGGGAGCGGGGGAGCAAGCTTCGCGCGGGCGTTCTGTAGTCCACGTGAGCGTAGCCACGGACACAGCTAGTATACACATAGTGAGAGAGAGAGAGGAAGTCAAATAATGTTTATGTATATTTTTTCGACTTCTAAGATTTACGTGGGGAACTCCACAAAATAATTGAGTTGGATTTCTTTTTTGTTTTAAATTGTCTTGTTAGTATAAAATAGTGTCTAATGTGGGAGGGTAGGGGGTTGAAGGGGTCGCTATTCGCCAATAAGGAGTAATATACAATATGTTGTCATGTCTAAATACAGCTAAGACTTATATTTTAATATAGTTTGAAATGTTTTAACACACAGACGGTTTATTTGCGAATCAAGATTGCTTCAAAGTTCATTATGACGATGATGATTCATATACAAGCTTAAATATATTCAATACACAATCTTTCTTAATTACTTTCGAATAAGGATTACATTTCATTGTAATATTGATTTGAAGTGTTGGTTAATATTTATGCTTAATTGTTATGAATTCGTTTGTTAAGTTATAATAATTGTTATGAGACTCATGAGCCAGTAAAGGAAATCAGTTGTTACGCAAATTGTATTTTATGCCATTAATTATAGAATGGATTACATTGTTTATAATTATACAATTGCTGTTATCTGATAGCTATTGGCACCATGTTCTTAGTAGATAAGAGTGATAAAGCCGGCTTTTTATTAATTATCGAACTAGGCATATGCTAAAGTTCAGCCAAAGCGCACTAGCTCTACGCGTGCCGCAAACCGCACCTCGCACTCCGCGCTCTCCGCGGCATCGTTTTCAGTTGCCAGGTTATACGAAACAATTTCCAGTGCTTTTAAAATACTTATGTATTCATGTAAGTTGATTTTTATAAGTCAGAGAGAAACAATCTGTGCTATGGATAATATTAAATGCACAATAATATGTGATAAGGAGGACAAAAACATTATTCCTATAGTCAATTGGTTTTACAGATTCATGGCGTTATGCTCCATCCACATTGTTAAGGCTAAAAGGCGCTTACGAGGATCATATGCACAATGATACAACACCTATCCTTTTTCCTCGTATCTGTCTATCCTTGTCTACCCCCTACCTTTTCGCCGACGTCAGTTCGCCTTTAAAATTGCAACGGCAAACACAGAGTGACTGCGGTATTTAATTAAAATAAACTTTACTTCAAAAAACTGGAATAAATTATCGTGCATGGTGCGTGGTGACACAGAAGTGAACACAAGAGGAGGCCTCCAAAGTGCGTAAAAGCTGTTGTTCGGTGAGTCCCTTTTTTCTCCATTCTATAAATTCCAGTATTCCGTGTCATTGTGCATATATTGTAATCGACCAGGGAAATTGCCCCCAACCAACAATCCGGCTAGTTTTATGAAATAAAACGAACCAGCGCTTACATTTGGTCCTATCGAACGCGAATTATCCACATAAAATTAGTCGTGATCATTTATTGTGTGCGGGAGGTAGATAAACTTATTTTGCAAAATGCCTTCTGAACCACGAAACGAACGTAAATTGCAAAAATTGCAGAATAAGATTACAGTTTTGTTTGAGAGGTTACAACAGATATATGATTTAATCGCGGAAATTGGTAATAATGATGAAAAAATTGAGGAGTTTTTAGCGGATAGTTTTACGATTGACACCTTACGAAATGATTTTATGGCAGCCGTTGAGGAACGAAGTGATTTTGAATTAACGTTATCGGATGGTCCCACATCTTCTTATAAAGTCGTTATTTCGTTTGAACAGTTATACGCTAAAATAAAATATTAGTCACATCAACTGCAGTCGCAAATGGCTGAAAATACTAGCCGCGATGAGCAGGGTACCGTAGTGAAATGCATAAAACCGTCGTTAAAATTACCACGATTAGAAATTTGTTCATTTGACGGTGAAAATGAGACTTGGCCTATTTTTTATGAGACATTCAAATCTGTTATTCACGATAACCCGGATCTAACCGACGGTGAGCGAATTCAATATTTAATTGGTACACTAAAGGGCAAAGCCTTAAATATTTGCCAAGGTATTTTACCCACTGCCGAAAATTATAGTGTTGTGTGGAAAGCCTTGGTGAATAAATACAATGACAAAAAGATATTGGCCGCTTCGTATTTAGATAAATTACTTAACTTGCCAAATGTAGGTGAAAATTCTCCTTCACAATTAGAAGAATTTATAGATAAGTTTTCATCTCTGTACTCCGCTTTGAAACAATTACACTTGAAAAGCTTGGAGGATTTCATATTTATTCACCTTGCGTGCAAAAAAGTGGGGTTTGAAACTGTAAAATCGTTTGAGCTTAAATTCGACGATTCCGAAAATAATTCAACTTGTACGGAATTCATCGATTTTGTTAGAAATCAATCTCACATTTTACAACGCGCTCATAATGTGGCGGGCGCGAGTACAATCGCTACAAATACGAACGCGGGTCGGACTCAGGCACGTAAAAATAATAATACGGCATCGTCGCGGTCGTCCAATAGATCGGGAGCGCGCACCTCCTTTAGTAATGTTAAAAGTTTTGTAAATGTACAGGAACATAATACGTGCTTATGTTGTGGGAAGAGTGATCATTATGACTTATCTCAATGCCTAAAATTCCTGTCTATGATCCCTAATGATCGTTACAAATTAGTTAAATCAAATACATATTGTGTAAATTGTTTAAATAGCAAACACATAATCTTAAATTGTAAAGATCCCAGACGTTGTACTGAATGCAATCGCAGTCACCATAGCTTGTTAAATTTTCCTAATAGTAAGACAGTATCCACTAATATCGCTATGGAACATACAAGTACAGCGATAGTACCACGGTCGCGGTCGGGTAGTGCGGCTCGCGCTTCTGTACACGCTCCTGCCGCGAGCGCCGTCTCGCTCTGTGCCGTGGGTGAGTGTACTGCCGCCGCACCGGAGACCGTGAGTTCGAGTCCCTCGTCTTCTGTCTTGCTCGGTACCGCGCAATGTCACGCTGTAGACTCCGAGGGAAATATATTTGTTTTGCGAGTGTTGATAGATAGTGCGTCGCAAAAAGATCTTATAACGAATGAATGTTGTAAAAGATTAAATTTAAAATTAAATGTGTCGCAGAGTAAATATGTGTCGGGTGTTGGTGACGTCACCAATCCTGTATTAGGAGTTACCTGCCTGACCATTCGGTCTCGCTTCGACGATTCGGTTAGGTTCACTATACAACCGGTGGTCGTCAATCGTATCACCAATGAATTACCTACCGCGAAGATAGACACGGCGCGTCTGGATTATTTAAATAATATTCCTTTGGCTGATTTTAATTATTACACGCCCGCGAATATTGATCTCATATTGGGAACGGATTTATTTGCTCGAATCTTAGGTCTGAATTCGATATCGCGTGCGTCCGATGAACCTGTCGCGATTGAAATCTTATTAGGTTATATAATAATCGGTCAGGCTCCGGTCTTTAACCCCGTGTGTAATATTGTTCGTTCGTATTGTACTATGGACGAATCATTCGAAAATTGCCTGAATCGATTTTTCGAATTGGAAGAGGTACCTAATGTGCCTAATTGCCTAACTGTAGACGAACAAGCTTGCGAAAAATATTACTACGATACCACTCGCCGCGAGTCGAACGGGCAATACAGCGTATCGTTGCCGTTTAAAGACGATACCTCCGTTTTAGGAGACTCGATGCGCGCGGCCGAACGTAGGTTCTTATCTTTGGAACGTAAATTATTGTCGAATACCGCCATGAAATTAAAATATGACAATATTTTTAAAGAATACCTTCAGAAAAATTATATGTATCCCGTAGGTAGTATTTCTGATATTCGCTCTAATAATAATCAATACGTGATACCTCATCACGCGGTGATACGCAAAGATAAATGTACCACAAAATTACGTGTAGTATTAAATGCTAGTAATCAAACTAGTACTGGCACGTCGTTAAATGATTTATTGCATACTGGTTTAAATCTACAAAATGATTTATTTCAAATAATATTAAAATTTCGTTTGTTTCCTGTGGCCCTAAACGCTGATATACGGCAAATGTATTTACGCGTTTTAATAGACGAAAATGACAGAAAATTTCTTAGGTTGTTGTATAGGTTTGACAGTAATGACGAAATTACCGTTTTTGAAATGTCCCGAGTACCGTTCGGCCTGTGCTGTAGTACATACCTAGCTATACGTACCATACGTCAGCTCGCCGCCGATGAATGCGAGCGTTTTCCGACTGCTGCTTCGGTAGCCACCAAGGATCTATACATGGATGATTTAGCAACTAGTTGCTCATCTGTAGCTGAGGGTGTCGAACTTTCAAATCAGCTGATCGATTTCTTCGCGGCTGGAGGGTTCGAGCTAGTTAAATTTTCTAGTAATTCACCTGAAGTTATGTCTAGTATCCCCACGGCCAATCGTGTTAGTGAGGCAGTGGAATTCAGTCCGGAGAGTCACCTAAAAATACTTGGTCTTCTTTGGATACCGGCTGACGATATGTTTACATTCAGTGTCAATTCAGAGTCTCGCGAGTGCACTAAACGGAATATCCTATCAACAATTGCCCGACTATGGGATGTTATGGGATTCGTAGCCCCAGTAACGTTATTAGCGAAATTAATTATAAAATCATTGTGGGAAAATAACGTCGGTTGGGATGATATTCCCCCGCCAAATGTCGTGTCCCTATGGAATAGGATAGAATCTGAATTGCCATTATTTAAGAATATTAAATTGCCACGATATATAGGCGTCGATGACCATTGCATTGTCCCAATAGTAGGCTTTGCGGACGCGTCAGAGCGCGCCTACGGTGGCGTGGTATATCTACATGTATATACGCCGAATGAACATCGATGCGTCACTAATTTAGTATGTGCAAAATCGAGAGTAGCACCTTCTAAAACTGTTATTAGTCTAGCTAGGATGGAGTTATGCGCATTAGCTAATAATAGTAATACTAGCCAAACTGATGCGTATAGTTATCGATACCTATGCTGATCGTTGTCAGATATCCAATATTCACGCGTTTACTGACAGTACAGTAGCACTCGCTTGGATTCATTCGTCTCCTACCCGATGGCAGACCTTTGTGGCCAACAGAATCTCGAAAATTCATAATGAGCTAAATCCGCGACACTTCCATCATATTAGTGGGAAAGAAAATCCAGCAGATTGCCTCTCTAGGGGACTAACTCCCTCTCAGTTACTTGAGCACCCCCTCTGGTTCAGTGGGCCCTCGTTCTTTCGACTGCCTGGCACCGAATGGCCGATAAATCGCTTTGATCCCGCTAATGTAGAGGATGAAGTACCCGAATTGAAGGTCAATGTCCTCGCTACTACAGACAGCGCCTCTCTAACTTCTACTCCGGTATTTTGTGCTCTCGCGACTAGAGTGTTCTCGTGGTCTAGATTACTGCGAATAGTGATCTATGTCCTTCGGTTTGTGAAAAAGATTCCTAAACATTTTGTAATTTCTCATTTGAATCAAGCCGAAGAATACATAATCATAGACCTTCAAAAAATTCACTTTGCTGATGAGATCAAAATGGCACAGTGCGGAAAGAAGTTGCCCCGCGCTTTTTTGAAGCTCAATGCTTTTTTGAAAGATGGCATCTTCAGGGTAGGTGGTCGACTGGTTAATGCGGCTTTGGATTATGACAGCCAACATCCCATATTGCTCCCTCGGAAAGACCACATAGTAAACTTAATTATTGATTATTATCACCAAAAATATCTACACACCGGACCTCAATTATTGATGTCTTTATTGCGACAGAAGTATTGGATTTTATCTGCTCGCAATATTGTACGTAAACGAGTGCAACAATGTACAATCTGTTTTAAGGCTAATCCGAGAAATGCTGTGCCTTTTATGGCAGATTTACCGGCTGCTAGGGTCCAGGAAGCTAAAGCGTTCTGTCATACTAGCATGGACTACGCTGGTCCCTTGTATATATTGCCATATCGTCGTCGTGGTGTGCATAGTACTAAGGCGTACATATGCTTATTTGTATGTCTCGTAACAAAAGCGGTACATCTGGAATTAGCGACAGATTTAAGTACGGAGGCGTGTTTAAATGCATTGAAAAGATTTATATCGAGACGCGGTCCCGTAGCAGTTCTTTATTCGGATAACGGCACGAATTTCATAGGTGCAAAGTCATACCTTGACGAAATGTACCAGCTGTTAGAATCTGAACATTATAAAGACAAATTCGCTAACGTGGCGCGTGATAATAGAATAGAAATAAAATTCCATCCACCACTGAGTCCACATTTTAATGGATTAGCAGAGAGCAATGTCAAAAGTGTTAAAACACATCTCGCTAAAGTGGTAGGAAAAATACTACTAACGTCCGAAGAAATGATTACCGTACTCACTCAAATTGAGGCAATTCTCAATTCGCGTCCGCTATCAGTGCTAAGTAGCGACCCCGCGGAACCCCTAGCATTGACTCCTGCGCATTTTTTAGTTATGACCCCATTAAAATCATTACCAGCGGAGGATTTGACCAATGAGAAAGTTCCGCTTCTTCAAAGAAAACGCTTAGTTGACCACTTAGTTCAATCCTTTTGGAAACGGTGGAAAATCGAATACCTGAATACTATACAGGTTCGAAATAAATGGTTAACTCCGAGTGCGCCCGTTCAGCGGGGGGCGGTTGTTCTGCTTAAATCAGACAACAGTGCTCCGTTGGATTGGCCCTTAGGTGTAATAGAACGGACGTTTCCTGGTAAAGATGGCGTTTCGCGTGTCGTAGACGTTAAAACTAAATCCGGAATCTATCGCCGACCCGTGGTGAAAGTATTCCCCTTGCCTAATTAGTAATTAATAATATTAAACCATTTCAATACAGTCCACTAATTTATAGTTCGTTAGATTATTATATTTAAATAAATATTAATTGAATAATACACAATAATGGTTCGTGTAGACTAAGTTAAATAAAATACTTATATTCTACTGTTAGATCTTGAAAGATATCTATCCTGTCAAGCCCGGGGGGATGTTAAGGCTAAAAGGCGCTTACGAGGATCATATGCACAATGATACAACACCTATCCTTTTTCCTCGTATCTGTCTATCCTTGTCTACCCCCTACCTTTTCGCCGACGTCAGTTCGCCTTTAAAATTGCAACGGCAAACACAGAGTGACTGCGGTATTTAATTAAAATAAACTTTACTTCAAAAAACTGGAATAAATTATCGTGCATGGTGCGTGGTGACACAGAAGTGAACACAAGAGGAGGCCTCCAAAGTGCGTAAAAGCTGTTGTTCGGTGAGTCCCTTTTTTCTCCATTCTATAAATTCCAGTATTCCGTGTCATTGTGCATATATTGTAATCGACCAGGGAAATTGCCCCCAACCAACAATCCGGCTAGTTTTATGAAAGAAAACGAACCAGCGCTTACACACATGATTTCAAGCGTGTGGATAGAGCGTAGATGTCAAACCAAAGCTTGCGAAGGTCTGGATTGGCTTACCACCGATCCGAGCTAAGTCGGTATTTGATACACAAACCAAAGGAGCTTGTGGCAAGCGCTTACGATGCGTCCACACGTTTGCGTGTAGTTAATACCTCTTGCTCGAAATAAATAATCGAGAAATAAGTGAAAAAACCTGGTACAGTTTCTGTGATATTTTAAATGTGTTTGTTGATGAATTTTCCGTATTCTAGTTAAATAATCCTATAAGATATGTTACATAATCCTTTATCCTATTGTTTTCCTAGTTTAATTTTGCTTGTTTTTAGATATAAGAATATATCAAACTAAACATTCTAACCGACACAAGGTGGACGTCTGTCATGCTTGCTTATCGAAAACACACTAGCGCATTCGGAAGACGTGTGGATGGATGGTCTATGTTTAACTTGCATATTTTATCCAATCGTTTGTAGAGGTTGAAGTTTTCGGTAAGTGGCAAATGTGTGGACGAGGCAATAAAGGTGTTATTACACTGTAGGTCTATTGCAGCCTCTATTTGGTGCTTGTGCTTTTAGTAAGTGTCTCATTAGCATAGTGGTCCTTAAGCGCGACTGCTATGCTCGAGGTCCTGGGTTCGATTGGAGTAATGTGTTATTGGGGGTTTCTATGAAATTCTTAGTAGCAGCTCACGGTTTTGCTTTATGCCCTGAATTCTTGGGACCTGTGTACATTAGTACCTGTACCTTAGTACACCTCTGCATAAGCCCTTCGGAGATAGAGGCGTGATGGTATGTTATGTTATGCTTTCGATGAAAGAATACACCGTGATGTAACCATAACATAGTAATAGGACATTTCTTAATGCCTGCCTAGTTAGCTTCTAACCTCATTTTTAATATCTTTCGCCAAGCACTATAAGTGTATTCCGCTAGCTGAACTCGAGAGCCAGTCTTCTCTAGGCTTAGGCTAGGCATCACTTAACATCAGGTGTTAATGTGATGATACGGTAAAATCATAAAAATAAAAAAAAACTCAAATAGCCGTGTGTAATGTTATTATTCTAAAACTATAACTAACTTTTGCAAGCTCTTGCATAAAAACTCCATCCATTTTAATGTACCTACTAATATTGATAATTTATCTATTTTCAAATCTTTTACTTAAATAAATTTATGACTAAAATTTTATAAATACAAAAGATGGTTATGATACCTGGCAATATTAAGTAGTCGTCGGCATTCGCTAAAGACATTATTCAGTTATGAAACACTTGACATCTCGCAGTAATTTAGACAAAGATGCGGTTGCTAATCACTCCATCAGTGCTATCTGACGTACCGAACTTGAAGAGAACGTTTTTGTATTGTTCTGAAGACGAGTGTACTTGTGAAGTTTCTTTTTCTCCGTAAAGCTTTTAGTCAGTCGGAGGTAAAAGAAATAAACATGGCGATCGACTCCATCGATATTAACATAGGCCAAAATTTAGATCTTCTCAGTGGTCGTCGCCGTGTTTGGATTATGCTGCGCTTTACCAGCAAGGACAGTGCTGTCAATGTGCCGAGGTATTATTAAAAAAAAAAAAACTAGTATACAGTACAACAATAATACGTGAATAAAAAAGTATTTTTATGTTTATGTCTTTTATTTCTATTCTCAGACGTCGTGTTTAAATATTATATAGCCTATATCACTCTCACATATAAGATGAATCTAACGACATCTTGTATGCTAAAATCCATCACGCCGTTTAGGCTACAGGGCGTGCCAAAGAAGTACATACAACCTTTTCTCCGTCGGCTAATTAGTGTTTTAACTGATCTTAATGGTACGTAGAGATTACTAGAAATACTTCACGTAGGAATTTGTGACTTGTAGTTTTTTTTCTCAAACTATTTTTTATAGTGGCAAGATAAAGTGACGGAACGGCCTTATGAGTATACAATCTTATGACTTGATGATATACAATCCAAAAATAGTAGATACCACCTAAAGATCAACAATCCAACGTCACTCGCAGCCGATATACCGGCGTGCGTAAATAGAAACTAGATATGTTTCGGCATATCCCAAAGCGCAACGTGCATAAGCGAATCAGCATGACGGACTTTACGCGAAAAAAGGCGTAGAAAAGGCAACCATAAATAAAGAATTACTTGGATATCGCGAGAACTTGAGACGATAGTAAATTAAAAATTAATTGACAAATCAAAGAAAATATAGAAAAGATACAATGGCTTTAACATATATTTGTAATTTGACAGAGAATTGCTAATTTCGAGCTGTATAGTCGTTTTTTGAGGGTATTGAATAAATAATTGTTTAGGCGAAACGAGGTCCCATGTCTTGTAGAAATGTCCCACAATGGTGTGAACAGAGAAATTCCAATTTATTTTCTTTGAAACTCCTCTACCAATGTACACTTACAATTAGAAGTTCGTTCTACTTACTGAAGTATTACGAAATGGATTTTATAAATAAACTTGTGTAGTAGAAAGAGTATTTCCTGTGTGCAGAATTTATGTATCACAAGCGGCAAGCAGAAATAGAACCTTGTTGAAGATGCTTAATGTGGGTGTTCCTTAGAAGATAGACATATACGCTCGCTGCCTTTTTTGTAGGTCTTTTTAATGTATACGAGTGTTTTTTATATTAATTTGCTAAATCTCTTATGATTTACTCTGCGTAAGCCATTTAAGCGTCCGAATTGATTCACCATGACCAGTTTTTTTATTCTTGCGGTGCCCTAATTCTTTTTATAAAATAAAAGTAGCCTAAGTTACTTCCTATAAATTCAGCTATCTATCAGTGAAAGTCCCGTCAAAATCGATTCAACCGTTTCGGAGATTACCCGGAATAAACAGACAGACAGACAAAAATTTCAAAAATGGGGTTTCTGCAATAGATAGGTATCGTACATACTTTCATATTCATTTAGTAAAAAGCTGTTATTTTGACATTATAAATAGACACTTCAATGTTATTAATTGTATACATTAAAAGTGTTATAAGATTTCCCCATATACATTAGAGACGATAAAGTTATGTGATCATTGTTTACGTAGCGAGCACTCCCCTGCGGTGAAACTTGACGACGATAGAGTCAGACCGAGTTGATATTAAGCGATGGGGTGCGGTAAAGTGCTGCCAATTGCGACTTATCGTGTTTCTGCAACGCTCCGTACAGTTCACAACACCGCACCGCACCGACCTGTGTAGGGCTGTGCGGAATTATAACACCGAAAACAATATATTTTTATGCCATGTGGTATAGTTATGAGTTTTCTTTATTCTACAAATATTATATTAAAAAGACCTAGAACAGTTATTTTAAATAAAAGTCCAAAGAAAGTTAAAGCTTATATTCTATTCAAATATTCCAGAACTCACACTTACGCGTCAATTCCAAACGACATGATTTCTATATATACGGTAAAAAGCTCGCTTTAGATGCTTTCGGATCCATTATCTACTTTTATGTTAACAAGATGCTGGATATGAAGTTTGTAAGCCAGCTATCAAAAACGATTTGCCATAAACAAGTAGCGTCTCTTTTTATCTGTAACATTTAGCATTTGATAGAATGAGATATATGACGGTAGTCTTTTTTACACCGTATAAAAATTTGAAAAGATTTCATTTCTCGCTATTAGAACTTTTCTAATTTACAATCATCCTCCTTTCATATTTACCCACGCACACATACACATCTCGCACACTTTTAAAGCCCTCTTAGGTAGTAAGTTCATAATAATTATATTTGTATTAAATATTCATATACTAAAAATAAGTCGATTTTTAGAGAATAATGTTTTGCTGTAATTTCTTACGCCGTACGATAACTTTTTTTTAATTTCTTTCTTTGTGTTCTATTGGATTGTAAAAAAACACCTGATATCCAAGATACAGGGTACCAGGGCATGCTGAATGTGTATTTCCGTTCCTTCCATACAATTTTATTATTATTATTATGTTTTATTAAATTAAATTCGATTTTTATCAAAAGAGTTTTGATACGAACCTCTGTAAACAGACTTGAATGGAACAAAGCGATTGTTCTAAACGTTAAACCAGTACGTCCTTGATTCACCTCTCAACGGTTAAGCCCGTTATGATATGTGGCGCGGATATATATTATTAGGACCGATGTTCTCCAGAAAGAACACAACGAAAATTTCAAGGATTTGGATGTGCGCCATCCCTGGTACTCAACGTAACTCGATACTGAAACACATAGTCACTCCTGTCAATGTCAAACGCGTCTTCGAAGGTTGAGGTGACGAGCGCGTTTGTTCAGCTGACAGCCCTAACGTTACGATGATCTCATATAACAAGGGTTGTACGATATTTTATTTTTAATATTGTTTACATTATTTACATCATGGTACGATTTTTGTACATCATAGTAAAACCCCCGTAAAAGAGCTGCCCTGCGACGTATTTTTTTAAATTCCTCTTTAAAATCATCAATGGCCATTGTTCTTGCATGATACACTTACCAACAGATGCGCCGCCGTTTTATCGAGCTTGTCAAATATCAATTCACATAATTTGTAATTAAGACAATTAAGTTTTACAGCAATGATGGCTGAGCTGTAGCATGTTTAGAGACAGTTTGCATCAACATGGGTTCGTATTTTACAAGAATATTTGGTAAAGGAATGTCGTAATGAAACCACCGCTAGGTGGCAGGTAATATTTACTACTTGTCTGGCTAACTGCAACCCTTAAGTAAATATCTATCGTCAAGCAGCTATTGGTGTGTTCCAGCAGCTGAATTTTAGGAGCAGCTTTGTTTTTTAGCTTATAAAATGAAATCGTCGACCACAACGTCGCAATTAATGTAAAATTATGGTAAAACACTGGCCTTTATATCGATAAAAGACGGGAAAACCCTAGACAAATCGATGACAATAAATACCATTGCAATTCTTAAGTACTGTACAAGATAAAACAGACTGGTTTAGCAAAATCTAACTGAGCGTTGCTCCAGAACTTCGGGATCCTTTTCCCATAATTCCTGTACAGTATTTGCATGCAAATCCTTTGTCGATTTATTCGAGTCGCGTACCTGATTGGACGATAGCGCCCGCAATCGGTTAGATGATAAACGGGTGAAGACTCTTTTTAAATGATAAATTATTACTGTTGCAATTTAAAAAAACGACATTGAAAAAAATATGTTAAGGTTTACCAACTTCACAAAGATTAAACAATATCGACAGTCACTTTAAAGCGTCAATCTTTTTTATAATAGATCATTTTAAGTGTAGACACTGTGCCTTATAGAGTACAATGTAAACAAAACGGTGACCGTCGAGACATCAGCAATTCAACATCGGTTGTCGTACACTGACTGATCCCGAAACGCGACAAACCAAAAAAGAATCACATGTAAAAGGTGGTCGCAACCAAGTCAGGCACAGATCCGCTTGATAACTGGATATGCAGCGGTTGATACCAGAACGTAACATGGAAGGATATACCTAGTGTATGGCCATACGGTAGCAGATTTTTCATTCAAGGCATTTCCAGTAAATAGTACCTCCACTACGAATTAGTTATGGAGTTAAACGGCGCTTGGAATGGTTGTCTGACGGTGGTCCACTAAGCCGCAGCATCATGCAGGCGTTTATGACATCCCGTATAACAGAGCAATCACTGGGCATGTTTACATTCAGCGTAAACACAGTCTACAATAAAACACAATAATTAGGTGCGGTGGAGTGTTTAACTTCACAGTTTGGTAGTCTATTTACTGATACATATCGACGTTACGGATGACCAACCCTCCTAGGATATTTTACATTAATTTGCCGCCTGTTATTTAGTTATAATTTTGAAATACCTGAGCGACAGACTACTCTCGAAGCCTAACGAAAAAAATATGTTTTTCTTGTGAATGTCAAATTCTTAAATAAGCTTGGAAAGTAAAATGTTATCGGCGTGCGAAATTTCATCCAAATCGTTAGAGTCGTTTCCGATATACCAATTGTTCAACATATCTACACACATTTACTAGAATTGCTTATTTTTTAGCATTAAATCAATTAAACTATTTATTTATTTTATTAAGCAACAAACAAGAAATAGACTTCACTAAAATTAAAAATACAAAACATGCTTAAATAAGAATGTAAGTGTTGCCATAATTAAAGGTTGCTCTGACATGCTAAAAATAGGTAGTGTAAATAAGTATAAATGTAAATAAAATCAAAAGAATATGGATAAATAACTTAGGTAATTAGTCACTACATATTATCTATGTAGCATTTGTAACTTTGGCCAAATATGTCTATGTTGGGTTCCTTGCTTATGCAGTTGTATTGTTTTCAATATCAACAGGCAAAATAAAATCCAAATCTAAATTAATAAGCTTCGTGCCACAATAATAGTAAGCCCTACTGTTGAGTCGAGAGGTCCTGGATTCGATCCCCACCCATGACTGACATTTGTGTGATGAGCATAATTATCAGTTGTGTGTCTGGCTGTTAAATATCTATATATGTATGTATATCAGCTGTTTAGTTAATATAATACGAGTTTTGCTTAGTTTGTAATTATATGGTAGTGTGTGAAATTGTGTCCTTCATTTTTATTTATTTAACAAAGGATATTTGCTATAAATATAGTTTATTTTACTTTTACGTCATCTTTCTTGCAATGGTATTTGTTTAGTTTTTGATTGAAAAATTTGTGATTGAAAAACTATTTATGATTTAAAAAAAAGTGCAATGAATGTGTACTTATTTGTACGTCAGTAGAATAAGATGATAGTATGTACTTTTGTTAAAAGGGACACTATTGCTATCAAGCATGCCACTAGCCATCTTTTAACTTAATCTTTTCGCAGAATTGTGTAAAAATGACAAGGTTTAGGTATTTCATTCATTAGGGTTTAATAAGACAATGATTGTTGAAGATGTCGGAAAAAATCATGCCGATTGAGAGCTTCAATGGGGTGCATGCGTATACCAAGACCAATAAAGTCATTTGTATTACAGGACAAAAAAAAACTAGGCACATAAGTATGATCTGCTAACCGTGCAAAGCTGGGGCGGGTTGCTAGTATTTTTATAAGTGTAATAAATGCACCTTACATATGGGAAGACATCAGCGCGAGAATACTCCTTTGCGACACCAACCCGAGAAGTAGAATCAAATACAGTTATCAACAACAATAGTACTCGAGGTTCGCGCAGTCCGTGTGTGGTCCCGGCGCAGCGCGCAAGCTGGCTCGGCCGCTCGTTAACCATGTTTAACGACGGCCGTTAACCGCATCCCGGTGCATTGACAGTGGACGCTGTCTGTATAACGCTGTAAACATTGCAGTTCCGGTAATACTGCAAAGATCATTTACCCAAGTTATTATCCTCTAATAACCTACAGGTATTTTAATTAGAAACCGACGCGACGGTAACATTCGTTGAAACTTATTACCCTACTATCTGGCCCAGCAGACATTGTTCTGCCTTTTCCAAGAGTTTATAACCTGACCACAACGTCATCTATTCCAATTTTTTACATGATAACTTTTCTATGACCTATAAAACAAAACGGAAAAATGCATATCCATTATTTGAATCCTGCATTATGATTTTGAGTTCATCTATATATTAGATCCATATACATATGAGATTAGCGGTTTGTCGTACTGAACACTTTGATCTGAAATATCTCCTCTTTGGTTAAGATTTCCAAATTCAAATTTATAAATTCATTTAGCTGGTACATTAGAGCTTTGAAAACAGTAATTCTTTTGTTTTTTCCTCATTATTTTTTTCATTGGCGTCGCTTATTACCACATAATGGAAAACATGAAATATCGGTATATTTACGAGTACGAGTTCTACCGTGGCACCAGTGCTGCAGAAACAGCTCGGCGCTGGTGTCGCAAACGAAAGCACGGTACGTTTTTGGTTTCAATGTTTTCGTTCTGGAAATTTCGACGTTCAGAACCAACCCCGTGGACGGCCGAAGACCAAAGTAGAAAATGAAGAATTAAAGGCTATTGTGGAAACGGATCCATCACAAAGCACTTCAGAGATAGCTACAGGCTTCGGGGTAAGTGATAAAACTGTATTAATCCACTTCAAGCAAATCGGGAAAGTAAAAAAACTTGAACGATGTGTACCTCATGAATTGAGTGAATCGAACTTGCAAACACACGTCGACTGCTGTGTTTCTTTGCTCAACCGACACAATATGAAGGGATTTTAAATCGAATCAATACTTATAATGAAAAGTGGATACTGTACGATAATCGAAAGCGCTCGTCGCAATTGCTGAACCCTGGAGACCCAGCTAAATCCTGCCCTAAACGAAAATTGACTCAGAAAAAGTTACTTGTGAGTGTTTGGTGGACTAGCGCCGGTAACGTTCACTACAGCTTTCTAAAATCTGGCCAAACTATTACGGCAGATATCTATTGTCAGCAACTGCAAACCATGAAGGAGGAACTAGCTGCTAAACAACCGAGATTGGTCAATCGATCTAGGCCACTGCTGCTTCACGACAACGCAAGGCCACACACTGCACAACAAACAACCACAACAAACAAACATCCACCGTACTCCCCGGACCTTGCTCCAACAGATTACCATTTTTTGTGGAATTTGAGTAACTTCTTACAAGGAAAATTCAACTCTGATGCGGCAATCCAAACCGCCTTTAAAGAGTTTATTGATTCTCGCATCCATGGTGTTTTTAGTAAAGGGATCAATGAACTACCTGTAAGATGGTAAAAATGCATAGATAACAACGGTGCATACTTTGATTAATTATACATATTTTTCCCGTACAAAACGCCAGTTTCATATGTAAGAACCTAATATTAATACGCGAAGCAAAAGCTTTAGGTACCTTTTAAGCATATTGCGTGCACGGAAGACTGTGAGATTTGGCATGGTTAAAGTTTATATGGAGAAGGAGTGCAGAAAGCTAAAATTTATCTGAAATATCTATTACTAATAAATTAAATAAATTAATACTGCGAATCCTAAATCGACCGTGCCATTGAACTTAGACCCCCCAAAATATTGACATTGTCACTCAATGAAAAGTGACAGCAAGTGATATAATATTCATTGTTTGGATTCATACTGAAAATGTGAAACCTGAAAATATGAAAATGTAAAAAGTCGCTGGTCGAATTTCCAATTCCATTCCATTCCAATTCCATTTTCAAAAAATTCAGCGTAGTGTGGTTACATAATAATTATTATAAATTAATACGATGCGACAATTAATTTAGTTACAATCACGTATGGTAACTTGGGAACGTCGCTCGATAATTACCCTAAGTGTTGAGGACAATGAAGATGGAAGTGGAGGGGGGAGGGGGTCATGATAATGCAGCTACGGACGTGCGCGGTTTATATTGATATAGGTTTTAATGTCCGTTTACTGGTTTTTGCTTGCTATTTTACTATGTTGGATTATATTATGACATTACATGTTTATGCTTAGAGGCAACATAGGCGAATGCCTCGAGGCTGCCTCGCTCTGTATTCATATCCAGTAAAAATTACAATGAACTGTAAACAATACCTAATGATAAAGTTAAAAAAATCTTTAAAGGCGTTGTCAGAAACCCGTTATCAACAAACTTTCGTTATATATTATGTTAAGACCAGACATGTAGCTACGCACTGTTGTATGAACAGCATTTATTCAAATTTTGAATGTACTGATTAAGTTTGTGATTTGTTTATATTTTTATAATATATGATTAATTATATAATATTTATTTCATAACTTTATAAACAAAATAAGTTTACTTAAATAAAAAATCCTAAATCAGCGGAACTCGAAATATCGACTACTCGTATATTGTAAACATAATTCAGTACATTACAGTGCTTATAAATCTGGTCATAGTACAGCTAAGCCAATTCGACGAAGATCATAGTTTTGAAAAACCTAAGTATATGTTATGTCTCTTTTTAGTGTCGATCGAGTACGAACACTTTTTTCAGCTTACCTCCCATCCCGTGATAAGGAACGTCGTTCCAAAAAATGCTAGTTGGTTTTTTTTTGTATATCATACACATACATACACGCGTACACATATGCACTACTATAAAGGACTAATTCTTTACTCATTATTTGACACTCCCTATACCTCTTCGAATAATGTCAATATTTACCTTTATACGTTCTATTTCTTTCATGTACACAGCTATTCCTAACACTTCGTTAATCCACGTTAAATACGAGGGACAAATTACGCACAGCCGCATCGGACTGGTCCCTGAGGCCCTTCGGTACGCTAATCACGTCATCAAAGTTAACCAAATCCCCATACATACGTCTAAATATGCAAATCGAGCGACTCCGATTTCTCTTACTACGGAACTCGTTTGAATAATTTAAAACATGTGTAAGAAATACATTTCAGTTTAATTTTAGAAATAGGTACGTCATATACAAAAATAATGATGGTCGTCAACGGTCGTCGTTACTTGGGTCAATCAACTAACATAGGTACACTTTGTAGAGTATAGATAAAGTTTTTTCGAATAAAAAAATATTCTTTTTGTTTATTCTTATCAAAAGACACCATCGCGTGCGTGATGGTGAAAGCAAACAAAATGACAGCTACTAAGACGAGACAACCCCGTCTATGTGTTTTCAGTCAAATTCCTGAAGGTAACGAAGTATACGCATTTGGTAAGGGACATGAATAAGATGTTTTTTTTTTAAACTGTTTTGCCTGATTTTTTTTTGTGCACTAGATAAACTATAAATATCATGCCATCTCGTTCTATAACAAAAATTAACAGCAAGTGACAAATAAAGTGCATTTATAATGAAAGTTCAGAAGGTAATATGGTATGGTATGAAACGGATATTTTGTATCCTGAGTTACAAGTTGCAATTTTACATAGAAACAAAATATTTTTGAGAGCGTAATCAAGTTTCCCGTTGTGGCTAATAATCTTAGGTATAATTGTGATGTTACTTATGTAACACTGTTCTCAATTAGTACATATTTATAATAACTAGCAATTGCACTAAGGTCAAAATTCGACCCGCGACTTTTTGATCATAGACTATTTTCTGTTTGACATTTGCAGTATTCATAAACAGTGAGTATTATCTACATCACTTGATGTCACTTTTTGTTAAGTGACAATGCCAGTATTTTAAGGGGTCTAAGTTCAATGGCACTGGTCATTTTAGGATTCGCAGTATTAATTTATTTAATTTAATATATTAGTCTGTTACTAGTATCTGTATACTATAGATAGATTTTAATAGCTTTCTGCACTGCCTTCATATAAATTTTAATCATGGCAAATCTCAGTCTTCCGTGCACGCAATACGCTTAAAAAGGGGTAGAAAGCTTTTGCTTCACGTATTAATATATATGTAATATGTCAAGGACAGCAAAGTGTCCGTCAAATAGCTGAGTGAGCCACCTGCTGATCTGCATATCACATGAAAATATCTATTGTGTCTAAATAATCATTTGCCAATGTTCAAACAAGAGTCAAAGAGAGTCATTATGACATTTTGACATTACACAAATACTAATATGGGCCAACGAGATACGAGATTTTAATGACAGAGAAAACTTTATAGTCCAGTCATAAATACAGTTGTACGATTGAACAGTCATATAAAAATATTTTTTCTAGATATAATACACTAATTTCATATTTCCATATCAATATTCAAATAAACATGATTAAAATGACATTACCATACCTACCATCTCATTACCATACCACCATTTTACATAACCATGACCATTAACATTATCGAATAGTAAATATCGTCCTGCAAACCATGTCATCAGCAGTGCCTTCGTCATTCTGAAGAATAGGGTATTCCACCATTCCGTAAATATGTTTAAACATTAAAATAGTTACAAAAAAAATGGTACTACAACTTCAAATTTCACTGCAATATCGGAGAATGTGCCATTATATAATAAAAATAGGCAGAGGGATAAGCATACATTTCATTGTATGTTATATGGAAATATTGTCGTTTTAAACACCTATCGTCCGTTTTGGGTCATTTTGTAATCGTGTATAAAATCAGCCCCAATTATCTCAACCCGTGTTCCGCAGGTTGACTTTTTCCTAACTCATTTGTATTAAAATATATTATACAGGACACCATAACATTTTAATCTTCGGTTTGAAATAAGTACGCCAAGTTATATGATTTTTAAATTCCTTTTCCCACGTGCCTTTTACAGTTATTCTTTAGATAGGTTGAATTACATAGTACGCAGATATTTATAATTACGGCATTCACCTTTGCTGTCTGTTTAATCAGTATTTTGCTATACTTATTGTAGATTGTGTGGAGAGAATGCATCTATGACGGCTCGCACGGTCGCGGCTGTCGCAGAACGGTAATTATTTCATGTCTAGGATATTTTCCGAACCAGTAGTAAGCGGAGTAGTAGGAATTAAATTTAATAAAATATTTGCATATATTATATACATATGTGTGAGCTATTTTATCATCATCAACGCTTCTTTCTCTCGATTCACAGAATTGCGTATCCAAATGCTTCTTCCTTAGATTTAGGCTTCATTTAACGCGGGGTAATCCATTTTTCGTTATCCATACACTGAGAGGCGTGATCTCTGCTTAAGAACTCGTCTATACCATGTGATGTGAGTTTTTTAATAGTTTTTATTTATTAAAACAGCATTTCAAATGAGTAAAAGAAATACACTAGATCTTTTAAAGAATTCACTATTATAAAAAAGTCTAAAAGAGGCTAAAATAATCAAAATTAAATAAATTCAGTCAATTTAATTTATATATGAAAAAAACTAGTTGGAATAAATCAAATGTCATCAAAATGTCAATGTAAGTAATACTAATAATAAAGAGACAGGCGTGATTAGTTCAGTAATATGATACTTATTAATTAATTATATGATTAGTGATTACATAGGTATTTAATTTTAAGAAATAATTTATACCTAAGCCACAGAAGTGAAGTGAGGTAGGGGACAGAGAAATCTCTTTGGAGATTTCTCTCTCCTTGGGACAGCTCGAATGGTGAAATACCCTTGTGTTGTGTTCCTGCGAAGAGTAGGGTTTCCAGAGTTCTTTGGTGTTACAAGCATCTAGTAGGCTACGGTAACCGCATAACATCAGACGGGCCACCTTATCTTGTTGGTTGGCACCAAGCCTGTTTGTTACTTTAGTGGTATATAAAAAGAATCATGTAGCATATTGTTAAAAGCAGGAAACCCTGATCGACTTGCGGATAAAGTTACCGTGACATGCTTTCAAAGTGAATTTGACACGTAATTTCACTTTATCGACATTTATTTCACAATCGAGGACAACGTTCCTTTCATCGTATTCACACTCAATTAAATGCATCAATTTTGTCGCATCGTGTAGGGCTGCTACCGACGCTTTTTTATTATACATATGTTTCATTCAGTGTCTTATATATTTGAAAACCATCCCTGAAATAAGCATAGGCTTTGAACGAAAGCAAACATCGCGATGAAACCATAGAATGAACGTACGACGTTTTTTAATAACCACCTGGCTAGATACCAATCGCAGCAGTGTTAAGGCAGCTACTAGGACTAGCGTGCTACCTCTACAGGCAAGATTGTGGCCAAACCATTTATATATATAAAATACTATCACCCCTATATTCCCCGAAGGGTTAGGCAGAGGTGTATTAATGTACACCCACCGAGTTCACCGAGTATGTTTTTAGGACGCATGTAATAGGGGGCGAGCCTATTGCCATTAATCGGGCACAAAGTCAAACTCCGAGCTGCTACTGAGAATTTCATAGGAAAAACCCAATAACACTTTGCTCAACTTGAGAATCGAACCCAGGATCTCGAGCATAGCAGTCGCGCTATATAATATACCTGCTACATAAATCCGAAAATAACTTATACATTGAATATGTACTTTAAGTTTAGAACCCGTGACATTCAACGCGCTGCGCCGCGACCTTCGAGCAAGCTTACATACACATTGTTTTAAAACATGGTACTACTTACAAGAAAATATAGTAACTAGTGAGCACCTCAAAGTATAACGGCATTGAATCACCAGTAGTCCATGATAAACAACCATTGTAAATATGTAAATATTAAAAAAAAATTATATAATTCATATTTTAAAATTTTCAGCGTGTCAACCCTAATTTAAATATGTGCGTACAACAATACAGAACATAGTACAATACACATCACAATATTGTGATCAAGGCGGGGCGAGAAGCGTTGTATTGGCAAACAATTGGCGCGTTAACCCCCATTCATATTGCGACGTCTTAACAGCTACTGTAAAACATTTTTCTTTGTTGGGTGGGCGCGTTCGCATGCTACTACGGTTTTATAAAATAATATCGGGATAAGTAGACGGCTTTGTTTTTATACTTAGTTGTTTATGGTTGGCAGTCCTTTGTTGCGGCCGTCATTTTAAAAAAATTACTAAAGTAGATGATATATTTTAATGTCATTATATACATTGACAGCATCTTTCAAGGTGTATCATATGTTGAACGGGAATCGATTGCATTTCAAAACCAGTACAAGAAGTAGTCTTGGCGTGTAGCTTGGATGGAAGGAAACTGTTCTATAAGTTCTATATATCTTCTATGCAATCCTATATTACCAACGCTTTTGTTTTTAGGTAAAAATTGATGCATCGCTTGTAGTTTAGCTTTAGTACTCTACCAGTGCTCTCGTAAAATAAATTTGCCCTATCGCGTCGCATACATACTCTATTTAAACGAACATTTACGTTCTAAAATTAGGTAGTGCTGGAGCGTTTTGTCCATGTAATATCAGAATAAGCAACCTTCATATTACAGCACTTAGTATTATAAATTATATCAGTAATATCTTAGTATAACAAGGTTTAGTTAAAGAAATTATTATAAGTTCTATTACCTATGTTCTTACAGTTTATTTTTTAATTACAATAGTATTTATTCAGACAGATTTCATAAAATCTGTAAAAGGTCCGGTTTTTTATTTTTTTTAAATACGTTGCACCTTTGCTTGAATTATTTAATTAAATTAATTTTTCGTTTTCTCCATACCGCCAGCGAATACAAAAAAATCATGTCACCATTTTGCAACTTTCAGAGTTCTCGCTCGTATTTAGCAGTTTATGTCGTGTACAATGGAACAAATATAAAAGTTTGAATTGATAACATTTTATGTGTCAAAAAAAAACTTATTACGACAATGGAAACGAACTGTTAAGTCAAACCCGACATTTTTTGCGTCACATTAAGTCTCATTCAAGTCCATACAAAAGGAGCTCACGAGTTGTCGCTCCATCCGTCTGTCGCGGCACAATCTCGACAGCGGATTTGGGGCATTAAATTTAATATTGCAAGTAAGTAATATAAAAGGCGAGCTGTGGGCGGGGCTCTATTGTTATTGTAATATTCTTTAAATGAAAAGGTTATTGTGTGGGTTGAGTACAGTGTTATGAGGTTTTATCTTCAAGCTTTGTTCAAAGGGAGTTTGCTGACTATATGAATATAAAAAAGAATTTCATATTGCCAGACTGAATTACTAAAGGTGAGCAAAAACTGGTAGACTGTGAAACATGGCAAATAAGTTCACATCGTAACATTAAAGAGTTTTGGTAATTTGCTTCTTAATAAACTAAAAATATTAGGTCTTTACCTATGAAATTGCCGTTTTGTATGAAAAAATTTAAACGAATTTTTTTCATGTATTTTTTATTTGTATTAATAGAAGTAATCACCCATGCAATCAATGCATCTACGCCAACGCAGTGGCAGTTTATTGATGCCCTTCTTAAAGAAATCAGCTGGACGGGAGGCAACAAATTCTTCAAAGGCATTTTGTACTGCCTCTCGGGTCTTACATTTTTTTCCTGCCAAGGAGTTATCCAAATTCTGGAAAAATTAGTAGTCTGTAGGCGCAAGGTCTGGTGAGTAGGGTGGCTGACGGAGAACTTCCAACCCCAGTTCTTGCAACTTGGAGATCGTCTGCTGTGCAGTATGAGGTCGCGCGTTGTCGTGCAGGAGCAGCGGAGACGAGCGATTGACCAATGCTGGTTGGAGATGTGCCAGCTTCTCCATCATTGTGTTCAGTTCTTCACAGTACACATCTGCAGTAATGCTCACCCCGTTTGGTAAGAAGCAGTGATGAATCACAACGGCGCTAGACCACCAAACAGTGACGATCACTTTTCTAGGGGTAAGTTTTCGTTTAGGGCATTGTTTAGGTGCTGAACCAGGATCCAACCAACTTGCTGAGCGCTTGCGGTTATGAAACAGAATCCATTTTTCATCTCAGGTAACAATGCGGTTCAAAATTCCTTCATTTGTGTGTCTGTTGAGCAGTGCAAGGCACGTCTCGACGCGTACTTCGCGCTGGCGATCATTGAGTTCGTGGGGCACCCATTTGTCAAGCTTTTTTACCTTGCCAATTTGACGCAAATGGACCAATATTGTTTTGACGCTAACGTCGAAAGCTGCTGCTAATTCAGCCGTAGATTGTGTATCATCAGCTTCCACAATCGCCTTTAATTCGTCATTGTCCACTAAAGTCTTCGAACGACTGCGAGGTTCATTTTTCAGGTCGAAATTCCCAGAACGGAAGCGAGCAAACCAATAACAGTTGGTGCGTTGGTTTGTAGTGTTAGCTCCGTAAACGTCGTTGATGTTGCGTGCCGCTTGTGCCGCGTTGCTGCCACGACGGTACTCATATTCCATAATTACTCGAATTTTTAACCTATCCATGATGACAAAAAAGATTGAAATGCGATGAAAATGTAACACTAATCAATAAACAAATGACAACTTTTGGAAAAAGAATTCCATGTTTTTAAAATAAAATTAATTTGAAATTAGAATTCTTAGCCAAACAAAAATTATTTTGATTTGAAATGGCCAGTACTGCAGAACGGCAATTTCATAGGTATCCCCCGGCATAAACGTCGGCCGCGTAACATTTTTACCGTCCCGGACGATCGTGTCGAAAAAGCAAACTCGTACTATTCTACCGTATCTCTAAACAGAGCGTGCAAGCGCCCACGCTCGCGTAATCACCGTTCTCTCCACAGAGGATGGGCGGTAAATTTCGCTCCCGCACACCCGCCACGTCCACCCTCTCTAGCGGCAATCCAAGCCTAAGTCCGTTCCTCGGTGTGAAGCCCTTGAGTCAGTCAACCGCCCGCGCGATACTAGTGACATTATACGTGCAACACCTAGCTACCCACATACAACATTACACACGTTACGAACATACATAAATGGGTTCTATAAGGGACCTTTTTTTTCTTTTTTTGCGCTGGTTAGTGTAGAAACACTTTTAAACCACCAAATACATATATCCATTGTTCCTTCCTTCCTCCCAGGAGGATGGGGACGTCTCTATGTGTATATATTAGTTAGCTCGAATTGTAGCGGTGAGTAATTAGCTAGATCGCGACCTATTTGCATGCGCGACAATCGCCCGAGCCGAGATCCGGCTACTTTGGCACCCTCGTGCGAGTTGCCTTTACTTTCGCGGCTGAATGCCTTCAGCGCTCGCCCTCAAGTTCGGTGAAGCTGTAAAAGCAGCCGCGGCTTCAGGGCCCCTAAGGCTAACAGTATAGCCAGAAAAAAAATGAACACTAAAATTTTTTTAATCATAATTCATACTTTAAGACTTAGTTCATCCAGTTTTTCTAAAGGGCTATCTTTAAGATTATTAGCGGGTTAGACTCAAAATTAAAAAGTAAAACGCATACCGAATTATTAAAATCTTCATTTAGTTATATAGTTAATACACATTTTACATAAAGGTAATAAACAGTGTAGATTATCTATGTTGAAGATCCGGACACCCGAGTTCTATCGCTTTTAAAATTGTCTAAATGGTTTGGTGTTTTTCTTTTGGTTGAAGATTTAGTGTCGAACGGGAAAACGTCATTTTGGTACGAGGATATTTTCTATATATTACCCGTTTAGCTATCACCATGAAATCCAAAATCTTCATCAGACATCTTGCGGATTGTTTCGACAACTACACTAGAGTTCACTTTAGTAAGGTTAGATTTAAAAAGGGTTATTATATCCAGCCGTAGGACGGACGGGGACATAAAATGCACATAATTATCAAGACATTTTGAATAATGTTCGTATATCATTGTTAAAGTAGTTAAACTGTCGCAACACCGGATCAAAACATTGTTGTAGCGAACAACAACAGACAACAGATTAGCTTACTCGTTCGCATCCCGGAATAGCAGTGATTAATAAGCAGCGAGAGGATAATTTACGCACCGTGCTGCTTCTGTTAAAACATCTTGAATTAAAACAGTTTCATTTACTAACGTCATGATTCACGTGTATTCAATCCGGACGAGTGTGTCATTTGCTTGTTCCTCGAATAATAAAAGAATCGAAAATAAATCATCTGTGAATTTGATAATGTTTACAGATTTTGTTTATTATTCACTTTATGTTTTACCTTATATTTTGTTTTTGTTGGCATTTTCTTCTTCTTATTTTGGCACCGCTAAAAGCACTTGCCAGCGTCAATGTTTTCAAACCTTCGTATTAGTAGTTATTTTATTCAAAGCTCCCTTGTTAAAACGATCACCTAGGGAATTTTTTGGGATTTCAAAATGCATGCTTTAAGTTTATATTTACAATCCACTTCACCTATGCACAATAACCTAACTGAATCACGCAAAACACCCTCAATATTACATAATATAGAGTCAAAAACCTAATTTAATGAATTACAAATAAAAACTTCAACATGTCTCTTTAAGATCCCTGTTAGTTAACTTGACGAGCATTAAAAACTTATATGACGAATTCTTCGTTTCTTGAAAAATCAAAGGTTCACTGTAGGCTTTAAACCCACGTCTATAGTCGCGGTGTTCGAGTACCTTAACACTGAACCCTCATCATTTCGATAATTTTTTCTATTATGTATGTATAGATATTATACAAAAAAAACTGTTCTGCAGGTTAACTGATTTTTGCCTGATTGTAAGCAGAATCACCAATCAGTAAGCCCTACAGTAAAAACTGCTACAGCCACATCAGCTCAGAGACGTTTTTACATTTGTAGTAGTGTTCGGTGTAATATACGTATAAGTAGTGTATAGTGTACGTTTGTAGTTAGAGTTTAAGGTACGTGGTAACCACTATCTAGCGCAAACTGGTTTATTCCCGTTTTACTCACTATGTGTTAGATGAAACCATAGCATGCTGGTAGAGCTTTCTCTAATGCCCACCTGGCTACCACTCTCAAGTTGAAAATATATCGCCAAGTACCAATAGGTATGTTCCGGCTATAGCACTTGAGAGCCAGTCTTCCACTAGGCTTAGCCTGCTATCATCTTGGGCCACCTCGTCACTTAAGATCAGGTGGGATAGTGGCTACAATGCTAAACCTATATCAATTTAAAAAAAAACGCAAAAGTCCCCAAGCTGATTTACTTGTAAATAACTGAAAATAAATTTTAGCTACTACACCTACTAAGTTATAAATACTAAATAATACATTTTTTTTTTATAAAATATAATAAATTTTCTTCTTTTATTATATAATAGTCAGATTCCCGGGCTATCTAACATTAGACTATCACGCTCAGCTCGCTTAAAATATTGATTTTTGTTAAGTAAGTCAGAAGTGGAAGCCCTCTCAAACTGCTATATCCGCGTTCTTAATGATCCGTAAATACATTGTTAAACGAAGAAGTCCGCGATAGCAAATGCCTATCTCTTATACGTAAGCCACAATAAAGTATTTTGCGATAATTTTTTTCTTGAAGATTAAAAATTTATTTATGAATTATTATTTAATGTTATATTATTTTTAGGCTTGGCATATTAATCCTTACGAACAAAAGTTACTTCATCATAAAAACAATTTTATTAAGTTAAATTTTGCCCTTTATAGTATGTTATTTGGATAATGAAAAATTAAAATAATTTACTACACGGGGGCGATGGCAGCGTGGTGTTAGTAGGATAAAATTAACACGGGTGAAACTGTGGGGCACAGCTAGTATTAAATAAACTAGTAATACTAATGAATTTAAAGGTCATGTATTCACTATGCATATAATATGGTAGTCGCATTCCAATCAGAACCTCGTTACTGTAACCGCTCAGTTAACATCGGTTACTTTTAATATTACAGCGTATCATTATTGATATTTATGATGTGTGTACATTGTTCGAAGCGTTGGGAAGTCGTACATCACCGAGTCACTCGGCGAAGCAATCGCTCATTCTTTAAACACGTCGTCAGTCACTTAACTCCAGTGAGCGGCTTCACAATTGAAGATGACATTTAACATAGTACTGCTTTATGAGAAAGTCATTTTTTAATACCAGCTCGAGTATTGCTTAGTGGAAATACGTTAGTTTTGTTTCTAGCATGATAACTGTTCTTATGCCAGTAAATCGAGTCCAGAGTGGTCAAGAAAAATTATGATCACGGATAGGAGATCATTTACCGAAAGTAACAGTCATTATACCCGTTAACACTGCTGTCAAAATCACTAGGCTAAATGCTGGCCCAGATATGTCATGCTGTAGAAAAAATATGTGTATGTACTTATGTACGCAAGTAATAGGATTTTACTTAACAATTTAAAAATAACTTCAATAATTTTATACCTCGTGCCAACAATGTATATATTATGACTGACTGACTTTTATTTAATTTATGTATTTATATACTGTTAAATTTCTTTTTACATAGTTTACACTACATATATCCTAACTGCCTCGTTAGCCTAGTGGTCGTAAGCGCGACTGCTCTGAGCGAGGTTCTGGGTTCGAATCCCAGGTCGAGCAAAGTGTTATTGGGTTTTTCCTATGAAATTCTCAGTAGCAGCTCGGAGTTTGGTTTCGTGCCCGATTAATGGCAATAGGCTCGCCCCCTATTACATGGGACCTAAAAACATACTCGGACGAACTGTGGGTGTACATTATAGCACACCTCTGCCTAACCCTTCGGGGAATACAGGCTTGATGGTATGTTATGTTACATATATTCTACATACATCTACGTACATCTATTATATAAAGTAATAGTTAATAGTGTTTGTATGTGCAAGTAAGTGGGAAGTGATTTATCACGCTGGACAGCAAAGCGATCGATCATTTACAGACTGTGTCAACTTTTAACTCCATCAAGTTAAGTATGGAAAAGTACCATGTTAAATTATTAAATTTAATTTTATTAATCTCTTTCTAAGTTATCATTTCCACTGTTAGTTGAATGTAAATAGCCAATGGTGAGGGGCACGTGATAAAAACATGACAATGAAAAACCTGACTGTCGAGAACTTTTATATTAATTATTCCCTTTCTATGAACTTAAAATTATTGTTTTAACAACAATCTCTTATGTCACAAATATTTCAAATTCTCCACACTTATGGGACAAGTTTTGATATAAATGAATCACATTTGAAATAGATTTAAGTTCTTTCTTAGTCTTTTCAAATACTATTTTGTCCCTATTTTCCGTATCATACAAATTACATAGATACATTAGAAGAATATAGAAGAAATATGTTATTCAGTATTTGTATATTGACAAATCTGGAAACAACTGCAACGATTTGGATGACATTTTGTATTTAGACAGTTTTTTACGTTCCAAGTTAACTTAAATATGGTGTTTTTTGGCAAGACACTGAGTGACGCTTGACTAAATATTTATTTAAATCTAACTTACTAATTTAAGTTACAAAGCGATAATTTTGTTGTAATGTTATCCGTTCGTACATCCACAAATATAATTCTAAAATGTTGGCCAAATGAATCGTCACACCATTTGACCTTCATTCACAACAATACTGATGGAGTTCCACGGTCAGTTTCCGCATCAATTTAGTCAAAACTAGAACGGTCTTAATGAGGATGTATTTTGTACGTTGTTCCTAAATTATAGTAATTTCGTACCAACTAGGTGAAGTATTTATAAGGTGGTTCTCAAAGTTTTTGCTTAATCATAAATATAAACAACCAACAGTTTTTAAATGTCCCCAAGGGACAGACATATATAAGAGGACCGAAGGACTCGCATGGGGTTGCCCATAAACATGAGTTGGCTAGAGTAAGTAGCCTTGAACATCGGCGGAAAGTTTATCTGTTTTTTACCGGATACATTTCGGCGGTGGAATTGCACAACTGAATTCCCCCATCCCCTTTCCACCATCGGATGACAAGTGACACGGCGAAGCGTCACCGATTTATGGTAGAAATTCCACCAGTGCGCACAAAGCGTTTTGCTAGCACATTTATAATGCGCACCGCTAAAGAGTGGATCACCTTGCCGGATTTCGTTTTTCCCGATAATTATAACCTGTGTATTTTCAAGTCAGACCACATCATCACTTATGATCAGGCGAGACAGTGGTCAAATGCAAGCCTATCCATAGTAAATAAAAAAAAATTGATAGATTAAAAAAAAAATTCTTAATGTTGTGACAACCGAGGCTTTACCAAGTGTGTAGGTATGTCGCCTGTCTACAACATATAATTTGCTTCCCCTATGGACATAATTAATTTGGCATTACCAACTTCAAAAGAATGCAATACTCATTTTTTTAATCGTTATATGTTTTAGCGTTATGGCTACAATCTAACATGATGATAAGTGACGATGTGGCCTAAGATGGTAGCACGCTAAGCATAGTAGAAGACTGGCTCTCAAGGGCAGCTGCCAGAACACACCTATTGGTACTTGGCGACAGATTTTGAACTTGAGCACCTAGACACTAGCACTAACTTGGTATTACAAAAAGCCCTCCCACCAAGCTATGGTTTCATCACGATGTTTTCCTTCACCGAAAGCTCAGGTTCATTGCAGGGGTTCGAACTCACGTCGATTGATGCAATGTCCGTACATGCTACAACTGAGCCAACATTACCATCTGTATTACGTTACTGGACAGAAACAAGTAATATTAATAAAAATGTATTTAGTACTTTTAGCTTTTACTGAACAACTTTAGTCATAGCATTTTCTACTTATTTGACTCTTCCCCCAAGTATAAGCTGTAAAAGCGAAATCTTGATCTTTCAAAATTATGCTCGGTTTTTAGTAAAATATTATTTTATAATTTCGTCAAACAAATTAATAGTTTTCTTTTCTCTACAATAATGTTTAACTCTGGAATAAGTTCATTCATCCAGAACGTTCTATTCGACGCTTCATGCGTTGTAGAATAGAGTTGATTTTGGAACGGTAATCCAAATGTTTTGTTAAACTCCGTCTCTTATTTCTGAACGGAAGCCGCGGTGAGGGTAGGACGATTAAATTTAGAAATGGAATGCGTGCAACGGATGCTTGTATTAGGTGTAATATTGCAAGATGGCGTTTTTATTTATATTTTAATACTTGCAACATTCTTCCTATGTTGAAAAACTTTTTTATTTTATAGCACAATTAAGAGGGTAGATTATATTATTTTTAATGTTATTTATACACACTAATATATATAAGTTTCAGCAATATAGATGATTTATGGAAAAAATTTACTCATGAGAAAAAAAGAAAAGTTTGGTGAAGACAGGAAGGACGTCTTGTCAAAACCCATTACCAAGTAATCTGTCAGTGTGTTCTGGCAGTTGCAATAGAATCAATCCCTTTTTAAAGGTTTAGTTTAATAAGATAATATCTTCTGCAACCAAATACTCAATTAAAATTAACTTGCATTATGACCAGAGCATATCTCAAAAAAATAAATTCGGTAGGAATAGCGAACGTATAAGCTCAATATAGTACCTAACGTCGTGGAATTTTATATGACTTGTGCTGTTGAAAACACTATAGGAGTCTTTGTTACTATAACGTACTTCTGTTTTCTTCAGCTTGACTTTATAGCAACAATGGCTAAGCCATATAAAATTCCACAATATGTAACAAGAATATGTGCGCCTTATTGTCTTGTCATTAGTTAAAATGTTTTAGGCTCATATAATTAGGCACAGTAGATTCTAAAGAAAGGAATTTAATGTGTAAAAAATAGGCCAGATTTTAGTCAAAATTACTCTTTGTTTTATGTCCACCTCCTACACTTAACTGTTTATGAGATTTCACTACTTTTTATAGACAAACCGTCTCAATCGAGACTTGACCCATTTATTACACCATGTTTTTTTTTTGAGATATATATTTCTAAGACATTTTAAACGTTGACATTATCAATTTATATATTTCTGTCAGGCCTGGCAAATATTGAATGGCTTTTCCACTAGTTAATGGCTCGATCACAGCACCACCTATCGGATCCTAACATAATTATGAACCACCTTCTCGATATAACAAATATGTTATTTGATTATAAGCTTAATGGGTCTGTCTTCTCGTTAAGTTTACACGATCACTAACAGACGCACACAAGATTTTTATATGAAAAATTGTAATAGAGGTGAAGGTGTCATTATACAGTATGTATTAAAACCCCATCGGATCCGTGAAGGTGTTATTAGGTATCGAGATTATATTCTGTTATGTTATCTATCTCGAATTATAAATAAAAAAAATCCCTTAATGAAATTAAAAAAAATTAGTTAAATGAAAGAATTTACGTGGCAAAACAGGCGGCGCGGCGCAGTGTATATATACTACAATACGATCAAACGTAACGCTGCACCGCGCCGAGGATGGCGACGGTGATAACACGTTTTAAAAATGTGCTAAATTTTAGGGAAACTAAAACGAAATATGTTAATTTTAAATCACAATAACATTTTTATTTTCATAATAAATAAAATTTTGATGTTTTTTTGGTAATGCCATTGGGTTATCTATATACCCTTCTCGGATTCGACGGGGTTTTAAATACATATTGTATATTGCATTATATGCTCACACCTGTAATGTTATATATGTAGCAACACCTTAATATATCAACACATGTTTGGTGCGGTCTCGCTGAGATGCCGCGTCGCGCCGTGGCCATTCCAAGCGCCACAAATAGATTGCTCCTCCATTGGACATCTATTTTATACCACAGATACAAAAATGTGTTAGAGTATCAACGCCTTCATTTAAACATACACGCTTCGGTGGTCAGCGTTTTAAAGTGTAAAGAATGAAAGAACAAATAAATTAAGTAACTTTTGAGATACATGCTGGAACTGACAAGGAATTGCATAAGTTTTGTACTCGTAATCCAGGCAAAGCACTGTTGTAAATATAATATATTGAAGCAAAGCAGATTACGATTGCAAAGAACAAACGATGTTATAATATTTCCAGCTTCTTACATAATATTTCTAATTACTGGACTCTGATTAAATGCAAACAGGAATGAAGAACGTTAAGTGTCTACCACAAACCTATTTGTCTTTAATCAAGGTATATCACAGATAACTGACTACTTCTAAGGACCAAATTTGAACACCTCACTTTTTTCGCTTTTTTGCAGGTGTTTGTTGATAAATTTTCTAATTGAATCAGGCGGACATTAGAAATGCCATGTAATGCAATGCAATTGTCCATAAAATGTCATCCATCCTATCTAGACAGAAGTAGGTCTATACTGCACGGGTGCTGGCGCTGGCGTTCGACACGAGCAACGTTTTGATTGAGTCCACTGTTTACATTCAACGTTGGCTCGCTTGTTACTTCCACACCTTCGACTTTGCACCACCACAATCACAAGGTACTAAACACCGTCATGAAATAAACTAACTGGAACTATATTCTAATACGTTAAGGTTAAGATTTGACTGAATATTTAAATTTTTAATCTAGTATGATTATATTTGACAGGTTTATCGACTTCAGGACATCAGTGTTGATGGTTTCAATTTATTGTTCGCTCGCTGTTATGGTTTTTAGGTCCCTGTTTCTGGGTTTTCATGTATGGAGTACATTTAGAAAAGCGCTTGCCAATTCTTTAATTTAGTATTTTTTATGGTAAAATATGTAACAAATAAATAACAAAATAATATTTAATTTCAAAATGATTTAAAAGTACATAATTTTTACATGACTGCGATAAAGGGGGGTTAATTTTTACGAGCGTATGTCTTTTGGCACGCTTTGTAGCCTAAACAGCTTGATGGATTATAGCATACGAAGTGTCGTTAGATTTGTCTAAAATATGGGAGTGACATAGGCTATATAATGTTTAAGTACGAGGTCGGTAAATAATAGGATAAATAAAAAGCAAAAATAGAAAATTATATTTATTAGTTGTGTGTTTTAGAAAATTTGATTCAAAATATTTCTCCTATTTACCAAAAAACGCTTTTGTAATTAGTTACCTGAGAATTAATATTATGTTATGTTCTGAAAATTATTGAACTTTGTTAACTTATCTTGTTTGCAGTGTTCAAAGAAGACTGTGTAGAATCAGTGAGTTGGCTCGTCATTCCCACAATTATCTAATAACGAGCGGCTGTCACATAGAAGCAGTAATCGTGCGTGATGGATGGGAGATGTACATCGGTCGGTACTTCATACTGGTCCTTTAGAGCAGGTCCTCGCTAAGATCCCACATTTATACATTTAAACATAGATTTTATTTTTATTTAAGCTTGGATAAATGTATGATCGCGTGTCTCTCAGGGCTTAAATGAGATCAAATCCTCTCGTTTACTCAAAGTCTCAAGAAATTGAATGTAAATTTTAACTGAAGTTACATCACTGTTACGTATTTTTGTGCAATAAAATGACGGTTTAGTAATTAATAGCAAGATAAGTGCGATCCAATAACGTCGGCGATCAGTAAAAGATATATAATTTTCGGTAATCACTCTTATCATACCGGCGTACTATCGCAAAGTTACTGCAACTCGCGCTGCTGTGTTTCAGCCTGAAGAATTAAGTTCCACGAGGAATGTACACCGATTCAGCCATGAGGCATTCTAACTGTATAATTAATAATATCTAGCGATCGCCCGAAGGTCTAAATTCGACCAGCGACTTTGTGATCATAGACTATTTTCTGTTTGACATTTGCAGTATTCATGAACCTAAACAATGACTATTATCTACATCACTTGCTGTCACTTTTCATTGAGTGACAATGAAAATATTTTGGGGATCTAAGTTCTATGGAACCGGTTGGGTTAGGATTCGCAGTATTAATTTATTTAATTGAATATATTAGTAACAGTTATTATAGATAAATTTTAGCTTTCTGCACTCCTTCTCCATATAAACCTTATATATAGATAATAAATACATTCGGGGACACAATTTCACAAACGACTCTTTAATTCCACATTAAGCAAAGCTTATATTACGGTCACTAAGCAACTGATAATATACATGTATTAATATCTTACATCAAGACACACAACTGATAAATATACCTACACATCACTCAAAAGTCAGTCACATGCTGAGATCGAACCCACGACCTCTCGGTTCAATAGTTGGGCGTACTACTATCGAACCACGAGGCCTATCAAACTAATTAATATTAAGTGGACGGTACAACAATTAACACAAGGCCATGTTTAACATAACTCCTTGAAAAAGTAAAGTGTAATCGCAAAACTGGACGCGGTCCTTAAAAAATTGAATATAATTAATAAAAAAATCAAACCTTGATAAATGGAGAAGCCTAAACAAATGATTGGTGAAGGGTTGACGAGCGAGTCCGCGAGACAGAATACTGTTAACTCTACTAAGTAAACAATCCACTACGTGCTTTGTCTGTGTTTGTCCAATAGAATTGTGTGGTCGGATACTTTTATCGTAGTTTAGAATCAATACAGAGGTACAACTCTGTAGCTTTTTGTACGTTAAAGTTTACATGTATGGGACGTTTAATCAACTGTTAAAAACAGTTACATACTAAATTAGTTATAAATAATTCTTTGGTTAATTATATATATTTAATATCCTTATTCCCATAGCAATGATATACACTACTGAAGGTAATATATAAGCATATAATATACTCATTACTAACATAAGACAATTTTTAACAAAAAGGGAATTCATCTTCAATGATTTTGAAGAGTTCCCTGGTGTATCTTCGAAGATGAAGGTCCAATAGTAATGAAATTAAAATGGGACCACTCTTGAAGTATCCTCTACACAATAAAAAAATCAACAAATTCCCATTAAAAAAAATAGGTACATTTGAATAGAAAGCCTCCGTTTTTTTTTAATTGTCTAAAAAGGAGTGAATATGAAGAGGTAATTTCTGTAACTGCTGATCCAATTCTGAAAATTATTTCACTAATGAAAAACTAAATGGTCTTTTATTACATTGGGTTATATTTTACTGGTTAGTTTTATATTGTAACTAGCTCTGTTCGCGGCTACAGAGTGCCGTCGGTGGAGCGTAGATCTTAAATTTTGTTCCTTAATTTCGTCACCATCTTTAAAGTTGTTGTTAGATTGTTATTAAGAACAATATCATCATTCATAATCACTGTCAATCGTGTTTTTTAAACATACAATAAAGTTATTCCGTCTTTTTTATTATTCAAAAGGGTTCTAGTTCACGTTATCTACAGATCACCATTTATAATCAAATTGTACAATATAATACAAATACGTGAAGCAAAAGCTTTCTACCCCTTTTTAAGCGTATTGAGTGCATGGAAGACTCAGATTTGGCATGGTTAAAGTTTATATGGAGGAGTGCAGACAGCTACAATTTATCCATAATGTCTATGATAAAAAATCGCTTGTCGACTTTCGAGCTTAGGGCGATCGCTAGTTATAATAACTCTATTAAACGTCTACCAAATACAAATGAGATTATCCAAAACAAAAATAAACTGCTTTCACTACAATACGAGGTAAATAGCATAGAATATTTGAATAATATAGAATTGTCTCTCTGTTCAACATTAACTATGTCCCATACGGATCTTTATCAAGTGTGTGACACATACGCGATGTTGTTTTTTTTTTCAAAAAAACATATTTTTCCGAAGCACCACTAACCACTAGCGTGTATTTATTTAAGAAGCAATGTAACGAGTTGTTGAGGATTCCTCACGTCATTGTGAAAGCACGGACCACATTCATCGATGGACTTATTGTATTATTTTTAGCAAAGACATGAGCATGAATGTATTTATGCCGAAATGAAAATTAAAAACATTTTACTTATTATGACTGTTAACTGTAACTGTAACTGTTAACAAACTACTACCGGGTCGGAAAACATCCCAGTCATCGAGAAGAGTTGGTAAGAAAATTCATCGGGTATATCGAAATATTTTTCCGAATTATAATCTTTATCTGGGGGTATGGCAATGCCCCCACCTAGTTGTATTGACAAAATTTGTAGCTGGTAATTTTTTTTCTACATACTCGAAGTTCGCACCTGTTTTTTGTACAAAATTTTATTGAAAAAAGTTTAAATTTGCTTGAAATAAATACAAAACTTAGTACATGCGGCTTACTATAGATTTAAAAATGAAAATGAAATCATTGTTATGAATTATTATTTCCTGTCAATGTGTATTATTGTTATTATTAGTATTGTAATGTTCCTTTCACTTTCTCTACGATATTACAATATAATGTCGACGGCACCCACCTAAAAATGAATGTACATCGCCAATCGTCGTTGCTATGGAACGTGAAAATACGCATGAGAGCATAAACGTTTAATTACATGTAAAATCGCAGTCGTTCGGCGTTAGAACTCAATCACAGCATTCCACTAGAAATGAACCATAGTATGATTACTACTAACAGTGATTAAACTTTTGTTGTTTTTACTTGAAAAACAACGAAGTGGAGAGGCGAGTTCACCTATATACCTATAGGTGTGTTCTGGCAACTATACTTGATAGTAAATCCTTCTTTAGTCTTAACGTGTTACCTGTCTTAGACCACATCATTACTCAAAAGAAAACTCAAAAGAAACTGACCTAAGAAAAACAAAAGAAAAAATATTGTAGTTAAACCTGGGTATCTTCAAGTTTTGAGTGAATATATAATATAATTCAACCTTCTAGGCAAGCGTGCTCCATCGTAGACCACGTCATCATCACTTACGATCAGACGAGATAGTGGTCAAACGCAAGCCTATTCATTGTAAAAAAAAGATATTGCAGCTAACTCGTATTTAAAAGTTGGTAGGTACCTAATTAACTTAAAAATATTAAAACATAGCAACAAGTATATTTCTTTGGCATGATCTGTTAGCCTAACGGCTTGGTGGATTTTAGCATACTAGGTGTCGTTTAGTTCGTTTTAATTGTGGAAGTGATATAAGCTATATCTTATTGTATTAAGTGAGCAATGATGGAGGAAATGAATGTGAGGAAACGATTTAGATGAAACTTTGTATTTAGATAATGTTTTACATTCCAAGTGTACTTAGAGAGGTGTTTTTTTAAGACACTGAGCAAAACTCGGTTGCCCAGATGTTAATATTAAAGTACAATGTCTGGCAATCAAACAAAAAGCAAAAAACAATAATAAAAAAACTGTTTTTGTTTCAGTTAGGTTTTTGTTTGCTTTTTAAATTATTTATTTATTTCCTATCCTTTCCTTTTCCCAACACAGTGATCGTTTAAAAGTTTGTAATTAAAAATGAAATAATATAAAATGTGATTCAGTTTAGTTCATTCAGTGGAATATTTAATCGTTGTTCGTATTTTACACGTGAATGAGAGGAGGCCTCTTAAGCGCCAGGGGATCAGAGCTTAAGTCAGCTGATTCTATATCATACATTAAATGATCACAGTGCACATCGAAGTAATTATTTAGCTAGCCAGCGGAACAATCTCGTATAACTTATAACTATTTTAAAATACAAGTGTGTACAGTTGGTACACGATGAATATGATTTATACTATGGACCTCAGTCTGGTTTCGATAGGAGCGTGCGACGCGACGCGACCGCCTGTCATTAGAGAATCTGATTAATTGCTCCCAATTAACATCGTTTGGCAGAATGCCAATGAAGCTTGTAATCTGAAGGATCATGAACTGTTTCGTCATACATTGTCCGATGTGGGGTATATAGAAACATATTGTGAATTAGGACTGCCGGTTAACACTTTAACTGTAATTATAGCTTGTGCAGTGTTATTTTTGTGACTAACTATCAAGGTCAGCTGCTATACAATATCGATAGGTACTTGATGACAAACTCTTAACTTACGAATACTACTTTGCCTTTGCAATAGATGTTGCTAAACTCCGTCACAAAAGTAGAGTTATAATATATTTATTCACCAAAAACTCAGTTCTTGGTAGAAAACATGGTAAATTAAATATATTCATACATCCGTCCGGTTGTTTGGAAAGATGACACTAATTATTTTAACAGAATTTTTAATATATAATAGAAACTTAAAAAATATGTTCATCATTACAAAACTTAAAATTGTAGAATATAAGAATTGCAATACGATAGAAGTCGGTGGTGATGGAACCAATACACGCAGTATGAGCAAAGAGAGCACGTTAAAATGAACCGTCGGCACAAAAAATCCCTAGAAATGACGAATCAATAGTAATCCGAACGCAGTAAAAACCCTTCAGCGAAAATAACCTACACCCGGGTAAATATGAAATTTGCCGAATAAATTGATACGACGGTGACACCGGCTGTCGGTAATACGTCCGGGCGTTTGGTGAAAATTCAATTACGTGACAACCCAACGACACGACGTGAGTGAACCCGGGTAATAACGTTATAGCGAAATTACATTATGTCGCCGATAGAAAAAGATTTTTTTAAAATAAATTCACCAATATTCAATACGATAGTGATGAAGACAAAAGATAACCCACCAGCGTAATGGCTCGGTGACAACATCAAAGAACTTCAATGAGCTTCCATTGAAGAAATAAAAGAAGTCGTTACTTGATGGTGGGGGACTTTCCAATACTCGCTTAGTTACCCATTTAGTTGAAAACTTATTGCTACTTGAAAACCAGCTCCCTACTTAAGCTTAACATGATACCATCTTCAGGCACTTCATCACTCAAAATCACTCTAGGAGTTGTAGACGCTTTGGAAGATATTACTGCTGAAGCAACGCCTCCGCTCCCCTGTCCGTAAGGCAGCAGTTCGAGCACAACTCTATTCCCGCTTAAAGGGTATATAGTTGACAATACTTACTGCCTCCGCAGACTTTCAGTTCAGTCTTTATGAGTAGTAGAAGAAGAAAATTCCCCTGTGGTGGGTTGTTGAGGGTCCTTGGAGGGTTCCGTGGGGTCATGTGGGGTCAGTGGGGTTCCAAAGTGTGTCTCGACATTTTCCCTGTGGGAGTACTTGGGGGTCCCGTGGGGATCATTTGGGGGTCAGTAGGGTTGATTATTTTCATAATTGTATATTCATAATTTCATAATTCATAGTACATATATTTCATAATATAGTGCGGCGATGCGTCGCCACGGCCTGTATCGCCACGCCAATAATCAGGTTTACTTCTCACCTATAGATTTTTTACATCAAAAGTTTGATCGCAGTTGATCGTTCGGTGATGCTGTAAAGGTGATAAAGACAATATCAAATTTTATTTCAGAATTTTCTTTTGTAAACGTAATCTTGTATCGCTATGTCCCTACGGACCCTGAAGGTACAGTCCCTACGGCTGTATATTTACATAAATGTGATGTGTGCCGATTTAAGAAGTCTCTAAACATCGATGTTCAAAGGTCACAGTCAATAGGCCGATGGTACTATTGCGATATCACGTTCATCGGTCGACACTAACGCCGATTTGATCGTTGTTTATGATTTGGGAACACTAGACCCTTCCTTCCATATATCATTGTAGAATCAATCTTAAACAGCACACAATAAAGTGTAGATTGCATCAGGAAAGATTTATTTATATATAGGTCACGTATGAACAAAATTCACTTTCTCTGTAAGTAAAATTCTACTATTTAATAACGTCTCGGGTTGCGCTACCTTGTGTTATCAATATTTAGTAGAAATTAGAGGACTCTTGAAAATGCTAGTATCCAGTGACGTAACATTAAGGGACTTACCCTTATCCAACGTATTTTAAGGAGCAAGACAAGGATTCATTGACAGTCATCGTTTTCATGGTAGCTAATAGCACGGCTGACCGTAATAGGTGGTTAAATATACATTGGCTGGTCGAACACGTGATGACTAAAAAAAAAAGAATGTTGTTCATTGAGATTTACACGATATATAATGAAATCCAGTTAGTGCAATAATTGTAATTTCAAAATAATTAACTCAAAAGACAACAAAGTTAAACAAATACTAAATACTAGAAAATTACCATCGTCTCGATATCCGAACTGATTTGGGGTAAAACCGAATTCGTTTCTATAATTAGTTTGGTTTTGGAAAGTCATTTATGAGGTGTCACATTACTCGTTAATTGGTCTGTGTCGCGTGACTCGCATGTTCCTCGTAGGAGCCTGTCAATTAATTTACACTGATGTTTAGATAAGCGGCATCAGATTTCAACGTTTTATCATTAGAAATTAGATAAATTTAATTTTATTTGATACTTATTACTGTTTGTTGTGGGAAGGCACAGAAAATTTCTTTGAAGATTTATCTCTAATTGAGGCAGCCGTCTTATGTTCCTGAGGTAAGTAGCATTTCCAGAGCTCCTTGGGAAACGGAGGCTCAAGATCAGCAACGCACTAGTGATAACCATGATACAAAAAAATCTCAAAATAGACATAAATTAAGGTAAGAACTCAATGAGTAAATGAGTATAGGTAGATAATAAAAGCATGTCTACATAATGTTCTATATTTATGTGTAATAAAATATTAGGGTACCGTCTGCGTACGGAACCTGATACGTGCCAACGACTCTGCGTAAATGTCGATCCCATTTACCTTATAGACATGTTCTGAATACTCTGAGACATGAGCTTTTAGCGTTTGCCGGGCGATAGGGCATGACAAATGTGTCTGAGTGGACTGCGATCACCACACACCAAGTAAACAGCCGTCGTAGTGGCGCGCTTAAGCATGTTGCGTTCCAGGTTCAGGTGGTGCACCATCCAGTATTTGAGCGGGGTGGGGGGATCTGAACATGCAATGAATCCTAAATTCAAATTTAATTAAATTTAGGTGGATTTTCTATAAGAGCGTGTTTTGTAGTTTTTTTTAACTATTATTAATTTTTACTTTTTTATTTGAGGTTTTTATAAAAGCGTGTTTTTTTTACAATTTAAATAAAAATCAATGATTTTCAATAAAATCGAGAAGTCCAGTTTTGGAAAACAAAAAATCGCTAATCCAGATTATCCTAGTAAGGATAACGGGTCTAACTGTTTGAAACATTGAATTGTCATCGGTCCTTGATAAGTATGCCAAATTTCAAGTTAATCCGACATTTTCAAGGGGGTCAAAATAATGTTCAAAATTTCCGTTACATACAGACATACGTATGAAGCTAATAAAAGCGTGGTAAAGCATACATTTCTATCTATACATTCTGTTGTGGACAGCGAGCGGGGCGAGCGAATAACGATAGTCTAATAGTATAAAATGAACAAGTAAATGAAATAATACGTGTTAGGAATAAGGTTTATAAATACGTGTTAGGAATAGATATAATAATATGAACTGAATATGTCTGAATATGTGTATTTTAAAACAATTAGAATAAGAATATAGCTAGTTGTAAGTTTAAATGTATAAAATTTCACTAGTTGTAAGGATGAACCATGCCAGACTCGGAACATCTGGCATGGTGACTCATGGTACTGCCGAGAGCGCGCACACAGAGCGTGCGCGCTCATTGGCTGAGCGACGCCCCGCACGGAATCCATCGCACTACCGGTTGCGAGGCAAAGGGCGAGGTTAAATATAGCGGAGAGGGCGGCAGTACTGCGATCAGTTCGAGAAACACCACAACACCAGCAACAGCAAGCAGCGAATCTACAAGCAAACTACAGTCAAGAACGTTATTAAGAAACCACATTGTTACTACGAACTACTGTAACTTTGTAAGAAACAAGAATAAAACAAGCGCTATTAATTTAGCACACATTAAAATATTGTGGACGTCTTTTATTCACAATATTATCTGGTCCTTCGGAAGCCGGATCGGAAGAAAAAAGAACAGAACATTTCGCCGATCTACAACAACGCTTGAAGAAGAAACGACGTGTTATCAAGACATCTGTATCCACGAACGGCGTACCCAGATCAATGGTTGTTACGAGAAGCCAGGGAGACGCAATGGAATCACAAAACAGAAATAACACAGTCCGAGTATTCGAAGAATCGCCGCTATCGCCAGACGTACAGAGGGCTGAGGGCACACCCCGACCGGAGGGAACACCCTCTGTACCTGTTACTCGCACTGACGTCAGAACAGGCCACGTTTCCCCGCCACGCTCACACAGATCGACGACGAGTGCGACTATGCGATCACGCCTCGCCGAGCTACAAGCGGAAGAGAAACTAGCCGCAATTTGCCGTGAAGAACTCCGTATGGAGGCGGAATTAATAAAGAAACGCCTCGCCGTGGAGTTAACGTCGATACGGGATGAAGCAGAGGACGTACGTGAGCAAACGAACGAGGAGCCAGATGAACGTATTCACCGAGTGGATGACTGGCTCCGCTCACAGCCCGAAGCTACACGGGGGGAACAATTACCGTGTACCCGTAACGACGCGCGGCAACAAGACGAACGCAGGCCTGAACGACGTGCCCGTTCGCAATCGAGCAGTGATATTAAACAGCTCGCCGCGATACTAGAAAAGATGACGCATACTCATCCACCGCCACGCCAAGCCGCCGACTTACCTGTATTCACTGGAGCGATCAACGAGTGGCTGCCATTCAAAGCAGCTATGAGGGACTCCACGCAGCTGTATCGTTTCTCGCCTACAGAAAACATAGCGCGCCTACGTAACAGCCTGCGTGGGGACGCCCGCGACGCAGTGGCAGCGCTACTACACACCGCGAACAATCCAGATGAAATCATGCGGACACTGGAACAATGTTTTGGCAGGCCGGAAGTAATTATAGACAAGGCGCTGGATGATATGCGGAAATTACCACGACCGGGAGTTACCGCAAGCGAACTGAACGCGTTCGCAGTAAAACTACAAAACATAGTCTGTGTTTTACTAAATCTCGACTAGCGGAGCTACCTGTACAACCCGATGCTGGCTCGGGAAGTATTAGAAAAACTTAGCCCACACCTGAAGTCCCGGTGGTGCGACTATGCGGAAGAGAACGAGGGAACAACGGATCCAGAGGTCGTTGTATTATCACGCTTCCTAATGCGTGAAGCGAGCCGTGCGTTAAAACATACATATGCGCCCGCCACGGCTTCGACAGCGACCTCTAGACGCGAAGTATTGAAGCCTGCCGCACCGCAAGTCGCCGCCAGAAAGAGACAGAACGTCTTTGCTACGGTGGACACAGAAACCGAACATCTGTGTCCTAGCTGCGATAAGCCCCATCCGTTGTCTCGGTGCCCGCAATACAAGGCACTGAACGTCGAGCAACGGTGGGAGCTAGTGAAGAGCAAAGGCGTCTGTTTCAAATGTATTGACAAACGCCATCGTCGTGTGTACTGCAATGGAAAGCCGTGCGGTATTAACTCCTGTCGTCGTCCGCATCACTCGTCGCTTCACAACGACAGACCAAGCGATAGCGAAGAGCAAGCTCAGAACAACGTGACACCGTCAACGAGCGAGACGGTAATGGCTGTCGCAACAACTATAGAACCGATACAGATTATACTAAAAATCTGTCCGGTAACTATATCGGGCCCCAAAGGAGCGGTGAACACGTACGCTCTGTTGGACGAGGGCTCGACTATATCGCTAATCGACGAGGACTTGGCCAAGGACATCGGAGCGCATGGAACGTCACATCCACTGCAACTACAAGGCGTCAATATGGGCAAAGAATACACGAATAGCCAAATTGTACAAGCGAAGTTGTACGAACCGGGCGGCAACAAGAAGCACGAGTTCCGAGCTCGAACGATAAAAGGACTCCGACTGCGCGAACAAACAGTTTCTCTAAGCACACTCCAACACGCTCACTTACGCAATTTGAAAGTGAAGCAGGTGTGCTATGAGAAGGCGAGGCCGCGTATATTGATAGGTACGGACCACTGGGAGATGATCGTATCCAGAGAGCTACGCGTCGGCAAACCGTACCAGCCGGCGGCGTCGAAAACTCAACTGGGTTGGGTGGTGCACGGAACCGCACCACACGTGAGCATCGGCCACAGCGAAGCCCTGCTACACATATACGCACCTGAACGCAACACTGGCAGCGAGATCCGGAACGAAAGTCTACACGAGCTCGTAGAACGGCACTTCAAAATAGACGCGCTCGGCGTAGCCCGCGAACCGAGAATCAGCGACGCCGACAAGCGCGCGACGCGAATACTCGACGGAACGATCCAACAACGCAGTGAAGGCTACGAAGTAGGTCTACCGTGGCGCCGCGACGACGTAGTACTACCTAATAGCTACAATATGGCGCTACGACGACTTCACTCGATAGAAAAGAAAATGGATCGTTCCACAGAGTTTGCGGCGGCGTATACAAGTCAGATCAAAAACTTGTTTAAGAAGGGCTACGCCGTACGCTGCGAGGGACACGAACAGACTAGCAACATCAGCTGGTTTTTACCTCACTTCGCCGCTGTATTCAACCCGAACAAACCCGGCAAGCTACGAGTAGTATTCGATGCCGCCGCACGCAGTGGAACTACGAGTTTAAACGACGAGTTATTAGAGGGACCGGACCTGCTACGATCGCTGCAGGGGATTTTATTCCGGTTCAGAGAGAAGCCCGTCGCCGTCACTGTTGATATAGAGGAAATGTTTCTGAGAATACGAATACGCGAAGCGGACCAGCCGGCACAACAATTTCTGTGGCGAGGCAACGACCGGAACAAGCCGCCACAGAAATATAAAATGAGATCGTTGATATTCGGCGCAGCAAGCTCACCGTTCATAGCACATAGTGTACGCGACCGCAACGCTGAAAAGCATGCACGAACGCATCCAGATGCGTTCAAGGCAATAACGCAGAGCCACTACATGGACGACCTGGTGGATAGCTACGACGATGAAGAAACAGCTATCCACACTATAAGGGAAATACAAGAAGTCCACGCAGTAGCCGGCTTTACGTTACGCGGATGGAGCAGCAACCGAGCGAGCGTACTCAGTGGAACACCGGACGAGCTACGCGCACGATCGCCCGCACAACTTGGCGGGCATGAACAAGAAAAGATCCTGGGCCTATACTGGAATGCAGCTACGGATGAACTAGAGTTTAACACGTCCATGCATCGAGTACCAGCCGATGTACGCGCACACAAGCGGGCACCTACAAAACGAGAACCTCTGAGTGCGGTTATGTCAATCTATGACCCGCTCGGCTTACTCAGCCACTACAGCGATAACGCGACCAACTTCCGTGGGGCGGACACCGAGCTACGCGCCGCCTACGCCGAATGGGCACCTGCGCTACGGGGGGAGGGGCTACGGCACAGCGTCGAGTGGCGTTACATCCCGCCCGGCGCGCCTAACCAGGGAGGTGCATGGGAGCGGCTAGTGCGGTCGGTAAAAACCGCGCTCGCCGCCACTTTGAACGAGCATGCGCCTAAAGAAGAGGTGCTCCAAACCGTGCTCGCGGAGGCCGAGCATTCGATTAACGCGCGGCCTCTAACGCACGTGAGCGTCGACCCGCGGGACCCAGAGGCGATCACTCCCAACCATTTTCTGCTTGGGAGTTCGACGGGTATGCCTACGACGGGGACCTGCGACACGGCGGACCGGCGTACCTGGCGAGCAACCCAGGCGCTCGCCGATCATTTCTGGCGGCGCTGGGTTAAGGAGTACCTCCCTACACTGGTGCCACGCGGGAACTCAGCCGACAGCACGCGCCCTCTGAACGTCGGGGACTTGGTCGTGGTTGTCGACTCCGCCTTGCCGCGCAACACCTGGCCGCGCGGAATCGTCACGAGAACCTACACCGGACCAGATGGAGGAGTGCGGAGCGCCGACGTGAAGACGAGGAGCGGTGTGTTCCGGCGCCCGACGACGAAGCTCGCCGTCCTGAGAGGAGAGTGAGGCTGCGCAGGCTACGCCGGGGGGAGAACTGTTGCGGACAGCGAGCGGGGCGAGCGAATAACGATAGTCTAATAGTATAAAATGAACAAGTAAATGAAATAATACGTGTTAGGAATAAGGTTTATAAATACGTGTTAGGAATAGATATAATAATATGAACTGAATATGTCTGAATATGTGTATTTTAAAACAATTAGAATAAGAATATAGCTAGTTGTAAGTTTAAATGTATAAAATTTCACTAGTTGTAAGGATGAACCATGCCAGACTCGGAACATCTGGCATGGTGACTCATGGTACTGCCGAGAGCGCGCACACTGAGCGTGCGCGCTCATTGGCTGAGCGACGCCCCGCACGGAATCCATCGCACTACCGGTTGCGAGGCAAAGGGCGAGGTTAAATATAGCGGAGAGGGCGGCAGTACTGCGATCAGTTCGAGAAACACCACAACACCAGCAACAGCAAGCAGCGAATCTACAAGCAAACTACAGTCAAGAACGTTATTAAGAAACCACATTGTTACTACGAACTACTGTAACTTTGTAAGAAACAAGAATAAAACAAGCGCTATTAATTTAGCACACATTAAAATATTGTGGACGTCTTTTATTCACAATACATTCTATACATTATGTCGGGATTTATGAGTTAAAATTATAATAAAACTCAGTTTTGCAGGATATACACAGCGAAAGAAATTGGAACGTGCAAAACTTGTTATAAATCAAACAGCAAAGCAAAGAAAATTCTAAGAAATCTTGGAAGGTTAATTGGCGAAGTTAGCAAGATAAAGTAACCTCGTTTAATCTATCTTTTAACTTGCGGCGAGATGCTGAATGAGCTTTCGAAAATCCCTATGTATTTTGTTCTATCATATCAGTATTTTTTTTATTTCTTTGATATTTAATCATTTGGCTATTATCGCCACAACTAAATAAGATAGAATATGTGATTTTTGATTTTACCGTAAGTAAATAATAATTGTTATAACTATTTGAAAATATAATAACTCTATATAATTCAATCCAGATTTTCACCATAATGATAATTTTTATTGAAACAATAATAACAAATTTTTCTTTGAAAGATACTAAGGAAAATTACGTAAAAAGGGAATTTGAGGAGAATCGGTACAATTTTTATTTTTAAACTAGTTGTGCCCGTGGCTTCGCTCACGTGGACTACAGAATGCCCGCACGAATCTTCCTCCCCGCTCCCGGCTATTTTAAAGACAAAAATCCTTATTGTGGGTGTTCTTTAGAAGATACCTTAGAAGACGTATACTCTTCCTGACTTTTTTGTAGGTCTTTTTAATGCCTACAAATATGTGGTACATTAATTTGCTATATCTCTTATGGTTTACTCAACATAAGCCATTTAAGCGCCCGAATTGATTCACCATGACCAGTTTTTTATTTGTGCGGAACCCTAAATCTTTTTCTAAAATAAAAGTAGCCTAAGTTACTTCCTATATCATCAGCTATCTATCAGTGAAAGTCCCGTCAAAATCGGTACAACCGTTTCGGAGATTACCCGGAACAAATAGACAGACAAAAATTCAAAAAATGGGCTTTTTGTTAAAGGTATCGCATATACTTTCATATGCATTTAGTAGTAAAACTGTTATTTTGACATTATAAACAGACACTTCAATTTTATTAATTGTATAGATATTGATAACGGACATACAAAATTTTATTTATTTTATTAAGATTTTAATAAATCTTATTTTATTTATTAATCGCATAATAAGCCTGATATTTATTTATGTATTATTATATGTTATATCAGCTACAATTATTATTAGTATTTTTTTTACTTTAAATATTTATTATTATTAAGTTACACTTTATATATTTAACTTATACTTGTAGATATAAAACACTTCATGCATAGTATTTATATTAAACACAGCGCAATACATAACTCTCTGGGCATTGAGTGAAAATCAGCGCTCGAGAACTCAACTCCCTCCAGCATATATGCTGACTCGAGGCCCATTTGCTACACACACATGTATTCCAATAATTATTAAGTTTTCTTTTTTTTCTTTCTAGTATTTTTTTTGTAATTTTCTTTTGTTTTTTTTTTCTTTCTTTCTTTCACTTTAGGGGTTTTGAAATAAAATTAAAATATTATGATTTCTTATTCATTATTATTTATAGTACGCGTTAAGCTTGTGAATGAAATAAAATTCAGTATTACCTCGAAAAGAGCCATTCCTCAGGTAACACGGTCGTTTCACCTGAGAACCGGATGAGACCGGATAGGCCGCGCAAATGGTTTTATTAACCGTAACATCCGGGTGTTATCCTGTCGTAATGTTTAAAGCCCACCTGTGGACGATCAACACGCCGAAATGATTGAATTTTAATAATGTGACTATATTAGTTAATTTGTATTGTTCCTTTATTTGGACATCAAGACGTCAGTATGTAAGGTAATGGGTTCGATTCTCCTCACGGCAATATAAATCTCTAGTGGTAAAACATACTTATATTTTCTCTATATATAAGAAAAATGTTTTACAAAATTTTAAATAATTTTTTTTTTGAAACAAGTAATTAAATATTTGTATGTATTATTTTAATAACATAATTTTAGGCGTGATTTATTTTAATCAAATTTTTGAATACTTTAAATTTGGTTTATTATTATAAGTTTTTTTTATTTATAACATGAAATTAAAATTTACCTATGGACGAATACTCTAGTACAAGCCAAGAATAGAAATTACCACACTGCCATTTAGACATACAAAAGTTAAATTCAGAAGTAGAAGTTCTTTTAAACTCGGTAAGTTCATGTTAAAATGTAACAATTTTCAAACAGTACCGAAAACACTATAAAATGCGCAAACACTCTACGTGAAGACCTCTCCGCTCGAGTGTTATGAAAATTTAACCGGGTTCCGAGAGCCGGTTACAGGTGGCCTGTAAATTCTAGCGCGAACCGGATTATTCTGGCATTATAGTGCCTGGTTTCCCGCTTGCAAACCGGGCGTGAGTTTATAAAACCTTTTCATTGTATGACGCTTATTTTTTCATGATTTAAATAAAACCGTTTAGGTTTTCTCATGGTTTCATTGTTATTACTACGAAATCATAAAAGCGGTTCTGTGAATATTCCTATAAAAAAAGTAATTTTTAGAAATTATAATATCTAGAAACAACTATTTACACGCGTTGACTTAAGTTGGCCCTATGTTAATACTTGGTGTTCCATCCACGTCCCTTGTCAGGTAAACCCGCGTCAACTGTGGGCCGACCGTGGTATTACGTCTGTCTCGCTGTCGTAAGGGATTCGTGTTGCAGTAGCCCTTCGTAAATTGATGTTGTTATAGAATTACGTTTTTTTCTTTTTTTGAATAAATTATCATAATTTGCTACACACTTAGTGAAACTTTTGAGATTCAATAAATATTGAAATATTGTTGCTATTGGTTTTATCAAACTGTTATTTGTCTTTATTGGTAATCGAGTGTGCAAAGTCTGGACTGAATAAAAAAACCACATAAGAGGAAATGTGGATTTAAAGGTCCAACAAACGCTATATCATAAAAAGTACCAACAAACAATAAATTGCTTATTTGACTTTTTTGCGACGTAGGTGCATACATACAAAATAAAAGAAGTAAAAATGAAATAAGAAGAGGGGAAAGTCAACTATAAAGCGTGATTCATATTTGTATCTTACTTATAGTTTCCTGTTGTTCCCCTTTTAAGTGCGTGTTGTAAATAAGTTTCATCTTAACTGGTGCCGGTTTCTTGTACTAAACCACAATAAACAGAGCAAGACGACATAAATATTATTGAACTAGCTTCTCCCCAAGACTTTATCTGCGTGGACTTCAAAAATAGTTCATTACCAGGACAAAACAATTTATGTGTTAATCCTGTTTATAAACTATCTGTGTACTATCAGCCGTTTTTGCGTGATTGAGGGACAAATGTACAAACATTTAAAGATCTAAACATACAAATATTCACATTATTTATAATATTCTATAGTACGGTAGTAGAATTACCGCAGTTTATTATAATAATTAATTTTTGAATAAAATTATAAACATTTCTGAATAGACGTAATAATATTCATTAGCTAACAACAATAAACTATCTTTTAAAGTATTGTAGATTGCTATATCGTAGAATATAGGTTTACCCCGAAGCGCAGAACTTAATCTCGTTGAAGCCAGACCACCGCGGCATCGGCTTGGGACGTGACCTCTCCAATCTTGATTTAAACACCACCAAGGCATACGATAGATTATTAAAATATATAATTTACAGAAATGACTGTTATTACATTGACATATAATTCGGGCCAAATCATACACGTACCCCCGTGACCTCATTTGTGCATAATGGGATTGTGGGCAATTCTTATACACAGGAATTGTATTTTTTATATATTGGAGTTTGTATACATATTAAAAGCTGAGGCACTGTTTCTTTCTTTTTCAAAACACGCGCACTCACATAAACACAAATAGATTTTAGTTTACTCAAGCAAGTATATAAAACGAAATCACTGTAAAAAAATTTACATACATACATAAATCACACCTCTTTCCCAACGGGGTAAGCAGAGACCACGTCATTCCACTTGCTACGATCCTGGCATACACCTTTCGCTTCTCCAACATTATAATTTTTTCATGCATACTCGTTGGTTTAGAGTAGGTACTCTTAACCTGATCGTGGAACGTTCGTCTATACCTTCCTCTTCCAACGTACCCATTCACACTTACCTTATAAATTTGTTCACTCATTCTTCTTTCCTTCATCGGTCATCCTCTCTACATGCCCAAACCATCTAAGCATTCCTTTCTGAATCCTACTTGACTTGACCTACTTGACTATAACATCTTTTACATCACAAAGTTCTCTTATCACACTGTTACTTATCCTGTCACCCAATTTTACCTCTTAGCGCTGTTATTTCTACTGCATTTATTTTACTTTCATGTCTTTTCTGCCACACCCAACTTTCATTTTCATACATGAGTGTTGGAACTAATACTCCTCTATGTACAAACAGACGAGCCTTCGTAGAAAATTTGTGACTGTTCATAATGATGTACAATGCTCTATTAAAAAACTCACTTACATGCTCCAGTTCGTCGCCATCAATCTAGTTACTAGTTCTATAACACTCTTCCTTTTCAAACACCAAGTAAAAAAATTAACAAAAAAAAATGTGTTTTATTTTTTTTTGCTTTGTCGTATCTGCTTTAATAATTTAATCTGTGGTAAAGCTTAACCCGTGACGTGACCCTCGTGTAGGTGCTTCCATTAATGTGCTCATATCTCACCTTTACAGACCACTATCTTCTTGTTAAATCTTGTCTCATACTTATGTATATTCGCGGTTTTACTTTCATATTCATTATAAAAATGTTTACTGCGTTTAATAATTTATTACTGTTTTAGTAACAAGACAATTTTTAACAAAAATTAAAACCATCTTCAATGATTTGAAGAGTTCCCTTGTGTATCTTCGAAGTTGATGGTCCAATGTCAATTAATTTAAAATGGGGATACTCTTGAGATATCCCCTATCCAAAAAAAAAGAATCATCCAAATCTGGTGATAAACAAAGAAGTTATGGCTGAACATTCATAAAAAATATATAAATTCGAATTGAGTAAACCTCCCGTCTTTTGTTGAAGTCGGTAAAAGTTAAACATATTCTTATAAGTGTAATAGAAATATATATTTTTTTAAATAGTGTATCCAATGGTGTTTTGTATATCGTGACCTAAAAGATATCTGCCCTACATATAATTATTATAACATCATTTGTATTATACGTAGAGTCCTAAGAGTGTTTTGGTATGCGTACATATATTTTCCCCACGTAAAGGTAAAAAACCACATACTTTAATAGAATTAATATTTTTTTGTTAAATATTGGTATTAAAATGTTATAAAATATGTATAAGTATAATAATATGACGCATAATTGAATAATTGATACGATTTATAATACAAGTGTGTTTTTTAATCAAAATTGCACAATTTTACTGAACTAAACGTGGTATGATGAGCTCCCAAAAGCCTGTATCATCATGCCGTGGTCCTCGCCACGTGTATGGTGGTTCCACTTGTTATCATAATAATATACTAGTCGGTGATGTTAAGTAATGGTAATGTATTCTCAGAGGACAAAACAATTTGTACCCATGAATCGATCGGTACATCGAAACAGATGCGCGGTGTCTGATCTAACAAATTGAAGGGATCGAGACGTATTGGTGGGTGAGAGAGAATACCGGACAACCGCATATTTTATTTGAAATGTCTCAGGTTCGAAAGAGGAAATAAATTCACAACACTATATCTTAGAAAAATGTGATATAACGAAAGGTAAATTTATTTATTTAAATTAGGACGGCCATTACATACATACACCAATACATAAAGTTTATAAAGTATAAAGTTTATAAAGTAAAGTTTATAAAGGTACAGGTATAGAGTAGGTAGGTTAGGTATAGGTACATGTATAAAGATGCTTAGATGGTTTGGGCTTGTTGAGAGCGTAGACGAACATTCATCGATCAAATCGGAGACGTTCTGAAGAAAGGTAAGGTCAAGAGTACTCTAAACCGACGAGCATGCATGAAAAGATTAATGAATGACGAAGAAGCGAAAGAGATATGTTAGGATCGTAGCAGGTGGAAGGACGTGGTCTCTGCCTACCGCCTTGGGAAATAGGCGTAATTTATGTATAAATGTACAATACAATACAATTTTTATTGCATTGACTTTTGAAGTAAGTGAAAATTGCAAAACAATAATAAAAATGTACTAACAGAGACCATTATATGCTATAAAAATAAGAATTGTGCGATCATTCACAAGTCAAAAACAAACTATAAAATAAATATTAAACATTTGAAATTCATTAACAAAATTAATTATAAATGAAATTAAAACGACGCAAATATCAATAATAAAACAAGTTATTTCACAAATTAACAAACCAAAAAAAACAAATCAAAATCAAAAGTTCCATTGCACATCCATCATCAACACAAAAGCATTTTCTTTGAAATTTCTCAGTGATTCTCCAAACACGTCTACTGTATTTCCTAAATTATTATATAACCTGGACAAACTACACATAGGTGAATTAAACCCTAGGTATATTAGTTCTTATGGCTGCCGTTTTAAGTAAGTTAATAACCTAGGATATCTTCGCGGTGGACTAAAGGAAGTTTTTTGTAAAAGATTCGGACAGCCAATTATACCATGGAAGATTTTGTACAAGAGCGCCAAGTCGTTTAATTGTCTGCGAGTAATAGAGATTCCATCTTAAAATAATGTGCGTTATCCAGGTACATGAGTATATAGGTACCTTTTAGTTTTCGAAAACAGATGTAACTTAAAAGAAACTTCGTGTTTTTCGTCTAGCTACCAATTGTCAACTGTTCGTACAGCTTGTTGATTGCGTCAAAGCGAAAACTTGTCTCGGTTAATTGATTCAAATCACGACTAATACGGCTGAAACCGGACTAGCTTTTTATTTTGCGTTTAGTTTTAGATTACCTAAAATAATTAAATCCGAAATTAACGTTCTAAATTCTAGTAACATGAGCATTTATATTTAAAGAACATTAATTTTTATATGCCATATAATGTACCTATATGAAGGAGTTATCAGGGCGTATGTGATAAAAGGTACCTCCACATAGGACGTGATCCCGGGTGGCGCCATCTTTATAATCCTCGATTGGGTTGATCATGAGTAATAATTGTGGCGATGTGAAAGGCGCCGATCGGAGTGAGAATCCTTTTGCCATAGCTGTCGGCTCCTTTACACTTAGTCAATAATACGAACGCCCGGTCAATAGTATGGTTTCAATAATAATACTGACATATACATATATCATCATCTCAGCCGAAAGACATCCACTGCTAGACAGAAATTAATCACTAAGTCGGATCCGTGAAAGTATCGAGATTATATTCTGTTTATGTTATCTATCTTAGATTATAAGTTAAAAAAATTACCCCTAATAAAATGTAAACAAAATTAGTTAAATGAGGAAATTTACATGGCAATACAGGCGGCGCGGCGCAGGGTACCGCCATACGATCAAACGTACCGCTGCGCCGCACCGCACCGCGCTGTAGCTGGCGAAGGTGTTATCACGTTTTAAAAATTTGCTAAATTTTAGAGAAAGTAAAACTAAATATGTTAATTTTAAATTGCAATAACATTTTTATTTTCATAATAAATAAAATTTTGTCTTTTTTTTTGGTAATGTCATTGGGGTACCTATATACCCTTTTCGGTTTCGACAGGGTTTTTAATACGTATTATATATAAATAATTTTAATAATTACAGTTTTTTACGATTGCTGGTGTTTTAAAAACAGCGTCGTTCTGTGACTGACATCAATTCTCATTGTCACATTTTTTTGTCCATTTGGTTTTCTTTTTGCTGTTTATCACTTTCTTTTAGTTCTATAAAATTATGGTAATAAACGATTTACTCTTTACAATATATATAAATTAATCTCTTCGGGGAAAGTTCAAGTCAGTTTATCAAATTTTCTTCCAAAATTAATTAACTCCAATGTAATTAATAATTATTCTTTGAACAGATTAATTTACGTAATATGTTTTCCGTGAAATATACAAAACAATTAAACCAATTTAATATATAATTGTATAATTTTATGTACACTTATACATAAAATATTGTTTTACGGCTTTATTCCAAAATCTGACTACTTATACCTTTTTCAAACACAATTTTTTGGTAATAAATTATGATTCGTTTTATTAACTTTTTATATGAACTAATTCTAGTTACAGTTCAGTCGAATAGATTTAGGTAAATAGTTTTTATAAAGGTAAATTAGATTGTAGATTCTCTCAGTATGGGAAGATCTACCATCCAGTTTTACAATTTGGAGTACCGCATCGAGATGTACGGAATACCTGAACCCTCTTTACATGCACATACCTCACTCTACTGGACAATAGTCGAAGAAATAACGTAAACGAGATGGTGGAGTACACACTCCAGATTGGATTGTAACCGCGATAAATATTTGGATCTATCATCTATCATTGGATTCCCATCTACTAGTAGCGGTGGGCGATTATGAGATATACCAAAGTAATCATTCGATTATGAAGATATCTCGATATATCTCAATTATAGCCGTTAGTAATCACTAATATTAGTAGTTCGAAGATGTGCGATCATTTATAATCGAAGTACCATTAGTAATTACTAATGCTACTTTATTAATTTGATTAAATTAGTAATTATTAGGACAGAACGAACTTTTTTTAGCTAATTGTTATATATATATTCTTGTAAAGAACTTTGTATACGACTGCGGGACCTTTTTTTAGCATTCCACTCTACATTTTTAGTAGGTCATAATCGTCCACCTCTAGAAAATACAACAAAGACTCGATTATGTAAATCATTCATAATCACCCACCTTTTTATCTCCTAGAACTTCATGTAACATCAGATGAAAAACAGTTTTTCGTCTAGTTACGATAAAATCTACCCAACATATTAAGTTAATGTTAAAATAACATTATGAGTACAATAAACTATGGATCATAGAGTCGGTAACCGATAAGCAAAATGCAAATATAGATGTTATTTTTCCATGGAACTCTACCAAAGATTACAGCCGTGTGGATACCGGAAATGAGGTGAAAATCCGGCAGACCGACGCTTCCGTTGGAGCTACATCCGGTACGTTTTACTATAAGAAATACTTTTACGTGATAGTTTATTGAGATGTTATTTTTATGTAAGATAGTTTTAACCCCAAATTGTTTATAGTATAAATATAAATTATTTTTATAACAGCTTATTATGTTTAAAAAAATAATTGAAAATTGTATAAAGCTTCCATAGTGAAATGGGTACATATCTATCTGCCATCACGCAATGTCTTTGGTGGAGTAGAAGGAAATTATCACTGTACCATTTCTGTTTATAGGTCCTTTACTTTTGCATAAGATGGTTAAATGAAATTGCTATATTATTTATTTAATAAAAGCATCACTATTTGTGCGCATATCACTGAAAATTATTTTATATTTTGTATAGCAAACTAGCTAAACCTGGCAGACGATATTTTATAGTAATAGTCAATAACTCGAAAACAGCACCATCTATCTCGATTTCTTTCTGAAACCTTGTCCAACATCGTAACGAAAAAAAAAGTATATACGAATTAACCATATCCATCGTTCGAATCGTGAGTACATAATAAAACGAAATAAAAAAATAATAATTAAATTTTCCTCATATTTTCCCATTGTCCGGATAACTTTCATATTTTTTTCTCCATAAATACCTTATTCGGACTATTACTAACATTTAAAGAATATATATTCAAATCGGTTCATACGTTCTCAAGTGATAAACTGTTCAACTAGCATTTTGTTTTTATTTATATAGATTTAGTACAAATATGGGAATTGCGAACCTACTATAGGCGCCCACTAAATTTACAATAATAACAAATTATAATTATTATATATATTTATAATCTAGCAACATAACTTACATCGTAGCTAAAATTAAGAATACGTAATACTTAATAATAATATAATACAAACCCTTCTTTTTTTTAAAGAAAACCAACTTCAATGATTTAGAAGAGTTTCCACGTATTGTAGATCTTCGAAGTTGAAGGTCTAATGCCAATAAAATTAAAATGGAACCACTCCTATCCAACAAAAAATAGTCATCCAAATCGGTTCATAAACAAAGAAGTTATGGATGGACATCCATTAAAAAATAACGTCCAAATTGAGTAACCTCCCCCCAACTTTAAATACTTTAACTTGAAATACTCACTAGCGCTCACGCGACAAACTATTTTCTGTGTAATGATAGTAAGTTATCAATACCACTGGACCGTAATGATTAAAACTCGCGATCGCCCAAAGGTTGGAATTGGACCAGCGACGTCTTGATCATAGACAATTTTCTGTTTGACATTTGCAGTATGAACCTCAACAATGAGTATTATCTACACACTTGCTGTCACTTTTCATTGACTGTATGAAGGTATGCAATAAATCTGACCTCCTTGTTGCTTATGACTCATTGTGCAACGCCTTGTAGAAACACGATCATATTCTTTCACAAACAAGTTGACACTTTTTTGGCGAACTCATCCCATACACATGTCAAAAATTAAGTTTACCTTCCACAGCAACACCCACGCGCTCTGAATAAATATCGCTAGTATACAGAAAAGCTCTTATAAATTTATCGTAATTCTTATAAAGTTTGTGAACCACTGACTATTTAAAGCTACGTCTTATTTATTATTAAAAGCGTTACCGTTTTTGACGAAGTTGTCTGTAGGTAAGACTTTTTATAGTCTAATACACTTAACCTAACATACACCTTTTCACTTGATGAATCAACTTTTGTGCGACCTCTAAAAATAAAGATGTAAGGTAGCGAATCCCATTTCTGAGCTATTCAAGAAGAAATTGTAAGAAGCGTGTTTTGACTTCATTTTGAAAATTGTGTTTGTATTTTTTTAATATATCTGATTTTTTAGCCTTCATTTTATTTTAACGTACTCGACACATCGAAAAACAAAGAACAAATAAAATTAACAGTATGTAAAAGTATCGCTTAGGTATTGTGTAATAAATTTTTTATACATTTTTTATAGGTTTAAGTTCGGCCTCAATCGTACCTGATTTTAGGTGATAACGTCAGGATGGTAACATGCTAAGCTTATTGAGGAAATTGCCGCGACACTATTATAGGTGCTTGGCGACAGATTTTCAACTTGAGGGTGCTAGCTAGCCATGTTAGATTAGAAAAAGACCTACTATCATACTATGGTTTTGTATCGGTATTTTCCTTTACCGAAAGCTCATTCTCATTGTAGGGATTTCAACTCACGACGATCGACCTCGTATATTACTACTAAACCATAATTGCTATTCTATAAGATTGAATACATTTGTGTTTATAATCTGATATCAGGTCGCTTAGCTAACGCTAATCAGAGGATCTCGGGCTTTATGTCCGCCGTCTAGAGAAACAAGCGAAATATCGCATTACAATCAATAAATCAATTGAACAAAATGTGTTAATATAAAGTCTAAAATTCAATATCTCGTAGAGTGAAATATAATAATTTCACACTGGTTCAAAACAAACATATATTTGTGTTCGAACAAATTCATTTTCAATTCTAATAACTTTGCTTTAAGGCTGGAAACGAATTTTGAACAAGGCATACATATTTTTGTTATGTAATTTCCTTTTACATTGAAATGTGCAGACTGATAAAGCGCCTAGAGAAAAACATTATAAATGCGAGATTTAGTTTTTAAACTGTATTATAAACCAGGGTAAAAAACTATACTATAGTTAATTTACTTAGGTATAATATTATAAAGCTGAAGAGATTGTTTTTATGTTTGTTTGTACGCGCTAATCTCTGGAACTACCAGTGAGATTTGAAATATTATTTTGTATTTTATAACCTATTTACTAGGGAAGGTTTAGGTTATATGACTTCATGGTCGTTATGGTCTTTAGGGTCGTAACCCTAAGGTGTGGAGCAGAAAACATGAACGTCTTGGTGGCGGAGCGGCGCTGTGATAAGTTGGTCGTCAGATGGTACCAACCCATTTCCGAGGGGTTGGTACGTACTGTCAGCCAAAGAGTATGCGTGTGTGTGACGAGAGAAAGAGAAAGGGAAATAGAGAAGGAGAAAGCATCAACGGTGCTCTTAACCTATAGTACTGTGTATAAATTGTTCTGGTATATTGTAATGATAAAATTGAGTGTTGTCTTTCATTTTTTCAGTACCTTCTCTTTATGTTCGACCAAAAGGCGAAACTTTTTTTCTTTTTTTTAGCTCTGACTATACTGTTAGTCTTAGGGGCCTTGAAGCCGCTGCGGCTTTTACAGCTTCACCGAACTTGGATAGACAATACCCTTTCATAGCAATTAAACTATTTGAGAGCAGTACAACCTAGGCGGAGTACAAATTAAATAAAAGCGAAGTGGACATTTGCCGCAATTGGATGAAGCTGATGGAGGTAAGCAACCAGACCGCCCTGCGCCCCTTGCACCTCTCGCGTCCCCCGCTACTCATCTGAACTACTCGACGTGCTTCAAGTTACGATTGCTTTCATTTGACTATAAATTATATGACAGAGATGCATTTATTTCTGAATGACTTATTTGTATTATAAGACCAATATAACAAATAAAATAAATAACTGTTTCCACCTGTTCCTTCTCCAAAGATATAACACTTCCAAAATACGAGCTTGTTAGATGATGCTATCTCTTTCTATTACTATAATAAAATTAAAAGAGTAGAACTTGTTCCAAGTCATATTTGTCTATGTCTCTCTCTAACAAATTTAAGATCATTAAGTTTTAATACAGAAGAGCATGTTACAAACTGAAAGAATTTACTTTTGTATCACATATACCAGAATGTGGAACAGGTATATGTATCATGTAATTTTGAGCAAACAAATAACAGTTCCAAACTGTTACTTGTAAATATCTGTTCTTTAAACTTTTCCAATAAATACGCCTCATTTGCTATCTCTTTCTATTACTATAATAAAATTAAAAGAGTAGAACTTGTTCCAAGTCATATTTGTCTATGTCTCTCTCTAACAAATTTAAGATCATTAAGTTTTAATACAGAAGAGCATGTTACAAACTGAAAGAATTTACTTTTGTATCACATATACCAGAATGTGGAACAGGTATATGTATCATGTAATTTTGAGCAAACAAATAACAGTTCCAAACTGTTACTTGTAAATATCTGTTCTTTAAACTTTTCCAATAAATACGCCTCATTTGCTATCTCTTTCTATTACTATAATAAAATTAAAAGAGTAGAACTTGTTCCAAGTCATATTTGTCTATGTCTCTCTCTAACAAATTTAAGATCATTAAGTTTTAATACAGAAGAGCATGTTACAAACTGAAAGAATTTACTTTTGTATCACATATACCAGAATGTGGAACAGGTATATGTATCATGTAATTTTGAGCAAACAAATAACAGTTCCAAACTGTTACTTGTAAATATCTGTTCTTTAAACTTTTCCAATAAATACGCCTCATTTGCTATCTCTTTCTATTACTATAATAAAATTAAAAGAGTAGAACTTGTTCCAAGTCATATTTGTCTATGTCTCTCTCTAACAAATTTAAGATCATTAAGTTTTAATACAGAAGAGCATGTTACAAACTGAAAGAATTTACTTTTGTATCACATATACCAGAATGTGGAACAGGTATATGTATCATGTAATTTTGAGCAAACAAATAACAGTTCCAAACTGTTACTTGTAAATATCTCTTCTTTAAACTTTTCCAATAAATACGCCTCATTCCTAATTTTTATATGTTTTATAGAACTAAGTTGGTAAAGAAGCGCCAGATGGTAAGTGGTTACCGTAGCCTAACGCGTTGCCGATCTTGAAACCCCTTCACCAAAGAGCTGTGGAAACCCTACTGACCTCATGAACATATTAGACGATTATTTGGCTGCGATCTTCTGTACGTCGGAGGTGCTTTACCAGTCGGTCTGCACCAAGTAGAGAGAAATTGCTAATAATCACTTACGGATTTGATTTTAAATGTTTATGTGGTCGAAGGTTGATATGCTGAGCCTAAGAAGGGGACTGGCTCTAAGCATCCATCGCCAGATAATATGGATAAGTGCATAGTGAGACTTGAGAAAGATGATTAGCAATGGTCTACTACAATGATATGGTTCTTGATCACGATATTTTCTTTCTACAAAAAGTCAACCACATTAAAAAGTAAATACCTACCCGCTGATATTTTTTTATAAACTTTTTCATTTTTCTTTTTGTATGTTGTAAATACATAATAATACAGTATGTGCAAATTGGAGCCGTGCTAAACTTCTTGTGTGGTTATCACAAGAACAAAGCTATTCATTAAATAAACCAATAAACTACGGTATATGTTATACGAAAAAGGTCTAAACAAAAAAAAAGAAAAGAAAAATAAAAAGCGGACGACATTTGTGCGATGCGCTGGCGACATCAAGTGGCTTGCGCATGCGCAGGTAGCTGACGTTAGTGGGTTCCGATGAAATAGTATTATCGATAAAATTTTAGTCGATAACTGTAAAAAAAATTAAGTCTAAGTTTTGCATTAAATTAACTTATAATACTTAAGTGGTGGTTTAAATTTGTTGATAAATTAAAAACGAAATGTCTTGGTATAGAATAACTTATCTAAAGATTAACTTCTAATAATTCGTAATGACCAAAAGATCATGGAATAAAGAAAAAAAATCTGTAATATTATTATAAACTAGCTGTGCCTGTGGCTTCAATCATGTGTACAGAACGCCATCGATCGCGCACACGCGCGAATCTTGCTTCCCCGCTCCCGGTTATTTTCAAGACAAAAAATTCTTATTATGGGTGTTTCTTATAAGATAGACCTATTTTGACAATTATGTGGCACATTAATTTGACTTATCTCTTGTGGTTTACTCAGCGTAAGCCATTTAAGTGCCCGAATTAATTCACTGTGATCAGTTTTTTTTATTTGCGTAGAACCCTAATTCGTTTTCTAAAATAAAATAATCTAAGTTATTCTTTATAATATCAGTTATCTACCAGGGAAAGTCCCGTCAAAATTGGTCCAACCGTTTCGGAGATTACTCGGAACAAACAGACAATCAAAAATTGTAAAAAAGGTTTTTTTACTATAGGTATCGTATATACTTTCACATGCATTTTCAATTTTTCAGTTACTACCCAATATGTGATAGTAAATCAAACTCATGTTAGAATGATATTTCCGTTTTACATACATTCGTTATTAGCTTATTACAGCTTATCCCAAATTTAAAACTATCATGAAAAATCTAAAGAAAGCCTGTATAGTGGTCACTGTACTTTCTTGTTTATTGCAAATATTGTATATATAAATAGATTTTGTAAATATAAATTTATAATTTTAACACTGACAAAAATATCATAACATATATATTCTATTTATATATTTATTTCATTACAATAAAGCTAGTAGTTTTTAGGTGACGTATGCTTAAACAATAAGTAAACTATACAACAAAACAAGTATTAATGCACTTTATCATATATTTTTGTAATAATTTTTTTGAATAAAATCAACAGTTTTATTGTTAGCAAAAAAAAAGATTGCGTGGTTTTATGAAACCACGGTAAAAGTGAAACTCTTTTTTCACATTATAGACATTTAACTAAAAATTCACAAATGAGTAATAGTCTATACACTACACGGTCAGTTGCTGCGAACTATAGGCGCCGCCATAATGGCCTTGGCTGCTCTGGCGAGCGCCTTTCACTTTATCCCTGCTCCGCGGCCGACCGTCACGCGACATGCAACACACATACCAAAAAGTTTGAGACGATCTAATAAAAATTGAATGACGCTTCAAGGGTAGACTTATAATTTCCAAACTTTACTATGGACAAATAAAGCCTCCAGAGTAAAAAAACGACAATAAAATAATTATTGAAACTATCGATATTATCCACATATACCCATCACTACATGTGAGCTTGCATGAATATATCAAACACTTGAAGATTTTTATCGGTATGGGGGCGCACTTATTTGTGGACCATTAAAAACGATTGGCATAAAAACACGAAGATCTGCGCGTCTACCAGTTTGAGTGGCAAAAAATGTAACGAGCATTCTGGAAACTTATGTACCTCATAAATATATTTTTTCAAATAGAATACACAATGTAAGACTATAGCTAAAAGATTCACATTTGAATGTTGTTAGTTTCTTGATTTTTTTAGTCAGTAAAATTGACGTGGCATATTTGCGTGAAGGAAAATACTGTTAGCAGTCCTGAATACTTGAGAAATGAAACCGTTTAGGTACTGGAAAAGATAATTATACTTTCTTTGTATTTGTAAATTCCCATATTATACATACATAGATACATACCATCATGGGCAATTTACAGTGGGTGGTCAGGATTTCTGACTTGGTAAAGGTGTATATCCAATATTGAGTTTCGGCTTAGATTTTGGAAGCTGATGTGACGGTTTGTTCGTGTCTCAGCGTTCGCTGTTGCTCTTTGATTTTACTGAACTATTTGTGTACTATTCCCAATAAAAGGTACAATGTCGAAAAGTCACAAAATTTTCTCGAATCAGTTATACAAAATTGTCACTGAACCGTTGAGTTATTTTGGTACTTGAATAATTCCATTGCAACAAAAAAAAATTTCATAAAGTGCAATAATAGTAGGTAATAAAAATTATTTTAAACTCATTTCAAATTGCAATGTTCATCACTTCATGAAGGTTTCCATAAATTAAATAAGTTTACTGTTGAGTGTTGTATTCCGTTGATTTAAAAGTTTTCAAACTGCTGAACTAAGAAAAGCGTTTGCTATCGCTAAATATTATTCACATAGTTTCCCTGTGCTGTGAAATAAATACATACTCATGCTACCTTTGTATGAGTCACTGGGTACATATTCGCTATCTACGACAAATAAATTATAACTATACAATTAATAAAATTGAAGTGGCTGTTTATAATGTCAAAATAGCAGCTTTCTACTAAATGCAAATGAAAGTATTATACGAAATCTATAACAAAAAACCCATTTTTAAAAATTTTGTCTGTTTGTTCCGAGTAATCTCCGAAATGGTTGGACCGATTTTGATGGGACTTTCACTGATAGATAGCTGATGATATAGGGAGTAACTTAGACGACTTTTATTATAGAAAAACAATTAGGGTTCTGTACCTACAAATAAATATAAAACTGGTCATGGTTAATCAATCAGGCGATTAAATGGCTTACGCTAAGTAAACCATAAGAGACATAGCAAATTAATGTACTACATAATTGTATACATTAAAAAAACTAAAAAAAAGTCATGGAGATTATACGTCTGTTTTCTAAGGAACACCCACAATAAGCCTTTTTAGCCAGGAAAGGGAGAGCAAGATCGCGTGGGCATTCTGTAGTCCACGTGAGCGAAGCCACGGGCACAGCTAGTAGGTAATAAAAAAGAAATAGGTACTTTCTTAGATTACAATTTATAAGTTCTAGGTAGCACACGGATGTAAGATGAACAGACGATCTTAATATCCGGTCGTGATTACTGTTTGAAAGAGCTCGGTGTGCGGCACGCGGTTCTTGTTACATACATTATGCGCTCGCGCACTTCGATAGATACGCTGCAGTATCTATAGTTTTTACTGTATAAGTTAATTGAGATATTGGTCTCCTATTTAATTACCGTTCTAGATATAGCATGGTAGTTACATAATTAGCTTTAACGAGGCGACTTCTTCTAGAAATAAAGGAGAATGCCCATTCATGGTACTACATTTTCTCATGCCCCTTTATTAGGAGACAATACTAAAAGATCGACCTATCGTAACGTAAGTCATTTGCCTATTTTATCTCTAACCCAAAATTCTCTAAAAATCGATAACCGTATTGGTAAAACTACGTATCGACGTATCCCTAGTTTTTAGGTTAAGTTAGATTTAAAAAAAATATCTTCGGTATCCGGGTTTTATTTAAAATAATAACAGTCGCGATTGTTAATACAGTAAATCTAGAATATTATATACATACAATTATTCAGACGAAATATGAGACAGGATTCCATATATCCACAAGCATTCTCTTTTAACATCAAGTTAGCATTTAAGATAAATACGATATAAAAATTTAAACAAAGCTTATGTCCTAGCTATGTTAAATAAAAGTAACAAACAACAATAAAAAAATCTCAATATGTCGCACGTTCCGCTAACTAATATGACCCATACGTTAACTTATCGGTTTTTAGGTCACTTACGCGTACGTGGTAAGTTGGTAATTATATGTAAATTGGATGCTTTACTCAAATGTTCACTAACGTGCTTTAAATGAGTTATGTTGTATTTATTTATCTATAATAATTGTTATTTATATTCCTAGATTTTTCTTCTAGAACATATCCAACCAAAGGTTGCCTAGATGACAATACTATCGGAAATAAAGCCCCACCTAACAAAAATAAATATATAAACTGTCCAAAGTAATTATTTTTAATTGTAGTTTTGTTTATGCCATATATCATACACTAACGCTGCGAACGTTATAAATATAGCACTAGACATAAAGAAGATTAAATAAAAATAAAAAAAACTGTAGGATTAACGTTTCCGAGTCTACATTCACCACAAGTGATTCTCCTTGATATTATCAAAAGTACAAATAGATATGAATGAGGGGAAAAAAAAAAAGAGAATTTGATTTTTTATTTATATTGTAATGTTCTTTAAGTTGTTACTTCTGTTGCTGTTGTGTTCATTATTTTATGAGAAGGACTATGAATACAGCACTGAGTACGTGGTTTTTCTCACTAATTAACTCGGTACTTAAATGATTTGAGATAAACCCCGCAGGTATTTATTGCTTTAATCCATATAATTTAATTATATTTTAGTGAACTTCGAATGCTTCACTTCATGTTGTTTACATGTTATGAAGCTTTCATATATAATATAAAGTACGCCGTGTAAATGGTTCAAATTTAAAAATACATATTACAGTTATTCGATGAAATTACGTTTTTTTTTTAATTTTATTTTATCACGTATTAACTGTGCCCGCGGCTCCACTCATGTGGACTACATAATTATTGTTTATGAAGATATCGTGATATTTTTTTTAGATAAGGACCAAGTATTTAAGAACTAAAAGAAACCGGAAGGAACGGAAACAGTAGTTTTTGAGTGAAGCGCACACAATGGCAAACCTCAATAATTTTATATAGATGGATATGTAGCAGATAAATTCGTTCTTCAAGTTAAATTGATTGATATTACAATAGGTACCCGCTTGTTACGATGTAAATTCGCCCTTAATTTTATTTTACAGTTTTAATCTTTCCGAGTATTGTTTATTGTAAAACGAAGAATGTAGAACAAAAGTCCATTATTTCGTGCTACTGTATTTTGTCTTTATGCACCTCCCACGTTTACATTTATCAACACATAAAAGCTAGACAACAATGTTGCAAAATTAAAGAAGGTAAAAGCAATGTTTTAGCCACCCACGTTGTTGCGTAGATAATCCAAGACGGACGAGCGGCCCGCGCGGCCGGGCCGTTAATTTGTTTAGTGCGCTTGCGCAGGACGAGCTGACATACTATTGGCTGCTTAAAGTATTTAGACTAGGGTGACCCTGTAACAATAATAACCGAATAATTTAATTTTCGTCTTAACATTGAATGGCTTTTTTTGGTCTAAGTACAAGTTTGAAAGTGTTTTCAAATTCATAAATTATGTACTACATAACATTTAATTAATAGACATGAAAATTATGTATTATAATTACTTTTTACACTTGTTAGCCTAGTGGTCGTAAGTGTGACTGCTATGAGTGAGATCCTGGGTTCGAATCCCAGGTCGAGCAAAGTGTTATTGGGTTTTTCCTATAAAATTCTCAGTAGCAGCTCGGAGTTTGGTTTCGTGCTCGATTAATGGCATTAGGCTCGCCCCCTATTACATGGGACCTAAAAACATACTCGGCGAACTGTGGGTGTACATTAGTACACCTCTGCCTAATCCTTCGGGGAATACAGGAGTGATGGTATGTCATGTTTGTGATTACTTTATATTTATTACTAGCTGTGTTTGCTACTTCGTCCGCGTGGAATTTAGTACGCAATAACGGTGCGGCGGCGGCGGAGGGCAATCCGCGGTACGGAAACCTTTTACTTTAGTTTATTTTATTTGCGCGAAACCCTAATTTTTTTTTAAAATAGAAGGATAAGCTTTCTACTCCTTAAAACATCAGTTATTTTCCAGTGAAAACTCAGTTAAAAACAACCCGACCATTTCGGAAATTAGCCGGAACAAACAGACAGACAAAAAGTGTAAAATGTACAATTTTATAAATACCGTAGACACTTTTAATATGCAATTTAGTAAAAAGCTATTATTTTGATATTACAAACAGACACTTCAATTTCATTTATTTGTGTAGATCTTTGTAATATCGCACTATATCCTTATGCAAACTTTTTTGCTTCTTACAGATTAATTATGTTCTACTAGCTACACTTTGGTGAGTGTGCTCAAGAACTTCATCAACTAATTCCACCCTCTCCATTCTTTCATAGGACTACCAGACGCCGTATGGGTCTCCATCCAAACAATCTCATAACCACTCGCAGTCTCATAACAACAAAAAACATTAAATCATCACCTAGTGGTGCAGTATCACTTTTAGAAAATCTGAGTACACCTTTAAATTCAAAATTTAATTTTACGTCTATTAGTGCAGGTGAAATAATAAGAGTTTTAAAGCAATTAAACTTAAAACATACTGAGGATATTTGGCGAATATCAGTAATGATAATTCATTCTTTAATTGTTAATATTTCACCACATCTGGCTCATATATTTAATCAGTGTATTGATAAAGGAATTTTCCCCAGTATGATGAAAATAAGTAAAATAGTTCCATTGTTTAAATCAGGCTGTAGGAGTAATATTGGAAATTATAGACCAATTTCTGTGTTTCCTTCGATTAGTAAGATTTTTGAGAAAATTATGCTTAAGCAATTATTGGAGTACTTTAATAAACATAAAATATTGGATGGTCGGCAGTTTGGTTTCACGAAATCAAAATTTACGACTGACGCTGGTGCAACAATATTAAGTCACATATACTTGGGAGAAGTCACAGGATGCAATCGGTGTATTCTGTGAACTTTCAAAAGCTTTCGACTGCGTTGATCACACTACGCTCATACTTAAGATGAAACATTATGGTGTGTGTGGACCTTCTCTCGACTTTCTAAAATCTTATTTAACAGATCACTGTGTCAAAGTAAGTGTAAATGGGGCAATCTCTTCGGGATCCTTGGCTAGAATCGGCGTCCCACAGGGTTCGATATTGGGACCGTTTTTGTTTTTAGTATATATAAATGATCTACCCCTAATGGTTAAGAACTGTGCTAACATTGTTCTTTTTTCAGACGATACTTCACTTATATTTCAAGTAAAAAGAAAAGATTTAGAAGTTAGGTATGTAAATAATACTTTATTTAAAATATCAGAATGGTTTGCTTTAAATAATCTATTGTTAAATGCAAACAAAACAAAATGTATCAGATTTACCTTACCCAATGTACAACGTGTTGAAAATAATATTAAGATAGAAGAGAACATAGTAGGCATGGTTGATAATACTGTATTCTTAGGCATCATACTAGATGCAAAATTATAATGGGGTTCTCACATTAAAACCTTGGCAGGGAAATTAAGCTCCGCTGCATACGCAGTGCGTAAGATTCGCCAGTTAACTGATTTTGCTGCTGCTAGGCTGGTCTACTTTGCTTACTTCCACAGTTTAATGTCCTATGGTATTTTACTGTGGGATTCAGCAGCTGAGGTAGATACCATATTTGTATTACAAAAACGGGCAGTTCGAACAATTTATGATATGGGACCACGCGAGTCATTGAGGAATAAATTTCAAGAATTTAGTGTCTTAACTTTGCCTTCCCAATACATCTTGGAAAATATAATGTATGCTCGGAAAAATGAAGATAATTTTGAACTTGTTACTAACACGCACAATTTCAATACCTAGAAATAAATATAAAATAGTCATTCCATCTTTTAGACTTAGTAAAACAAATAAAAGTTTTTAGGTAATTGTGTTAGGTTCTGTAATATACTTCCTAAGCACATTACCGATTTGCCGGATAATAAGTTCAAGAATCATGTTAAGCAGGTTTTATTGTCGAAGGGGTATTATAGGGTAGCTGATTACATGAAAGATGGTGATGTCTGGATGTGATTCCCTCTCTGTATATCTACTGAAAATAATAATAACTGTATATAATTAAATACTGTAAAACCAGTTTAATAAGATAAACCCGATCGAATTTCTTATCGGTTCTTCTCGATGTCTGGGATGTTTTCCGAACCGATGGTAGTATTTTGGCATTCATAAGTGCCTTCTTAGGGCCTAAATGGAATAAAAGAAATTTCGATTTTGATCCATATGTAGTAGATGTTCCATTTATCCGTGCAAAAAGCTATGCATCAGTTATGTATTACGTAGTGAAACACAAGCGGTGGTTTAATAAGTGATTTATTTCTGAATACCCAACAGCTCCTTACATAATTACAGTAGTTATAATTAAAGTTTCCTATGTCGGAATGAACATAACCTATGCTTATAATCAACATGACAATCTTCAGCTTCACCAGCGTTGGGAGGCTGGTCCTCAACATCACCATTTACCGTAGGCTCGTTGCCATTTTGGTTTACATCATCTTGAACAGAAGTACAGGATAGCGAAAATCTGTTTTTATTGCCCTGCTTGGGTTCTAATATTTGGTCGACATGCCTTTTTACAGTACTATTTTGTACTTTGACACCATATGAAGACGGCCCTACCTGACTACTAACTTGTCCTTCTGTTCATTTATCTTTGTTCTTTGTATAATCTCTAAAATACACCGTATCTCCTACATTTACTAAGCGTTCTGTGCCACCAGCACGCTCAATTTGCTTACACTGCTTATCATACACACGCCTCTCAGTATCTGGTCGTAAAGCATCTAAGCGACCCCGTAGACGCCGACCAAACATGGCTACGGCCGGAGCTACACCGGTAGTAGCTTGATCACAATTTCTATATTGACACAACATTTTGACTACTGCTTCATCTACATCAACTCCTTCATAACACGCCTTTTTAATACAACTTTTAACCGTTTTGACAGCATTTTTTGCCGCTCCATTTCCTTTAGGTCTATACGGGCTAGTTAATGTGTGGATTATGTAGTTTTTATCAAAATAATCTTTCAATTCATGTGATGTGAATGGAGGACCATTATCAGTCACAATTTGTCGCGGTAACCCGAAACGTGCAAAAAGTTCTCTGAATTTACTTATAACATTTTTTGCAATGGTACTATGTAAGTAGAAGACTTATATCCACTTACTATGTGCATCTACTATAATAAAATAATGTTTACCCTGGTACTCTGCAAAATCGGCATGCAAGCGTTGCCAGGGTCGCGAGGGAAATTCCCAGGGCGTGAGGGGCGCGTGTGGGGGCGCGTCGCACTGTTGTCGACATGCCACACACCCTTTACATAATTTTTCTATATCACTGTCTAAACCCGGCCAATAAACATAGAAACGTGACAAACAATCTGCAGGTGCATTGCGCACCGAGCTCACCCACTCGACGGAGAAATCGTAAGCCGCTAGGCGCGCCGCATAACGTTGTAAACGACTCGCGGCAGTTTGCGGTATACCTGCCTTGTCACCGAAAATATACGAAAGGGGTTTATGATACGTGCGAATCATAAAACGTCTGCCAAATAAATATTGATGATTTTTAATCACACCATAGAAAATAGCTAAAGCTTCTTTATCTAGCTGACTATACGATTTCTCAGCTTCATTAAGTGTACGCGATACACAACAGATTGGCCTCTTCGAGCCATCAGGGTATTTGTGCGCCAATATTGCGCCAATACCGTAAGCGCTGCTGTCCACACTGAGGACCAGCGGCAATTCCGGACTATAGTGTGCTAGACATTTATCGTCGCATAACATCTGCTTAATTTTACAAAATACTTGATCACACTCTAATGTCCAGTTCCACAAAACTTTACTTTTTAACAAATTGTACAATGGATACAATACTGAACTCATTTGGGGGACAAACCTACCGTAATAATTAACAAGCCCCAAAAAAGCCTTGAATTGATGGACGTCACTTGGATGGGGGGCATCCGATATAGCCTTAACTTTATTTACATCCGGATGAAGGCCGTTGCTATCTATCACATGACCTAAATAGTTCACATTTGTTTTAAAAAATTTACATTTTTCAATTTTAATTCTTAATCCTACATTTTGCAAACGGCAAAAAACTTTCCTTAAGTTACTAATATTATCTGTTTTTGAATATCCCCCTACACAAATGTCATCTAAGAATACTACCGTCATGGGTATACCCCTGATGACCTCATCCATCAACTTTTGGAACTTTTCAGGTATACAACAAAGACCTTAAGGAGTGCGGATATATTCGAACGTACTGACGTGTGTGCTAATCGTTGTACATGCGCGAGAATTTTCTGATAAAATCACCTGTTCGAACGCATGGGCTAAATCAATTTTTGAAAATATTTTTGCACCACTTAATGACGCGTAAAGTTCCTCTATTCGCGGAAGCGGATACGGTTCACGTTTTAGTTTAGGGTTTATTGTTACTTTATAATCGCCGCAAATTCGAATACCTCCGCATTTTTTTAATTACTGGTACGATGGGCGTACCATACTCCGAGTTATTTACTTTAACAATTGTACCTTCGTTAACGAGACGTTCCAATTCTACTTCTACTGGCCCACGCAAGGCCAGTGGCAAGCTACCCACCTTATGAAAAATAGGTTCATTGTCGGTCAGTTTCAACGAAAACATCTTTGTGCACGTTCCTAACCCAAGTGAAAATACTTCAGAGAATTCTTATTTTCATTTCCGAACTAAAATAATATCGTCTCGAGAATCATAGTCATTATCATTAATGTTATTAATGCATATATTATTAAATCCCAGGCGCCGTAACCACGCTCGACCGAGGAGCGGCGGCAGGCCCGCCGGAATCACGTACAAACGCAGCCCGCTCGCTTCGCGCCTCTCTGCCGACCCCGTGCTATCATCATAAAGCGCGGTCACAGTTAGGAACCCGAGCGGACAAATTTTATCACCCGTGTACGAATTTAGTTTTAAATGACACTCTGACAATAAACTATTTTTAAAATATTTGTTATAGCAATGCTCACTGATAGCAGATATTTTGCTGCCAGTGTCCACTTCGAATTTTAACGGGACATTATTAATAATAATTTTGACTACATACGGTTCGTCCATGCTTCCGTTGACACGCATGTTATAGAACTCCCACTCGCTTTCATCGGTGTCCGATTCCATGTAAAATTGGTTTCTGGTAGGAATTTGCCTCATTGCCGTTCTGTCTTTCGCGACTTTGCCACGACACATAGCCTTGATATGACCTCTCACACCACACTCGTCACAGTTATAACGCCTAAAACGACACTTATCCGGAGTATGTTCAATGCTGCGGCCGCGTCTCCCTCGTTCGATAATTAGTCGTCTCCTTCGCGCCGATCCTATGCAGTGCCGGTGATGATCCGGCGGCGTCCGCCGCGCTTGCCAGTGCACCCGATGCCGTGCTACCCGAGCGTGCCACTTCAGCGTGCCGCTCAGCAGCCTCCAGCGCCAGCGCCAAATCAACCGCCCGCTTGTAGTCCACGTCCTTCTCCGCGAATAACCGACTACGCATATCGTTACTTCCCAGGCCTGATACAAACTGATCCCTCAAGTTTTCTTCTAGTTTGTCTCCGAAATTACAGGTGCTAGCGTGGTATTTTAAATGTTGTAGATACGTGCTTAAATCTTCATTCGGCATCTGTCGGCGCAACCTAAAAATATGTCTTTCGGCGATGTCGGAGCGTCTGGGTTCTAAATGTTCTTGTAAAATGTTAACTAACTCGGTAAATGTTTTGAGTTCTGGGTTAACAGGGGCACATAAATCACACATAAGCTCGTATGTTTGCTCACCGACCACGGTAATTAACGTTGCTGTGTGTAACGATTCTTTAATTTCGTTTAGTGCGATAAATTGCTTGACACGGTTCACGTAGGTTGACCATTTTCACGAAGACAAGTCAAAACACTCTATTTTACCGAAAGGCATGTTGTAACACTGCTAAATATTGGTAAAACTATTTATTTCCAATTATATTCGTCGCCAGTTATGTATTACGTAGTGAAACACAAGCGGCGGTTTAATAAGTGATTTATTTCTGAATACCCAACAGCATCGACTTCCATTATGCCAACCGCAAATGAGTGGAACTCACTACCAATGTCTGTTTTTTCTGGCTCATACAATATAAAAGTCTTCAAAAGAAGAGTGAATTAGGTTTTAATGGGCGATCGCATACCATCCTCGGCCTCGTCTTCACTTTCCTTCGGGTGTGACTAAGGCCAAGCGGTGAGCAGTAGGTATATTATATTTCAAAAAGAAACAAGTATAAGCACGAAATATTAAATTGTTAAATAATTAGAAAAGTAATAATCAGACTTAACAATTAAATCTCTTCCACATATCTTGTGTGTATCCACCCATATCGAAATGTTTCACTACTAATAAAGTTTTAATTCTATAATACTTTACAAAACAATGTTTCATGGACACTCTATAACATTACATATGAGGTGCGCAAGCGCACGCTGCGTTGACAACGAAATGTGTGTTTGGATCGATTTACAGCACCGATGAGCAGAGCTCGATGCTCAAACCACTTCCGTTCCCTGTTTTATGTCGATACGATCATACGTTGAACTATATAATATGTTTTATTAACCGAAAATCAATAACTTTACTATTTTACATTTAGTTTGTTATACGAATAATTAAAACACATGAGTTAATAGGATACACACTAAAAAGTATGCACTGTAGTGACGATACTTATTATGATTTTACATATTGAAAATACTTCATTAATCTTTGGGTCCTAATGAAGTAAGAATGCACTTATAAATGTCAAAACACTACCACAAGTTAGGAAAACATCCCAGTCATCGAGTGTCTCGGTAAACAAATCTCGATAGGGTTTATTATGAATACATTTTAGTCTTTGTTATATTAAACTATTTTATTTTATTTCATAAGGCACAATTAAAGGTAAGAGTTCAAAAAAAAACAATAATAACTCTAAATGGCTATTTAAATGTAGTACACTATGTATGACATATATAACTTATATTGTTAACAACTACCTACTAATTACATGTAAATAGACGGTGAAGATCAAACAATTAAATAGAAAACAAATATATTAAGTGGGTTTTTAAATTTAGCAGGACTGGTGAAAATTATGTCGTGCTGTAATTTAATTTCATTATAACGTCTAGACGTTATATAAATGGGATTATTTTTCGATAGGTACACTGTTACTACACGAGGGAACGCTAAAAAAATTTCAAAGGTAAGTATTATAATTTTTAGTGGATGCACAGAGAGGGAGTTACTGCCAGACATCACTACCACTCACGTATAGATGATCGTTCCATAACAAAATTTGCTATAAATAATTCTTGACCTTAATGAACGAGCAATCGGTAATTTACTTAAAAAGATTATTGAAGAACCTAATACAATCACCTAAAAAATCTTAATTTGTCTTACTTCTTAATGAGTCTGAAAGATGGGATTACTATTTTAATTCGTATAGTGGTTTATAAGTTTAAACTTATCACCTATTTATTTATAACATTATTACCACCATCCACATAAGATAAAAAAATTGCAAGATAGTGACAATATTTGTTAAGTTATCAGAGCTCAATTATTTTTTCCTCGGCTCCCGTGCGACATCTGTGATATATCTTTTTTTATTTTAAGTCACTTTTTAACATCTCAGTTCATTAGCGACCACGATTAACAATATACTTACATTATAATAATACTGTAGATTACATTAGTCTGTAAGCATTTATTATTTTTGAAAATTTTATGATTTGAGTACATCCATCTATAATTCAACAGTCTTTAAAATTATTAGGAACTTTACACAACCGTTTTTCATTGTCAAATACTGTACATTCAACTAATAGATGTAGCTTTTATAATACGTAACTATATTGTATGTCGTGTGAGTAAGAAATGATGAAGTGAATTCGTGTACTTTGCTAAGTGCGTGATAAGCAATAGTTAAATTCATTATACGATATCGTTTCGTTGACGCATGTGCTTACGTGGAACTGAAGAAATTTTAGATGATGCGTTTTATTTAATTTGTTTTTGCCATAAGTTTCTGGTTAATTGTCATGGCTGTTACGGGTGGTTCAAATACATAATATGAGCTAGCATTTTGTATTTTTAGGTATACTCACCGTATTGATGAAAATCATGTTAATCATAAAGTCTTACCTGAAAAGAAAATAATAATAATTAGAACAGATACACTTATAAAAATATAGTAATACAATGGTAGGTAATATTGAGTTACAATTTAAAAATGTATTATTAATAACATATCTGAACTTTACTAAGATTGAATAAGAACAGACGAAAGCTCGCGTCCATTGCAACCTCCACCAAGTCATCGGTCTGAATATCATCACGCGGTTGTCACTCGAGGAACCTTTTGCCACTCGGACATCCGTACTACGAGCTATTAGATCTACGTTAATTAAAAGTAATAATCATAAACAGTTTCTAAATCTATAATAACTTTATAACCCGTTACAATACCGTCGGAAAATTATGTTTTTATAGACTGGCGCACGCGGTTTTTACGCAGTATTGATGTTTTGGTCGGAGTTATTGAAATGTGTTAATTTAACATATTTTCACGTGAAAATAAAAATAAAAATAATATAATAAAATAGATAATAGATAAATAAATAGAACAGATAGATAATCACCAAGTTAAGCCAATGCGAGTAATATTTAGGCGAAAAGTGTACTACCATGAAGCATTTGTTCAGGTATTCAGGCGACTGCACAGTCCACAGAGATTAATTATTCGTTTGTGGACCAAGCGGACCCAGGGTTACCAACTCTTAAAAAAAATACCCCTAAGATTAAAATGAAATAGCCCTAAATAACCCTAAATGCAATATTCAAAAGTCCCAAAAGAAACCCTATATTGTATATCTATTCAAGGGTATTGTTTAAATGAGTTTCCCGTTTTATTTCACTATTTAATACCTATCTTATCGGCAATTTTAATTAACGTGCGAATTCATACAATAGATAACGGACATAACCACACTGATAACTAATTTTATTGAAATTTTGAATTTTATACTTTAAACTAACAACTCGTTTAGTATTAATTCTTATTTATCTCTGGTATTGTATAGTTCCCATAGATAAATAACAAAAGATAGTATCATGGACGTTTTCCTTTTTTTACTTGTTATGGTCAGTCAAATTAATGACACATGAAATACAATTTATGCCCCTACAAATAGCCCTAAACTCTTTTGGGCCCTAAAAAAGCCCAATATGCATATTTCCGCCCTAAATTTAGGGCCAAAAGCCCTAAGTTGGTAACCCTGAGCAGACCCCCCGGGACGATTAATGGACCACCGAAGAGATACTCGTATGCATTTAATGTAAATTTTATTACAATAGTATTTATATAAAGAATTTAATTCATCGATTTTCGAAAATTGCCTTTGTATGTTTGCTTGTCAGTTTGACTTGATGTACAGTCGATGTTGCCACGATAAACCTAGAAAGGTAATTAGCCCTCAAGCGCTGCCACCAGGACATACTGATGAGGAGCTCATGGACAGACTTTCAACTTGACTCTCTTTGGAAATTTCTCTTTACTTGGACTTGCTCGACCGGTAATATACTTCTACTATACTAAAGAAAATAGCCAAATAACTTTGTATTCTCTTCTTGCAGTGAGTAGCAAGAGGGGGTTTAATTTCGATAACGTACTAGTTTGCCCATCAGGCGGGCCGTAAGCTTGTTTACCATTATAGTTTTATAAAAAAGCAAGCACTTTCATAGATTTCTCCATGCGTGTGATTGTCGGTAGACGTGATTTACCACCCCGCTAATGCCATTTCTTTCTTTCTTTCTTTGTTACTCAGAAAGGTGTATCGTTTGCCGATGAAGATTACCTGGATGTCGCGATATGCTAAACGTTAGTTTCCACACAACAATTATATGGTATATTATTTCAGATATAGTATTACTACCTATAGGTACAAGTTTTTAATTATTATTTCACAATTTTTTATTTCCATAAGGGTCTATCGCGATTAGGTTTGACTAGCCTCAATGGTTTATTCCCTCCCCCCCCCCCTCCGTTTCTTAAGAACAAATTGTTCGTTCTAACATGAAAACAATAAACCACACATTAAACAAAACACATCAAATTCCCCTTCACAATGGGCTAACGCTTTAGGACAATTGTATTGAACTAATGCATCCATTCCGTGACTTGACTCATTAAGTGATTATTGACCGCTATATTATTGTTAAGCAGATTGGAATGCTCCATAAGGCATGAAGTAATATAATAACGCCATAAAACACTACATAAAATATATCGTCACTTACTCCTCTTGGAGTAAGAAGTGTTACATTTAAGACAGTTAAGGCGTAAAACAGATTTCGAAAAAAAATTCAGTTATTCCTGAAGTGACTTTTTTATATATCTAAATAGAAAACAAGTGTAAGACCCGTCTGATGATAAGCCTGCGGAAGTTTATAACCCCAGAAATATCACTAGCGACTGCCGTCTTTGAACCCCCCTTCACCAGCATGTAGAAAGTCATGCTAATAAACGAGAAGTTGTTGATGATGAGTATGATTATAGTTTCGTTGCGTCAGTTTTTAAAATTAACTATTTAAAATATAGTTTGTGGAATGCTTTCCACTTTGATTTATTACTGGCCGACGAACGAAACCAAAAATATAATATTTAGTTTGCAAGTGTAATGTGTAAATAACATGATATATATTGTAGAAATAATTTGTAAATATGGAATTATATCCGGTAAAATACCTATGTGTACAATAAAAGCATGAATCGCTCCGCATCGCTAATGTCTAATACAATTGTGCCGAGTTCTGTTCATGTAGCGCCACGCCGCCGCGCCGCCGCGCCGCGCTGTACCAGGGGCGCGTGTGCTCGCGAACCACTTCTAGTGATGTCACGGCTATGAAAATTTAGATGTCGATAAAACGAAATGCTTGATTTAAAATATATTTTCATTAACAATCGTTTAAATGGCTCTGTGTATAACAATATAATATAATTCATTATGTGTAGAATATTCCTAGCATTAATATTGTGTTGGCTGTTAAAGGAGTAACATACATTTTATTAAATATAAGTATTTAGCCTAGAACGTTTCTAGATATTTGTTGTAAGTTGATGCTATAAAGTATAATGAAACTAAATCTAGTTTTTAAAAGCAAACAGTCGATTACTTTATCACTTAAATAATGTCATAGCTATTATTACTCGCCCATAGTATTGCTTATTTAAAATAATATTAATAAAATATAACTAAAGAAAAATAGTGTACTAAAAATATTATTCCAAATTTGGTTTTATATGTTAATAATTTACTACAATTTATATATTGATATATTAATTAAAAAAAAATTGTTATATAGAAAAACAAAATATGTGTGCAATTCACACGCGGTAGAACTGAAACCTTCAGAAAACAAAAATATCTTCTTTCAAATCTCTCATTCAAAATCCAGATAAGTGGGACTGGAACTATCGACAACTCCGTACTATACATAAAACAGTGCGTACTGTATATGTTTGCCTTTTTTATGTTGCTTTTTCGTTGCATTGCGTTTCAAATTACAGCGGTACTATATAAGTTTTCAGTTCAAACATATTTCGATTCTAAAAATAAGTTTTGTCTTTCTGTTGCTGTTATACTCAGTTTCATATTATCAAATTAAGGGTACAGTTTTTTTATTACAATAGTATTTAATTTAAAAAAATAAACATGTTTGCAGTGCACGCGCAGTAAAAGTAAAACCTTCAGAAAACATGAAAATATTCACGTAAACGATACACGCGAACAATACACTACGCTTGCTATGTGCCTTTTCCCAAGACTTCGTAATATGCAGGATCACATACACGTACAAATAGGAGACCGAGATAATAGGAAAAACTGTATAATGTATTCTATCTCTTTCTTACACAGACTAAATCCTATAGATGTATGAGTCTCTCTTTTTAATGACGTTTTTTTCGTTTCATCGAGTTTCAAATCAGTACAATGCAAAAAAAGATTTCACTTCAAAAATAATGTAATAATTCATAGCATTCTTACGTTATTTCTTATCGATATATCAGTAATAGACTATCCCAACCTTCGAGTCCCCTTCGGCGCTTGTCATTAAGGGTGATCCATCAAAACGTCGGCCAGGATTTAGGGTGTTCGACGCGTGCGCAGTAGCCGCAGGGGCTAGGGCTTGGAGGGTTGCAGGGGGAAACAAACAAAATTAGATATTCGTGCGGTGTCCCCAGCAAGCAGTGAATGCAGCCTGATAGATTGCTTTGCCGAAGATATTTATTTTATGTTTTGTCGTACAATAATTAGATCGATCGGAGTTTGATATGTGAGGTCGTCAGCCTTGGAATCGTACGGTCATTGTTCATTACAAATTTATGAGATTTCTATTTGATTTTATATATTGCTAGCTGTGACCGTGGCTTTGATCACGTGGACTACAGAATGTCCGCGCGAATCCTGCACCCCCGCTTCCAGCTATTTTAAATACAAAAATGTTTATTGTGGGTTTTCTTTTAAAGATGTTTCGTCATCCAGACCAGGCATATTTCTTTATTCTCGAGAAATCAAGCTAATATACCTAAAGACCATGCAATAAAAATGAATAAGTTTTACAATATATGTAACGAGTTAGCCAAGAACGGCTATGCGGTTAAATTGTATGCAGTGGAAGTGGGAGCAAGAAGTATTCCACCAAAATCTCTCTATAACTTGTTAAAAGACTCGGCCTGTCGTGAACTGAAGTAAGTTCTATTTTATAACGGGTATCTAAAGCAGCATTAACAGGCTCTTATTAAATCCGGCTTGGCAAGGAGGGTATCGCGGGTAGTCAAGGTGAGCGCTGATGTGCAACATAAGAGGGCACTTTAAACCTACACCTGGGTCGCAAGACCCGGGGACTGTTCGTGTTCCCTGTCTGCTACACGATGGACCCGGCACCCGCACGGTGAATCCATAGAATGCTAAGATGTTTGTCTCTCTACTCTCGCTAATTTTTTTTGTAGATCTTTTTAATGTCCACAATTATGTAGTACATTAATTTGAAATATCTCTTATAGTTTCTTCCGCGTAACCCATTTAAGCTCCCGAATTGATTCACCGTGACCAGTTTATTTTTCATTTGTGGGGAACCCTAATTCTTTTTAAAAAAGAAAAGTAGCCTAAGTTACTTCCTATAATATTTGCTATCTACCATCGAAAGTCCCGTCAAAATTGGTCGATCCATTTCGGAGATTACCCGGAATAAACAGACAGACAAAAAGAAAGACACACAGACAAAAATTTAAAAAATGGGTTTTTGTTAAAGTTGTCGTCTATACTTTCATATGTATTTATTAAAAATCTGTTATTTTGACATTACAAACAGACAATTCAATTTTATTAACTGTATAGATGAGCTTGACATAGCCTAATCGATGATCTGTTGGAACTATATAGATTTTTTTACATAGTAAACTAAGAACTAAATATAATTATTACTACTTTTTAATAATACAAGGTTGAATAAAATCATACGCGTGTTACAATGCAATACAATACAGTGTTGCTGATATAATATTAATCAGCAAAGAAAATAAAAACTCGATAGTAACAACTCGAAGCCAATAAGAAAGAAAAGATGAGATCCGACACAAGTTTACCGAGAAGAGCAATTGAAAGCCTTCAAACTAAAGACAGGGTTACCAGACAGAACTTTAGATTAGCTACCAAGTGTATGTGCGTACTTGTTTAATTTTTTTATTCAGATTTAGATTAAAAGTTTAGATTATATCAGATTAAAAAAAATTAAAGAATAATTTATGACTTTAAACTTAATTTATTTAAAGAATATATTAAATATGTTACCAAAAGATCAAACGTGTAACTTATTTGACAGTACATATACGCTAAAAATATACAAAAGTATTAAATCATAAACTGCAATTTATTATTTAATTAAATTAATGAATATTTGTTTCTACTTGGCAAGAAATTCTGCAGGTTTTAGGGTTGTGCAATTTAATCATTTTCTTAAAATGAGGCGCGAAACCACAATTGTATGGAAAAGTTCTTATTATCAAATCTACTACGTAGTTCATCGATATCATTTTTAAGGTGACTGAAGTCGCTAAGCAATCAGGCAAATAAAATACCTTACCATCTAGATGAGTTCGTAATACGATGTTTTCCTTGTATTCATTGTAGGAATTGAAATTATGTCTATCAATACGAACGTCTGCTTGCTTTCATCTCGCAAATCACCGCTCCATATTTCAAATTGAATAATTTCCTTGAATTACTGCAAATGTACATACATACATATATAAATCACACCTATTTCGCAACGATATAGGCAGAGACCACGTCTTTCTACTTGCTTCGATCCTAGCATACATCTTTCGTTTCTTCAACATTCATCAACCTTTTCATGCATGCTTATAGTTTAAAATACATCTAATATTATCATTGTGTCTATCTTTTTATAAAGTTTATTTTATCCCCAAATCTGTAACCGCAATAATATGACCAATAATTGGAAAAGGTACCCACTGTAATATATTTTTTCGTTTTTGAACTATGCAACCATAGCTCTTATCAGAACCTTCATTAAAATACTGTAAAGACAAAAAATACACAACGCTTAGAAATACCAACCCTAATTATGAAACTCGGATAGTGCATCATTTCAAAATGAAACAAAGCGGCGCGCAGCAATACAACTACTTAACGATTCAAATAATGAAAGGGGAGTATTTTCAATTACCTAATAACAATGAAATGCTGTGGCTTTAATGCGCCAGTCTGGGTTTAATAAAAGACTATCATTAGCCTCTTATTAAATGCGTATCTCCAGTAGAATGTATGCAAGTATAAGTTCATTATTATTTGATATATTTAATAAAATATTATTCATAAAGAAATAAAACTTACTACAGGGTATGATTTTAATTCCAATAACTCTTGCCACTGTCTTGCAATTAATTTACAAAGATACAGTATGAAATTAACTAAGCCTAAAATTACGGAATATAGTATTATTTCTCGAGGTGACATCTTATTTAACATAATTTTACCTTTATTTATTAATATAATACAAAACATAACTTTAATTTTAACATTGCACATAATAAAAATAAAAAACAAGTCTTAGTGGTCCCATATAACATCCCTGTAATACGCTATAACTATAAGATACGCTTTCATAGTACACTTGCCTAATGAAGGCTTTGACGCTTTCCCCGAGGAACAGACAGTAGGTTATAATATAATTTCACTGGTATAGATTTTGTAACTCACTGCTAAAGTGAATAAAGTCCCATTTTCATCGTGAGCAACCCTTGCGAACGCTATAGTGCGGTCTCGAACATCGATACTCTGTAATCAAGCGGATCTGCCTCTGTTATTTGTGATAAAATTAAATTGTTGTGTTAAATTATATGTATGTATTCAGGCTTAAAGAATGTAGCTACTGATTGGAAGGCTGAACAGTTTATTATCGTTGTTGACGATTTACGTAGATTTAATTGTCGATCTTTAAGATCCTATTAGTTATATGATAAGATTATTTTTATCTAAAATCATAACAACATTGTATTTATTTATTCTTGAATTTAAGAGTTATTTTCTTCAATTTGCATATGTAAGTCGCATCGTAGCATAAATAATGTATATTTAATAATAAAATGCAATCGATTTCAACAGACTATACACCTCATCAGTGGACGTATTACCAAATTTTTTTTGTACATGCCACCGTCTAATTTGCTCAAATCAACAACATTGTAGTTGTTGCTTATAATCTTAATATAAATGGTAATAACTTCATATTAATGCATATATTAACAAATTCATTCACTAGCTTTATCTATCTGGGAAGTTGAACATTTGATCCGTATCTAAAGCAAATTGTAAAAAAAATATAGTACACGATGGTATGTAGTGCGGAAAAATAATAAAAAAAATTATGCTTTCGATATGTTTCGTTTAATAAAAAAACTAAAGCCTTTAAGAAAATTGGAAAGGATCGCAAACAAAATATAATAAAAGAAATGAGCGAGCGACAACTGAAAACGGATTGTTTCCTTCATTTCAACGATTGTCCTTATTTTTTTCATCAATCGTGCGGACCGGTCATGTTCGAGTTCCACTGGCGACGGTCCAATAGAACCTTCCTAGTGTTTCCGAGTTTTAAGGGCTACCGATAGCAAGATCTTTCTACATACGTATTAAAGATACAACAAATCTATTAATACAATGTTCTGAATTCAACGTAAAAATGTAACAAACAATCAAAATGCGACTTGATATCACATAAAGCTTTCTATTACTTAAGCGTTATTATTATCTTTAATATTGTGTAATTTAACAGGTGGATAATGTCAAAATTCATTTTCAAGAAATGCTTATACTTTTTAAAATTAATGCATTTGACCACAAAAATATTTTATTAGACCAATATCTACACCACTTAATCACTTCAAACACCGTTATATGACGTTTAATTAATGTAGTTGCTTTTTATGAATATTACCGAAATTAATCTAATTATATAATCATCTAATTATACTCAGTAATATTCACTAAGCTAAAATTTGTATTTTTAATTTTACAAATTTTATTTCAGATTATGGCAACCCTAAATTACGGAATAGTCCGGCTACGTTGCTACGCTACGCTCTACGCGTCCATTGTACTACGCCGTAGAATGCTACGATATATTACTACGGTAAATCAGGCAAAAATATTTTCAGTGAAGTAATATCGGGTGAACTAAGCGAAGCTGTTACTGAAAGTTCCATTTTATTTTACCGTTTGAGACAATTACACTGAGAAAATGACTTAATTGCAGATTTGACGCCAATTACTGTTACAAATGCCTTCTCAGTATCTCGATTGAAACAGTTTGATTTGATTACCACCCAACGATATAAACTACTACTGTCACAAGAATATTTAATAACAATCTTCGTTGTTAAGTCGGCCTGTAAGTAAAAAGTTAACTTGCCCCTTCGAAAGTTTTTCCACATAATACGTGTACCTCCCCTTGGACTTGCCTAGTAGTGAGACACTTTTTTATACTACAAAAGTGGTAAACAAGTATACGGCTTGCCTGATGGTGAGCGGCTACCGTAGCAAATGGATGCTTACTTTATTATTACTAACGCGTCGCTGACCTTGAACCCCTGTCCCCCAAGGAGCTCTGGAAACCCTACTCAGCGCAGGAACGCAACACAAAGTTAATTTGTTTGCGATCTTCTGTAGGGTGAGGGGAGGTATTCCGCCAGTTGGATTGCCTCGAGTAGAGAGAAATCACCAAATAAATTTCCATATGCTTAACTTCTCTTAACTTACAATCTGATATTATTATTATTATTTTCAATATAGATATCTCCACACCCATGACATCCTATTCAACGTCCCTTAAACCTGTTTTATTCGATAATAACTAACTAAGAGAGAGAGAAAGGGTTAGAGAGAGAGAGAGAGAGAAAGGGTTAGAGAGAGTGGCTCGTAGGCACCTTTAATACAATTCTAAAAGAGCGGAAACTTTCTTTGTTTTATCTAGGAACCATTTGAGCAACATTCGCCCTCCCCTCACCACATGACCGCCCGCCTCCTACATTATTGTGCATAATAAAAATGTGCTCGCGGTACTTGATCATTATTTTGCTGCCGAGTTATTTTAAAACTGTGATATCTCCTAAGATATTCATTTAAATCAGTTACTGTAAACGGAAATTTTGTTTAAAATTAAATACTTGTGATGAATAACGTATTTATTTCGATAAGGATCAGTACCATGTATAAAAAACCTTCGCAAATAATTCATTATTTTAGAACAAATTTTATTACCATAAAAAAGGTCATATTGAGTAAACCATAAAAGATAACCATATGCTATACCGAACTTTTTTTTAGATCTTTTAAAGAAAAATAATTTTATTACACACTGTTGTTGCGTAACTTTAACAATTTACGCAGCGAACGTAATGAAAGCTCTGAAAAGAAATAAATATTGCCCGTTTTTCGTACATTTTTCATTGATGTCCCGCTCCCATTGCTCATAGCGTAATGTTATATAGCCTATACTCTTTCTCGATAAATAGACTATTTAAAACTGAAACATTTTTTCTATTCGAACTGGTAGTTCTTGAGATTAACGTGTTCAACCAAACAAACAATTAAACTCTCCAGCTTTACAATATTAGTATAGATTTTATTATATCTCATATATAATGAGTACATAATTATTTAAAAACATATGTTAGTAGCATTTTATAATGCCCCCCCCCCCCGGATTAGCTACCAACCTTAAAATGAAAACATGTTGCCAATCACCTACAGGTGTGCTCCAGCAACTGCACTTGAGAGATAATTCTCCACAACACTTGGGGCATATCGTCACTTAACATCAGGTGAGATTGTGACCACAATGATGTACAATCAATTACTTTTACTTTTTTATAATGCAAAATATTAATGCAAGAGGAATATAAGTTTCCTTCTAGAATGTTATCTAATTGTAACACTTCACAAAGACAAAGAACCGTGACGAATATTATGTATATAAATATAGCATGAGAACATAAAAAGGTGAAAGAAAACCGCATCCCTTCCACCTGGCGCCTTCGCACAAAGCCGCGTGCCGGCTAGGCGGCTAGGGTGTCGAGACAACCAATTACAGGTATGTATATAGAATATTACTTGGGGGTCAAAACATTTGCCATTTTAAAAGCCAACAAAATATGTAATTCACAATAATGAAGTAATATTATCGTAATTAAATATATTTATATTATAAAACTAGGTGTGTCTGCGGCTCCGCACGCGTTAAATGCAGAATTATTGTTTACATAGTTATCGTGATAGTTCTTTATCTAAGGCAACTAATCGGTAAAACAGAAAATACAAAATTTATGCATTAGTTTTTGCGTGATGCGCGCATAACAGTAAACCTCTATAATTTTATTTATATAGATTATCGTAGGGTATATTGTATAAATTAATTGGACATTTGGATGGTAGCTGATTTGTGAATAGTGAGGTTTGACCCCCATCAGTTACTAAGTCCATTCCATTAGGTCCTCAAATCGATCGCGGGGCAGACGCGAGTATTTATCGCCAGCGGTTTTACTTATTCCTTAGCGGGTAACTATATACCTACGATTAAAATAATTATACTTTGTACCTTAGTATATCTAGCTTTAACTATTTAAAAAGATTGTACTTTTGTATGATGACCGAAAAAAAAACCTACTGCGTACTAAAATGAGTATTCCGATTTTTTTAATTAATTATATACATATATAAGTTATATGTACCTATAAGTAAATATTATTATTCTTTTCATTTTTCCATTACATTATTTTACTTAATATAATTTTCATTTTCGTAAACATTAAAATATTGGACGTAAATGAGTATGTTATCGATCCTTCTACATTATATTTTTCTAAAGCCTTGCACTTATTTGATGGTAAATGGGAAATGAAAAACACAACCCTACTAAAAATTCACACTTTTCACAAATTTTAACTATATAAGAGTACTTCTATAAACACTATCTCATTTCGAATCAAATGATTAATTCTAGCTATAAAAGTAGGTTTTACCAGGTTTTGATTTTCATTGAGACTTCAGACTTTAGTGAAAGCGCCACAAGCGTCATTTATTAAGTCTAACGCACGTTTTCAGTTCCTCTAAGCCGCGGCAGGTTCTCAGCTCCGAATTATAAATATGAGATTTTCGCGAGATCTGAATTTAGGGAAAGAATTTGAAACCTACATACCGATGGTTGAAGAGATTAATAAAGAACTGAGAACTTTTAGCGGTAACATGGCTGGATATTTTGCGTTATTATTTTTATCTTGCTTTTACCCGTGACTTCGCTTTTTTTTCCAATATAGCGACTAGCGCACCGCCTATTGGACACTGGTTGTATTAATATAGGCTGAATCTTTGCGTGTATGCGCAGAACATCTTACCAAAGTTTAGTCTCGATTTGGTGAATGGTTTAGGAACGCATAGGTGAAAAGCAGACTTTCTTTTTGTATCTATAGATTCATTTATTTTACAGTGAAATTATTTAATTTTAGTTATATTATACACGAGTGAAGAAACTCTAAAATAATTGCAGCAATCGTAAATTTCATGTCGCCTTATAATTTCTTTATAAAGTTTTAGTAAATTAGCAATTAGTTTACAATAAAGTAACCACTTCGGATATTTATGCATACACAGAATAAGAAACGACATTGATATGACCTATCTACGTTATCTATACTAATATTATGAAGAGATTGTGAACGCGCTAATCTCTGGAACGGCTAGTCAGATTCGAATTTTTTTTTGCATTTTATAACTTGACGCTATGGCCCTTAGGAGCGGAGCAATTACCACGAACATCAAGCAAGCTATACAAGGAGTGAGAACAAGGAACCCGCGTTGCCGGCGGCACGGTGGAGATTTGACCGTGGAGCTGTGGTATTATTGCAAGTTATTTCATAAAAATAATACATTGACACAGGCCTATTTTTTTGTGACAACTATTTATGAAATAAAAACCAAGGAACATAAGAAGTCACGGTGACTCAGTGGCACTGTAAAATAATAATAAAAATGCACAAAAGATATAAAACATCTCAGCTCGCTGTAATTCAGGCGTCGCGACACCCTTCGACAAAAATTAAGCTGAAACTCACACTTCAAATAGTAATAAATGTTACTGCTGAGGACTCGGATATTCCTGTCGGCCATTATATCTTTATTAGCTGACCCGTGCAACTTCGTCTGCGTCATACAAGAGAGAGAGAGAGAGAAAGGATTAGAGAGAGTGGCTCATAGGCAACGTGTTATAGGTGCTGCCCGCCTCCCACATCATTCTGCATAATTATAATAAAAATGCGCTGGCGATACTTGATCATTATTTTGCTGCAGAGCTATTTTACAACTGTGATACCTCCTGAGATATTCATTTAAATAAACAAATAAAGAGCAATTTTGTACAAAATTAAATACTTGTGATGAATGACGTATTTATTTCGATAATGATTAATACCATGTTTATAGAAACACCATGGCAAATAATTTATTATTCTTGAATAAATATTATTAAGTACCATAAAAAAAGTTATATTCAGTAAACCTTAAAAGATAGCTATATGCTATCGCGTCCTTTTTTATTGAACTTTTAAAGAGAAATAATCCCATTACACACAATTGTTACGTAACTTTGAACGCAATGGAAGCTTTCAAAAGAAATAAAACTTGCCCGTTTTTGCAACTTTTTTCATTGATGCTCCGCTCTTATTCGGTCGTAGCGTGATGTTATATAACCTGTAGCCTTCCTCGATAAATGGGCTATATAAAACTGAAACATTTTTTTCATTCGAATTAGTAGTTCCTGAGATTAGCGTGTTCAACCAAACAAACAAACAAACTCTTCAGCTTTATAATAATTTGAATGTAAAAACGCTAATGGCTCTGAAGTTGTGACATCGAATGTTACGACATTGGGCGTTGTTTCGAACCATAAAATAAATCTGAACTTTGAAGAAAAAAAAAAACAGGTAATAAAATTATTGTGTGATAATTATATTGGTGTGACGTCGCAAATGTACTTGGAATATATAACTTAGCAAACCCAACAGAACAAAATTTCTGTTGTTCCTTTCTTTCTTTCTTTTTTTCTTCTAAAATTCGTAGCGTAAGTTGCTTGGAATCGTGTCGAACCAAAAGTTAATTAACCCAGTTAAAACGATTTTAATACTTGGCACCGTCTACCATGAAGTAATTTTTTTTAACCTATAAAATAATTACGACGAACAAATGAGGTCAACTACGTTGTATCCGGAGACTTCGTCCTCTTATCGAGTATTCAGGATTTTTCGATAATTTCAACGAATTTACGATTTCCTTTATTACTCTTTTCGTTTTTTTATTTATTTATTAAGTGTATTATTTTATAAAAATATAGGGGCTTCGAGATCCTTGAACAGATGAATAGTACTTTTGTTATTATTACCTGCGAAAAAATTGAGAGCTTGAGATAAAATATTTTAAAATTACAAAATGGATCCAAGACATCCACAAAATACATTTTAAAGGAAAAGTCTGAACGTTATCTCGCTTTTCGTCTAAAATATTGAATTGCAATAAGTCACCATAAAAAATAATGTTCCCAAAGAGAGGAACAGATAAAGGAGTTGAACTTCGAAATGATTTCCTATTCAGTTTTTCATAGGACCTTGAAGATAAGCGACGAAGGCAGACGAGGCGACGCGACGACGAGACATAATATATCTCTATTATTTTATATTACATGTTTTTCGATTTACTTACCAAAATATTTCTATGGGCGTTTAAAAAAAAGGTTTTTCTTAATTACTGTTTAATAAATAACAATTAGATCCTTGTTCAGGTTCAGGTAGTGTGGGGTATCGTTGGATAGATCGTTTAAAAATATTGCGGTTATGTGAACACTATTTATCGTATCAAGGATCGTTTACACAAGCTAAATGTTTGTTTGTGGAGAGAAAAAAAAATCGAGGCAGTTGTATATAACATTATAACGATGTTAAAAGGAAAACTACCACAGTAAGTGGGCTTTTCAAGTTAAAGATTAATAGTCAACAAAGTGATAAAATTTTCTTGGAAAAGAATATTTCACATAAATTCCATTGAAAATTATAATTTTACTAGGGGTGTGCCCGCGGCCTCGCACGCGTTTGTTACTGTGCAATAATTATTGAAATCCCTTTATTTTATCTCATATTGTTGATAATTCATATGCCGTATCAATTGACGAGTGGCTTGTATTTCCCGTGTACAATTTCTAATGCATTATTATCAATTCTTATAGCCCCTCAATTATAGTATGATGTATGTTTCCCGTCTACAAAAATTGATCAGAATCGGTTGAGAATTGATATAAATTAAACTTTTTAAATGTTTTTTTTTAATTCTAGAAGTAACATTGACAATTATTAAAGCCCATTAATTATGTGAATAGCTTTTTCCTTAGTTATTTCACGTGTACATAATTGAACTAAAGTTTTTTTTTTTTTGACATTATCTAAAAGTAATATTGAAATTTCTTATACGCTATCAACTGACCGATGATATAAGCATCCCGTGTACAAAATTCCATAAGAATCAGTTAAGCCGTTTTTGAGTTAAATCTGGACAAACAAACAGAAACAAACAAAAAAAAATAATGGCATATTCGTGATCAGTATCGTTCATATAATATGCGTATCGGGAAATTTAGGAAAAATATTAAAAGTACAGACAGGACTACAGATTTATTAATATAGATAGCTAGCTATATTTATATAGTACCAAAAAAACAAAAAAAACATACATGTATTTATTATTGTTTGGATGGTGTTGTCATTATATGCCATTAGGAATCCAACACATTAACTTTCCCAATAGTTCTTTTTTTCTTTAATTTAAGAGCTCATCTCTTGTCAGTGGAGCAGTACTCTTTATCCTCTGCCTTTCTTTTGACCTCTTGATATGACACGATTCATATTTTATCCTTCATTTGTTGGAAAAATCTTCGTGTAGGTTTTCCTCTTCCTCGCTTTTCTTCCATAATTATTTCAAAGAACTTTTCGTGCCTTATCAAGTGCCCAATCATCATACTTTTTCTGTTATCTCTTTTCAACAACCGTCTAACTTCGTCAACCATTCTTAACAATTCTTCATTTGTAATCCTTACGCTCCAGTCACAATTGTCATGTGGTACCACCCAGGAAATACAGTTATCTATATATTACAACACTGAGCCTACAAAGACCTATTCCATTCAAGTGCAGCCTTAAGGCCACTTAGATATGTGCCTGTCGATCAATTTTCGCTGTGGTAGTTGACTCTGACGAGAAGGAGAAAATAATTTAATACCACGCATTTTGTATTTACTTTATAAAGTTTAGCGTTAGTAGTGGTGATTCGCCGGTTCTGTGGCACCCCAACCTACTAGTCCCATATGATGTAGGGGCAGGGTGTAGGGGGTAGGGTATATATAATATATATCTTCTTCAAACATAACAAAACATACAGGTGTTTGGCGACAGATTTTCAACTCGATCCTGGTATCTAGCCAAACTGCCCTACCACTATGCTTATACTTTCATCACAATATTGTCTTTACCGAAAGCTTAGACTCATTGTGAGGATTCGAACTCACGTCCATCAATGCGATGTCCCGTATACGCTATCACTAAGCCAGCATTGCTTAAATGGATGCTATGAATTGATAACTTTGTAGCCACTGAAACTTAACATTCATTATAGGATTTGAACCACATTTCGACACGATGTTCGAGCTAACTACTACTGGTCCATCACCGTTCCCAAACTAATAATATTATATGTTTGTGTTATTTTAATATATACATTTCCTTTGTATTTAACTATCACTAAGTATTAACTATACATATACGATCGCAAAGAAATTACCCCAACTCTCAATTTCGTAAGAAACATCAAGTCATTCTGAACAAACCGAAAGGAAATCTCATCGAATCAGGTTATTTTTCAGTAGTGAAGGTTGGATCCCTCGCGGGCCATTGGGTTTCACTCAGGCTCGTTCCGAACCGTCATTAATAACCACCGCCTTTGTAAACGCGACCTTAATGCACTACTGGGACCCGGATACTCTCTTATTATACACTCTCAGTAAGTATTTGTCCAAGAAGAGGAAATTTTTCCAATACTTATAAAACTTACTTGAGAATTTATGAATATTGTTTTAATTTGATTTTTCCTCACTTTTTCTTTTAATCTCTCTTATGTAATGGGATTATCACAAAAGCTTCTACTCGACTTGATTTTAAAGGGCCGCTATAGTAACATTCAAAAACAAACAGATATGTAGGTAGTTACATGCAAGATTAATAACAAATAATTTGGTACGCCGGCCTGCTGAAAGTTATCTCTTGAAAAAAAGAATGCCAAGTCTCAGATTACAAAAATAACTGAGGACACTTGTGCATTCCGAAAGCTTTCATTTTTTTATTTAAAACAGAAAATATTACAAAACACTGAAGAATAGCCCCCATAACTACCTTGATCAGTTTGTCTGCAGGGTATTTCTAGTAGTCTCGTTAATAATATTTTTAAGAAAAATTTTATGGTCTAGAGATATTATAATCTTTAAATTTTTTTTTATTTCTTATGTCTGCAAGCAAGCCGTTGAGAATATATATGGTATTATTTTATTTAAACTCGCGATCGCCCTAAGGTTGAAATCCGACCAGCGACTTTTTAATCATAGAATAATTTCAGTTTGACATTTACAGTATTCATAAACAATAAGTATTATCTACATCACTTGCCGTCACTTTTCGTTGAGTGACAATGTCAATATTTTGAGGGGTCTAAGTTTAATGGCACTGGTCAGTTTAGGATTCGCAGTATTAATTTATTTTATTTAATATATTTTATTAATATAACAGATATTATTGATAAATTTTAGCCTTCTGCACTCTTTCTCCATATAAACTTTAACCATGCCAAATCTCACAGTATTCTGTCCACACAATACGCTTAAAAAGGTACCGAAAGCTTTGCTTCACGTATTAATATATAGATTTCAGTCAACTTAATAGTTTGCCACTTTGAGTACTACATACCCTGACTTTGTCCTAGTGTCGTGCACCACGATCCACGAGCGTTAGATCCAGCTCTGGGTTTCCATGTAGTATCAATAGATATTTATGTTTTAAACCGGCCGGAAAAATTTGGCAAATTTGAAACAGTTTCCTATTCTTTAATCTTTGCATTCATTTTAAGTTTTTTCGTTAACAAGTAATTTTAAAAATATGGTCTGGCATATTTTCTAGTTTGCCTATGTTAGTTTTAAAAGTTATACCATAACAATCCAGGGCATATAAATCGGGATGGTCTCCACAAAGTCAGACAAAAGCATTTTATCGTACTACTAGAAACTGTATATATTAAGTAATAAAATTTTCCTAGCAGTATCCTTAACTTCCTCATGACACACTCTGCATGGCTGGACATAAGGAGAAGTCATGAATATGTTCAATAAACAACACCCCAAAACCCCTGGTAAGATCAAAGATATACGAATCAAAAAGCAATATAAATCTATCATACATGGAAAATGCAATAGATGCATCGATCGACTTCGAGATTCCGTTCAAACCTTATTGAACTTTCACCACTATCAAAGTAAACGCGCCTTATTATAATATAAATCGAAAATTCCCCATGACTGACAGGCGTACACTAACGCCGCCAATTAAAAAGGGGTGGGCAGCGAGGGTGTAGCTGTCATCCGTCACTAGGGATTAAAGGGGACACTATTATTAACAGCCGATAACTGGATTAATCCGGTTTTTGTTCGGCCATTTCTGTCTTTGTCCGAGAATTCCAATATGCTGTGTGTAATATATGTAAATATGTATGTGTTGTTCTGTGTATAATTCTAAAATATTAATTTCCAACAATTTGGAAAAATCTGCTTGATAAGTGAATCATTTTCGCAGCTTAATTTGGTAATTGCAAATATCAAACAATTTTTTTTTAATATTTCTATTACATACTGGTATTACAAGTGATTTAAACGTTCAGAGTTTTCTCGTTGTTTTTCTTCACTTACAGCTTTACTAACAAAGTTCAAGTCATGACTTATCTCTACAATTATATTACTTGTAAAAGGTATTTTTTGGCAACGCCATAACTCCCTTATCCTTTATTCTTCTTCAAAATTAATTATTCACACATCATTTTAAAGATTATGTTCCTTGTTAATGAAAAATAGTTATAATTACGTTTTTATTAAAAAAAACTTTTATAAAAACCGTATCCTTCTTAGCAAACTTTATCAAAATTGATAACAATATCATCCCCATGATAAAAATAACTACTACGCCATATTGCATGCAGAATAATATCACTTAGCTAATCATACATTGTCATCTAATGTGAACGTGTATGGAAAATTTCAGCTCAACCCAGCGTTGTTTTAATATTCATCTGAAAGATTAGACCCTTAGTAACAAAGCAAGTTAAATAAAAGCTTGTAAAATGAGTCTGTTTATTTATATAACATGATATCTGTTTGATTATTTACATGCTATATCAATAATTCATGCGGATAAATTCGCACGGATCAACACTTATTATTAAATTGAGAAAACAAATAAGGTTAGCTATTTCGAGAATTAATTGAAATTACAATATAATTATAATATTAATTATTTGAAATAGGTATGACTTGGAAAAAGTCTCCGAAATCGGAATCATCTTTTGTATTGAGCCCACAGATTTAACTAGAGGTTTTACGATATCTAGTACAACAGTTTACTTAATAAGTAAGAACGATTGCCTTTAATCGACTATTCATAGTTAACCACGATTAACATTGTCTATAAGCCAGGTATACACTAAGGTTTGTAATTTCGACCAACACTCTTGTTAACTAAATAAAGGACGTAATGTTATAAAAGGTTCCATACAAGGGGCCACTTGAAGCAATTTTTGTATATTTGCCTTTAATCTCGTAAGCCGATTATTTCGGCGCCGGAAACGGAAAAGAAATAGGCTCGCTGAAGATAGGGAAGCGGAAATTGCGAGACGCTGGGAGTAATGGGGGAGTTCGCAAATGAAGCAATATTGTGAGAGCCCTCTATTGAACTTCAGTGAAAATTAAGCTTATTGGGACAAGGATTCGATTCAGGGAAAGGACATTCGAGTTTTTGTATAATGAATTTGAAAGTGTAGTGGATTAATAAAAAAATAAATTTGCTATCGATTATCGTTATTGCGCTTACAAAATCCGCTGTGTTAAAGTATGTTAAGCTGTGTTTTAAGAGAAATAAAATATCTGCATTGTTTTAACTAATACATAAAAGTAAATAGGTATTATAGGATAAATATTATTATAAGTTTTTGGCTGAAGAGAATTGTTTTGAAAAACAGATATTTAATAGTGAGCATATTTTCTGCCTCGAGGCTTCCATATTGTTATTAAAGCATGCTTTACATAAAGTTGTCCAATGACATCGCGCGATGACGCGTACCTTAAGCAGGTAAGCATTCACGCAATAATGTACGGACACCACGTAAATCAACGTGAGTCCAGCAGCGAGCTTGAGTTTTCGTTGAAGGAAAACATCGTGATGAAACCATGGCATGGTGATAGGGAATTTTCTAATTCACTTCTTAATTCAAATACCCATCACCTCTGTTTAAGTGTGTTCCGGCAGCTGCATTTGTAAGCCAGTCACTTCTCCTAGGCTTAGCGTGTTACCATCTTGGTGCACATCGTCACTTAACATCAGGTGAGATTTCGACTAAATGCGAAAATTATAAGGAATTGAAAAAAAATTGTGCGTTTCGGGACGTTCGACAGAAGTGATAACTTAAACTAATCAAAATGAAAAAGAAACCAGAAGAAAGAGAAGCCGGCGTGGAATCGAACTTGGGGCTTCGGCCATAGCAGTCACGGTTACGACCGCTAGGCTAAGAGCGTGTTGTTAGATTTGCTGAAACTATGCTACTATTTATGGCGTCGTAACGCTTTACGTTACAAAGCGGTTTACCCTCCCATATGAAGTTATCACTTCAAAAACCTAACGGGATCTGAAAATCGGGTGTGAAAAATCAAATTGTGTTTAAGCGACGAACTTTTATTTCGCAGACTCTCATATAGAACGCGTTACGAAGTTAAAAACAAATGTAACTTTGACGCGTATGAATTCCGGATGGAATTGAAATACATTAGGTTTGGATTCATTCCCCAACTAGGAGCAAAAGACCTTCTATGGTACTAGATTTCGATTTAGGTTACAATAATCGGACAGTGGGTGGGACTTTTAATATAAAGAGCCTTATTTATAGCGCTAATCTAGAAACTTTATTTTTATGGCAATATGAGGCCTAGATATGAATTTGAAGTTTAATTCAAACATCTTGGCTGATGGATGGCTTATACATTATAAATATTAGTATCATACGAATCAAAGATATCGAAGATGAGGTATAGGAATCAAAATCTTTATTAACCATCCAGTTGACAATTATCAACTGTTAAAATCAAGAAGACAATGACAATACGGTATTTGATATTTTCGATCTCCGTTAATACCAACATAGGTATACATAATATATATAAATAAATATCGGAAGAGAACAAACTGAACTTATACTAATAAAATGAAATTTAAATCTAACATAACAGAATTTGCCACCGATTAAAGTAACGCACAAGATTTCCTTATCATAATGGTATCGTCAATCAATCCTACTAATATGTATAATAAATGTGAAAGTGTGTATGTTTAGATGTTTGGATGTTTGGTACTTAATCACGCTAAAATGGTTGAACAGATCTCAATGAAATTTGACACACAGATAGTACATAGGGTACTTATTATCCGGAAAAAGTCATAGTTTAACCAGTATTATCCTACAAATGGAAAGTTTCTATGTTTTTCACTCAAGCACGTAAAAACGGCGATTTTTCTGGTTTGTCATGTTCCGAGATCAGTCTGTGTATATCAAATAATACGCAGACGAAGTCGCGGGTACCAACTAGTAACATAATAATAATTTAGAGTTTATTATAAATATCTTGAGATAATTACATAACTCTAGACATCCGTAGAACTAAGTTATTATAAGCCTAAGCCACGTTATTGGAACTATATTGTATATGAAAAGGCATTTGCGTTTGTCTGCTCCTAGATAACGATGCGATCATTTTGAAATATTTTTGACGTGACAACGTCTTATAATTCGATGGAGCCGGCTGCACGCACGAAAAAACATGACTCATGCGGCGTTACCTCGCTCTGAGGCGTTCCATTTAAGGCTTGAAGTGCAAGCGAGAGAGTGGAACGAGCGACAAAGAGGCACAATCGGCCTCCGCGTTCGGCAGCGTTCGACATCTGTCTCTCTCCTACTTGAGTGAGCGATGCATCCGAGTGGCCAGCTGCTATACAATAATACATTTACATGTTTTCGTCAAGTATGAAATGCAGTGAAAAGTGAATGTGGTGTCAATTGTTTATAGCAACGATAATTGCGGCGATAAAGGTTAATCTATCAAACAAATAAAATTAAAATTTTCTTTTGAAAAATGATATCATTCCGTCAGTATTTTCTTATGACGTTGTCACCTTCAACTATCGTTAGTAAACCGACTTTACAGACAACCGATTTTTTATCTGTTCTCATATGAAGGTAACTTGTACCTCAAAATTGAAGCCGAATGACGTAGTAGGTTTTTTTAAATGAAAGCGGATTTACTTTTTTTCTCTATTTATTAATATTTTAAAAACAATATCTTGTTACTAATCTTGTACATAACTTAATTTCTTAGCTATGCATGTTACATATATTAACAGCTCAGCACTTTTCCGTCACATAATATTTCACCACAAATAAAGTTTTCAATGCGTGTTACTTTCTCTAAAAGTGTCCTCTTCGCGTTTCGGGTTACGAGTCGTTTGTCATACCGACCGCGACGGGAGGGCTGAGGCTCGGGAGAGGAGGAATGTGCTGAGTTCCCACTTCCCACTTTTTTATCCACTCTTTTTTCAATAGGCAGTAAGTGACCTTTAGAATTTTTTGTCGCTACTGTGTAACATAATTTCTCTAAAGTATTATATCATTATTTTTAATTTTCACAAGCGTTGATGGCCCGAGCTTTCGGTGAAGGTAAACATCGTAATGAAACCATAGCATATTCTAATGCGCACCTGACTAGATATCACTTTTAAGTTGTCTGGGATGTTTGTCCGAACCGGTGGTGGTGTTTTGACATTCATAAGTGCCTTCTTAGGGCCTAAATTGAATAAAAGATATTTTGATTTTGATTTAAATCGATCGCCAAGCACATAAAGGTGTGTTCCTTAGCGTGCTACCCTTCTTAGAGCACATCATCACTTAGCATCAGTTAAGATTGTGATGAACACTAAACCTATAGGTACAGAATTTTCAAACATTCCAGAGTTGGGCAAAAAATATTATAATTTTAATTAATTTCGGTAATTCTACAGCACGAACACCATCGATTCTCAAACGTTAATCAATCAAACGCCCCTCCAATACCGCAAGTGGTATCAGCTCATTCAGGAAAGTGTCGCGAGCATCTGCCTCTCCCCCCTCCCCGCCCCCACGGGTATCATTAATCATAACCAGATAGAATCTAACGCAAACACGAGAACTGGCGGCCATATTTTTTACTTTTTTTAGGTAATTTTTATTAAAGATAATAATTATTCTTTCCTGGAGTGCCTTTTGCCCAACAGTGGGGACATTAATATGCTTCATAATATTATTAACTAGCTGAGACCCGTGGTTCCCCACGCACATATTATGCAGTATTATTTTCGTTTCCTAATTGCTAGTTATCAATTGATACGTATACTTCCGGTGTAAAAAATTTAATCGAAATCGGTAAAGCCGTTTTTAACTTAAACCCAGACATACAAATAGACCGACAAACAAACAAAAATAATGCCATTTTTGTAATCAGTGTTCTCTTTAGTAGACTGGCAGAAATACAGATTTATTCATATATTATATATAATAATATCATCTGGCTATTTATTAATCTGTAGACGCTTTATGCACTCCTTCATTTTTCAACTCCTAATTTTTGAAACCTCATCACACTTTTCATCTCATCTCATGCACGGACCAGGCTATTATAAAAACCAAAATATAAAGTTGTAAATTAATTACAACGTAACAATATAATTATTCAAAAATGAATAAAATATAGTTTTACTACGGATTTATTATTGTTTAAACGACTGTTTAACAAAAGAATTCGAGTTGTAAAACATATCGCGTTAATGCTCTCAAACACGCGTTTCGAGCCAACAGATATCCAATAAATACCGACGATTCAAGTCCCAAGCTGCTGCCATGTCAAGAGGAACAGTAAGACAACTTTGTTTTTTTGTGGCAATGCATTGAATTGTGCGGCACTTTTTCATATGTACTATTTTGAACTTTGCATATATTTTAAACATTGTATGCTCGGAGTTTTCGGTGAGATTTTGAAATGATGTGTTGTGATTTTATTTTTAATTTATTAACTTAGGTATTTAATTTTATAATATGTAATATTGGTGGCATTTTGCGTAATATAGTTTGGTTTTTTGTAAATAAGTGAAGTGGATTATAAATATAAACTAGAAGCATACGTTCTGAGCTGCCACAAAAAGTTCTAACAAGAAAGCCACCATCTTGTTAGGATACTGAAATTGTCGTAAGAGAGGATATTATATTCATTTGTTAATAACAGTAAGGGTCTTTTAAATAAAGATGACTAGTTGCCAAGTTAGAAAGAAGAAGAAGAAGTATATGCTCGATAAATCTAATAATCGTAATTTTGATTCACAATAATGTAATAGGTGTATTCCGGCAGCTGCACCTGAGACCCAATCTTCCACTAGGCTTAGCATGATACCATCTTGGGACACATCGTTACTTAAGACCAAGTGAGATTGTGGTCACAACGCTAAACCTATAAAGATAAAAAAAGTAAAGAAAGTATATTTTAATGGCAAAGTTCAGACTTGTAAGTTTAGAGAGTGTAAATTTTGCTATCTATTTCGTTTAGATTTAGATCTTAGCACGTATATTATGTTTGACAATTGCTATTGTAGCAAACATAACAGGTTTGTCGCGGAAAACATACAAATACTTATGTCAAATCTCTTTTTTTTATTGGACTTACGTGTGCACAGCCATGGTAAGCGGAAGAGAGAGAGATTGCTTGCAGTAAAAAGGGCCTTTAAGGCAGTAAAATTAGTGTGTTGCATGGTCTAAAGTTTTGCTAGGTAATCATTTTTGCATGTTTTTGACAGCTATTGGTTGATTAATTATTAATTTAAAAATCGGTCTCAGCAAATATCAATATGTTAAGAAAATAGGATGGTAAACGAATTGAAATAATTCACAGAAACACCTCCCAGTTGTATATAATGTTGACTTTTTTACTGTTTCTTTATACAAGGTGTCCAGAAAGGGTATCGGGTATTTGTAAGTTCAATGAAACAAAAATTATTTGTATGCAATAAAAAAGTTTATTGTTTATTATTAGCATATGAATTGGAGAATTATTTGGAAAAGATGATGTTGTCCAAATGATGACCGTTACGTTGCTGGCACTCTTCTAAACGGAAACGAAGATTGGCGATAACACGTTGACACATAGCTATCGATATTGCTGCCATTTCTGACCTGATGTTTTGCTTTAACTGGGTTAGATTCGTCGGATTGTTTTGATAAACCTTACTTTTAAGGTATCCCCATGCAAAATAGTCAAGCGGGCTAAGGTCGGGGCTTCTGGGAGGCCAGTTGATGTTACCCCTTCGCGAAATGACTTTATTAGGGAATAATTCGTTAACAACTTCCATTGAGTCATTTGAGGTATGGCAAGTGGCCCCATCTTGCTGGAACCACGTTCTTGAGTTGAAACCTGTAAACTCTTGCAACTCTGGGACCAAAAAATTTCGCAACATATCGCAATAACGGTCACTATTCACATTAATTGCTCGGCCTCGTTGATCTTCATGAAAATAAGGACCAATTATGCCTTTAGCAGACATAGCAGCCCAAACAACGACCTTTGGGCTATGCAGGGGTCGTTCATGCTTTTGTCTCGGATTCTCCACTGCCCAGTACCGACAATTCGGCTTATTAACATGACCATTCAGGTGAAAATTTGCTTCGTCACTGAACAGTATGTTGTTAAAGTTGTTAAATCGCTGCAGCATTTCGTTCGCAAAATTCAGTCGATTAGCATAGTCCGTATCCTTCAATTCTTGAACCAATTGAATTTTATAGGCTTTTAGATGTAAGTCTTTCTTTAAAATCGAATGTAAAGACGATTTTTTGATGTTCAACGCTTGGCTTCGCTTTCGGATGGATAAAGACGGATTTTGACGAACCGACGCCTCAACTTCTTCAATTGTTTCTTCATCGCGAACTGAACGAGGACGACCAGAGTTTTGAATTTTAACTGTCGCACCTGTATTCTCGAACATCCTGATCCATTTCCTAATGCTATCGTCACTTGGCGCGTGGCGTGTACGATATTCCGCACGATAGAGACGTTGAGCAGTCACTATTGAATCACCATTACGATAATACGCTCGTACGCAAAATGCGCGATGCGTCCCCGAGTACTGTTCCATCGTGACTAAAACTCCACAAAATGGCCGACGCCACGAACCCCTCCCCGCACCCTTTAGACGCCCCGTTTCGAATATGGCGCGAAAACAAATACCCGATACCCTTTCTGGACACCTTGTATATCAGAATATCAGATAACATATCTTTAGATAATATTCTGTTATACTAGATAGTAATCTTGTAAAATTTACGAATTCGAGTCACGGTAAAGACTATTTAGGACAAATTGAATGAATTCTGTAAAATATTTAGTATTTTTAGTGATTGAAATCATAATCAAACCTGTCGTTCTGATTTTCACAATACAACGGTCAGTAATTCACACATTCAGTGTACGTGCGGAACCCGACGGCGTAATTTAATTGCGTCGGGGTTCCGCGAGCACAATGCTAGTGATTGCGCCGCGCGAGGAATCCTTATTCAACCGAATTAGTTTTGTGGCTATTTCTTCTTGCTTTTCAAAGTTTCGATATATGTATTGGACGATACGTGTAAGTTTAATGTAATAAATTATCGCATTTTTCTTATAAATAAATCCACAAAGCTATAACATGAAAAGTAAAGAATAATATTATATTATATATGTGGGATATTGGCGAGTGAAATGATTTGGAACTTGTTGATATTTCTTTAATTAATACGGCACGAAAAAATAAAAATCTTACTTCGTAAATCTTAGTTGACAGCTCTCTAGTGTTGCTACTTTTGAAAAAAAAACTCAATAATACCATCTTCAAAGGGTAAGCGTAAAAAATATACGAATTAGAAAAACAAAACATATTATTCTAAATATTATTCCACATATATATAATATTTAAAAATTTGTGTCTGTCTGTATGTTTGGATTTAATTCAAAAACGGATTCACGGATTTTTATGTTTATGTCACTGTTTGATGGGCTATAAGAAAAGCCGTGCCGCGGATAACCACTAGTTTTGTTATAATTATAGAAGAATGGAAGAATTAAACGTCAAAGAAAATGTTAAATATAAAATTTATGAAACGAAACTTGATAAGGTGCGTTCACACATGAACGACTACCGCCGGCCGCAGCCGTTCGTTATGTTATGCACGTATTCAGAATAATAATGAATTGCTTAGTAGCATAAAATAGAAACATTTGTCGTAACGAGTCACGTGGAAAGAGTTCTGAACAGTTGTTTCGTAATATATATTAAAGAAACAACTAAACAAAAGAAAATAACTACGTTTGATTAACGAACTGATTACAAATATTTTGCCTTTCTAATTATTATTAAATGAATTTTTTGTAGCAAAGTTTTATTAAATTTTATATTTTAATAAGATTTAACAGTCTGTGATTATTAAAAAAAAACTAAAGTTTTTATTTCCTGTGTTAATATACCTACTGCAACGTAACTATAGCATACATTTTCCGTTTCGCCTGCAGTAATAATTCAAACGAGATAGCTTCAGGCTGGCTAGGCGATGTAATTTAAATTCATAGCGTTTTGGCGCGCCCGTGTGCACTCGTTCTAATCAAACCATTGATCTATCATTTATTTCGTGAATTTTGTATCTGGTAAAAGTCGTTTCCCCAGCGACGCGACAGGTCAATCCATCATCTATCTACTAACAATGTGATCATGTTAATAAGACAATATTTTTTTAGATGCATTTTTTATGTACAATTCTATCCAAGTAACAAAAACAAACACTTGAAACGAAAGTAAAATTGGACTCTAAGGCTGAAATCTAAAGAGCGTACTGAGTCTTAGCCCAGAAAACTTGTGTATTATACGACTAAATAATAGTATAACATAAAAGTGACCTAACAGTGATGCCTAACAGCCAATGATTGACAAGTGATTGACAGCCAATGAAATTCGTGTTACCGACGGTCGCCGTTGTTTGTGTACTTATTTATCATCAGGTGCAGTACAGGCATTTCGTCGGGCTTAAATACTTAAAATATGTTTGTAAAAACACAAAAAAAACATTTCTCAGTGGAACTAGTCACAAATTTCATCGTATCAAAGAACTCAATGATGTAAGGATTGGAGACTTCTAATTTCCAGTAGCTGAAGGGATACTGTAAGTAGATGAGGAAAAATAAAGACTAAATACGAAGCATTCTTCATTTTTTTTTCAATCTGACTGTACTGTTAGCCTTAGGAAGAAGACGAAGATGCTGCGGATTTTACAGCTTCATCGGACTTGAATAAGCATTGTTCAGATCTGATGGTTGCAATATATCGCATCACAGTACGTTGGACCTCCTAACTTAACCGCATGGCTCGGCAGCGCTGCACGCGTTCTAATCAAACTCATTATTCAGTATTCTCTTCACGAACATTACAGTTTGAAAAAACCTTTCCTTAATATCCAATTCCAATACTTCAGATGGTAATTAATAATTATGTACTAAAACATTTAGGACTGAAGCTGTTTTGCAGAATAAACTTGATCTTTTAGTGAAAAAAAAACTACCGGCAGCTTAAGATTGGTGGTATAAAGTGAAAATTTATCGGCAAACACCAACCGGTGCACTCAGGAGCCAGTCGTCTTTCTAACTTGAGGGAGTTAAAATCTTTAATCATAGTTTAGAATAAGTTTAAACGTTAAATTATATTGCAATAAAAAAGGTAAAAAATATAGTCGGCTGTGATTTGAACATTTCCGATATTAAAAATTCACACGGATTCAAAACGTGAAAATTCCGAATGTAAATTCTGTTTATAAATTCATAATCTTCGTGCGTCGAAAATGGTTATTTGGAAATCTAAAAATGCGTTTTATTTTTATAAAATATCATTATTGAAAAATGTCGAACAGAATTTTTTTATCCCGTGATAGAATAATCGACTGCAAAGTTCAAATACCTATCTACCGTTTGTTGACTGGATTTATATTAATCTAGTTGTACGCGGAACCACGGCAGCAAGCATTTATTACGCATAATCAACCCATGTAAAAAAAAAAGCGATCAAGATGTTTTTGAGTTAAATGCAGTCTTCTGGTCATACAAATAGACATGCGAGCAATTTTTTTAAACAGTATCCTCGATAAATGATGCTATCACGGATTTTGAAAAAAAAAAAAATACATTTACTTACAGGCAGAACTACAGATGTATTTAATATAGATATTGTTATGACGTCACATAAGTTGTTAATATAGTAGGTATTCAAAGTGATAGTAGTAACTGTCATCTTAATACAACTTGATCAAGACAACATTCCAAAAACAATACTGGCATGTCTAAAAGATTTATCGAAATTTCTTATATCTAGTAGGAAATCATATCTATTGCACATATTTCAAAGCATATAATTTTTCTACAAAGTAAATAAAATGCAAATTATGGGTATGAATGGCAAAGACTAATAAATACTTGACGAGAATAGCGATCTACATAAAAATATAATCAAATAATTGGATGTCAGTGTATATTATATCTTATCATACCTGCAGCAAACAATTCTTTGAAAGCTCCACCGAAGTTAACACCTTCGAACAGTAGCTATCTCGATATTTATTGTTGATAAATTACACTGTACTAAAAGTAATAAATATATAATCTTGGAAACATCCCAATTTTAACTTTATCCAATTACAAATAAAGTTTATTTTAAAAGGAATTCTGAAACAGTTTATATACCGACAGACTTGTGTAAACAAAGTTGAGTTAACGACTAGCTAATGGTTATTTTTAACTGTTAAAAATAAACCGTGTTAGTTATTATTAACGATATAGCATTAGCGTTAACGATAAACACTACTGTTTTTACAATCGACTATTAATTTTACAATCTATTATTCGACTAAATTAATCAAATGTTTGGATTATTTAAGCACTTAATTTAGGGTTTAAGAGTCTATTAGTTTTTTTATTATACGTTAGTCAATTGTTTCTGTTTGTTTATTGAGAAACACTTTTATGATCTAAAACGCATAAAGCACTACGAGGTAAACCATGAATTAAGTTCGAGGAAGCGCGAGGGCGGGCGGTCGCCGCTGCCTTTGGGCGGCGAATGAAGACGGGCGGGAGAGATCGTGCTTTAAATCTTATTCCGTTTATGTATGGTGTACTTCATTTATTCTGTATTGTGCTAATATTTATGATTTTTGTTGTCTAGTTTTCTAGTTATTTCAAATTATTAATTGAAAATGATAATATCGCTGAGTAAAAATCTTATTAATCATTCGTATTTGATAGATCTAAAAAATGTTTATGAAATAATTAATATGTAATGTATGTATGATTTATTATGTGATGTAATTTTATTAAACGTTCATTAACCGATAACACTTTTACGGTGCTAATTTTGAAAATATAAAATCAACTTTAATGATCTTTAAGGAGTTCAATATATAGTCAATGGAAGTTCCAATACCAATGACATTAAAATGGGAATCGCCTTTCAAATGAAAAAAGAAAATCGGTTCATAAACAAAGAAATTATTGGCTGAACAACCATTCGAATTGAAAACCTCCTTTTTACTCGACTGTGAAAAAGGAGGGTTATATTTTTCCAGCGTATGTATGTATGTATGTGTGCTTATTTCTTTGTCACGCTCTCTAGCCTAAACGGCTTGATGTATTTTAGGATACGAGGTGTCGTTAGATTCGTTTTAATTGTGGGAGTGATATAAGCTATATAATATTTAAGAATAGGGTCTGGAAATCAAATAAAAAGTAAAAATAGAAAAAATAATAATTGTGAAATGGTTTTGTTACGGTCGGGTTTTTTGTTTCCTTTTTAATAAATTAGCTTGTTTGATATCGGTTAAGAAGTTACAACAAAATTTCATATTCGTTTTCCATGGCCTTTAATTATATTATATTATAAATATCTATTAAAATTAAAAAAAAAACCATTAACATAAAGATGTATAAGATAACAGTTAATGTTTGTCTGTACGTTTTTTACGCAGAATGCGGTCGGGCAACGTTCATTCGATTGAATTTATTAGATGGTGCCATCAACGTACAATAGATGGTGCATAAGTCGTTTGAACAAATTAGTATAAATCACATAGTTTATCAGCAGTACGTATGTTTTCAGATATAGGACTGTAATTGAGAAATGATCTAGACTATATATAATTTTGTTATCATAGGCGCTAAGAAGTAATTAAAATACATTAAAAGAGCCCATAGATCCCGCGGAACATATAAAACATTTCAGCAAATAAATGAAAGAGTTTTACCAATACCATTCAAGACCTATTAATGAGTAATTAAGTTTTTTTTTTTGACTGAAGTTGTTGAACACAAGAATACTTTAACGCATATATATATACCTACGCAATAACAATAACCGACACTTATTTTCTTTCTTATAATGAAACCGCAGGCCGTAATACCTCCTGTTGACGCTGACACGGTTTTAATTAAACGCCACTTACGGCTTGCGAATTCTGTTTGACGCGCAATCTATTACCGCTTGGCGCTGCGCCGAACCGCACCGCACTACTTATACGTTATTACTATCTTTTTGTTTATTGGAATATACAAAAACATATCGTATTCATTAAAATACACTTTATAGCCAATCCTTTATTAACAAAGTTTTAATGTTAATAAAAAATATAAAAAATTGTATGTACTTATGTAAGCACATAAGGAGATATAGGTTAGGTACTTTTATTCCGTGTACCAACAACATAATCAAGTTAACCATCAATGATAATAAATTAATTGTACGGACTTTTTTAATTGAGTTTATATAATTTAACGGATAACAAATAAACAGGAACCCGACTGCGAAAAAGTAGGTGATGTTTTTCAAGCATTTATGTATGTATGTCTATTTCTTTGGCACGCTCTGTATCCTAAGCGGCTTGATGGATTTTAGTATACGAGATGTTGTTAGATTCGCCTTAATTGTGGGAGTGGCATAGGCTATATAATATTTAAGTGCAACGTCAGGGAATAAAATAAAAAGCCAAAATTAAAAAAAAAATTGTTGTGTTTTTGTTGCTTTCGGATTCTTTGTTTCCATTTTAATAATTTAGCTTGTTTTATAATTATTATTTCAACTTCATAATTTCGTAGTTCCGTTACATCACTGGCAAGTGCCTCTCAATTTTATGTATGTTCTTAATGTAAGGTAAGTTGGAAAAAAATTACTTAGTTTTATACTTGTAAATAACAGGAACAATTTCAATACTAGAAATAAATAAATATAAAATAATCATTCCATCTTTTATTACACTTAGTAAACCAAACAAAAGTTTTTAGGTAATTGTGTTAGGTTCTACAATAAACTTCCTAAGCACATTTTCGATTTTCCGGATAATAAAGTTAAGCAAGCTTTATTATCGAAAAGGTTTTTATTATAGGGTAGATCATTACATGAACGATGATAATGTCTGGAAGTGTTTTCATCCACTGAAAATGATAATAATTGTAAAAAATTAAATACTGTATTATATAATTACCTAAAATAAGATGTCGATAAACCCGATCGAGTTTCTTGCCGATTTTTTTCGATAACTGGGATATTTTCCGAATTGGTTTACCCTATACTAAACTGTGCAAAGGAAGTATTACTTCAATAATACTATAAATATATAGTTTAATCTATAAATACTACCCTTGTAAAGAGGTAAAAGCCAAAACTCATTTACTGATTTAGAGATACATACTCTGAGTGAAATTATAGTCTATTAACCAAAAGTAATACAAATATGTATGTACTATATAAATACACTACATATTTAACATTGTTTATAAAATAAAAGTTATCATGTCAAGCGATAGAATGTATACTTAATAATTATGAAATTCTAGAATGTGTTCTTTAAGCAAAATAATTCCGATTTTGTTGCTATTATAAAGAAACAGGCGCTTTTTACAAGATAGTTCAATTTAACTAGTGTATAGTATACTATTTAAAAACGTCAAAATATGAAGCTATTAAGCGTACAATTAAAATTTTTAAATAAGTTATGACATAGACCTAAAAAAAGGTTGCATCGGCCGGGAATCGAACCCGGGCCGCCCGCGTGGCAGGCGAGCATTCTACCACTGAACCACCGATGCTTATAATGATATTTCAAAATATGCCTTTAGTAAGTAGTTGTACAAAATATTGCATAATACAATAGTAATTACTATACTGTTAAATAGTTGTTGTACTTTATATAAATACTAGCTATGTCCCGCGGTTTCACCCACGTATAATTTGATTGAAATCACTGACTGATGTTTTTAGTAACAATATCTTGTGTTATTAAATTATATTGGTTTTCACCACAGCCTGTTCTATCAAGCAGAGAGTTGAATTATTTTAATGCTTGCATTATCTTCTAAACTATTCATTCAAATAACATGCAATAAAGTGCAAAGTTTATATTCATGAAATTATCTCAATGATGACGGAACTTTCATTCATAAGGTTTAATATGATATGCCTAATATTAATGCTCATAAAACACTTTTTATTTTTCAATACATTTTTGCCACAAAAGGCCTAATTGTGGTTTATATATAAGATATAGGTATATAGTATCGCAGGATTTTTTAGACATACTGAGGACTAATATTTTTGTAGAGTTGCATTGTCACTAACCACTACCACTAACTACTAACTACTAACCACTAACTAACTAACTACTAACCATTACGCCAGTGCACGCGGATAAAGCATCTCGGGAACGATTTGTCTTCCGGCTTACTTAACAAAAATCAATATTTAAGGCTATCTGAGGGGTGTAATTTAATTCTAGATGGCCAATACGGCTTAGCATGAATATGACTATCATATATAAAAGTTTTTTTCTTTAACCAACTGATAGTTCCATAGATTAGCGTGTTTAAACAAACAACCAAAAAAACTCATCCGCTTTATTATATTAATTACTAATACACTGTAATAAGAATAGGTATGAATAATAAATATGAATTAATGTGAATCTAAAGTCTATAATGGTAAAAATGACCCAATTTTACCAGCTTACTCTAGCTAAACAGAGAATACACTAAACTTAACTTTTTAATACACATCTAAAGTAGCAAACTAGCTTACGACTCGCCTGAATGATGGTAAGCAGTTAGAGTGTAGACTATAGTTGCTTGTAACATAATAGGTATCTCTAATACAGCCGACCTTGTTGTGTTGTTGGTTATTTGACTGTGCTCTTCTGTAGGGTGGAGGTTTTTCGTCAGTCGGGCTACATCAAGCAGTGAGAAATCTTCAAACAAATTTTTCTGTACCTTATACCCAGTAGAGTAACTAAACCATCTGAGGTATGTGGCAAATTCATTGAATGGGTGCACAGTAAGAATCGTCACAACGTAATTTAATTTAAAAAACTCAATGTATGCGTTCTAAAATCCTTTTCTTATGATTCCGTTTAAATCTTAACTATTTATTCAAATTTTGTAATTTATGATCTTTAGTTGTGTCTAACTTTAATTGATTTTAAATAATTATATGAAAATTTTAAATTTTTACTAAATTTAGCTAAAAATGTAAGATTACTTTGAGCTCACGGCCCCGGAGACCCGTGGCGTTTGGCATCCCTGACACCCTTTGGTTACGCAACTGCTTATACCATCCCACACGAATAGAATCACCACTATCTCTATGTTTAAAATATGCTTACCGAATAACGAACGAAGAATAGAACATTATAATACAGAAATGTCGAGTAATGAAAACGTCGCATTCCCGGTCACGAATTAACTATTAATGTAACCAAAGACGTCTAATCCCAGTGTGTGCTCCCTCTAGTGAGATTAGAGCAGCGTGCTCCGCGTCTAACAGTAATCCCGGAGGGCTCCGTGCGAGTCGGTGCATCTGCGCAGGATTCACCGAACCCGTTCCTGGACCACAGTATATTCAAAATACTTCAAAATAATTTCAACCAAAGCAAAAAACTTTATGTTAGGTCTTTAGACTACATCTAAATTCTTCAAAAATACATAATTTAGTTCTGGTACTATAAAAACTGAAATATAATTCAAATAGAAACTTTTTCCATGGTTTGGATAAATACAAACAGTAAATTTTTTTCAACTAAGTATTTCCGTAAAGCTATTTATCTAATGACTTTATTTTTTATTTAGATAACTAGTGTTTGCTAGCGACTTCGTTTCCGTTGCCTTGAGTATATAACGACTAGCACGCCATCTGTTGTACGCTACTTGTACTAACACAGAGACAACCTCGAGCGTGTGCAGTGCGTACAACAACTCGGCAAAGTTTCATCGCAATCCGATGAAAGGTTTAGGACGCATAGGGTACAAAAAAGAAATATTGATTTTTGATCTTAGTATATACTTACTATTGAATAACCAAATAATTGTGGAATGTCATTCATAATCTACTAGCTGTGACGGTGAAACCGTAGGTGGTTTCACCCGTGTTAATTTTATATGATAAACATGGCCAACGCACCCGAATAGGCAATTTTTTATACTTTGTGTAAAACTATCGACATTTTTATGAGAAATAAATCATTTTTTCAAATTATAATATAGCCTATGATACTCGCTGATACTGTAGCTTTATATAGGTGAAAGAATTTTTTAAAATCCGTCCAGTAGTTTTTGAGTTTATCCATTACAAACAAAAATCAAATCTTTCCTCTTTATATTATTGCGATAGATATAGGTATACGTCTTATATGTCTGATTCCTAATAATTGTAACTACCAATCTCACTTCTGTAATATATTTCTCTCTCTGTTAGAGTTACGTCATTTGGGCACTGCTTGCCCTTAAAAGGCATGAGACCACATCGAGGTAAGTGGAGTTAATTGTTGTTTGCTTATCTATTATTTAAGTACTGAGGTATTATAAACTGTGGCAAAACTGAATCCAATGAATGTTTATACAGGAAATCGAGTGCCGGGAACATAACCACCGAGGCACCGGCCGATGTTTGTTCTGGCGCAATTTGCGATTAGTTTGCAATTGCTGCCTTGTATTGTGGATTACTGATGCAAAATTATTAATACACTAGTGGTTCCCTACGGTTTCACCTGTGGTAAAATTATTCGACCAACAATCCACAACAAAAAAAATGTACATACATACATAAATCACGCCTATTTCCCAACAGGGAAGGCAGAGACCACGTAATTCCACCTGCTATGATCCTGGCATACCTCTTTCGCTTCTTCGACATTCAGTAATCTTTTGATGCATGCTCGTCGGTTTAGAGTACTCTTGACCTTACCTTTCTTCAGAACGTCTCCGATTTAATCGATAAATGTTCGTCTAGGCCTTCCTAATCCAACGATTCCTTTCACACTCGCATCATAAATTTGTTTAGTCATTCTTTTTTCATTCATCCTCTCAACATGACCAAACCATCTAAGCATCCCTTTCTCAATCCGTGTGACTATATCTTCTTTCTCAACACAAAGATCTCTTATCACACTATTTCTTATCCTGTCACTCAATTTCAGTCCTAACATACCTCTTAGCGCTCTCATTTCTACTGCATTGATTTTACTTTCATGATTTTTCTGCCACACCCAGCTTTCACTTCCGCACATGAGTGTTGGAACCAACACTCCTCTATGCACAGTCAATACCAGCTTTCATAGAAATACTCTGGCTGCTCATAAAGGAGTGTAACCCCCATTCACCATATTACCGGCATTTACTCTCCTTCCTATATCTCTCTCACACTTTCCATCCCTAGTAAACATCGATCCCAAGTATACAAACTCACTTTCACTTGCTCCAGTTCATCCTCATCAATCCGGAGACATACTTCTATCATGTTTTCTTCCTTTTCAAACACCAAAACTTTCATCTTCTTTGCATTTACTTTCATTCCCTTTCTTTCCAAAGCCTCATTCATAATAGTCACGGTCTTTTGCAAATCCTTAGCATACTATGCAAGTAAAACTTGATCATAAGCGTAAAAAAGATATTTGACAAGTAACTCGTTTATTCTCAGTACACAATCACTCTCTTTCAAATCTGTTAGACAATTATCCATGAATAGGTTGAATAGCCATGGAGACGCTACACATCCCTGTCTGACACCCTTTTGTATATCAACCAAACCATTCAGTGTATGCTCCATTTATTCTAACACAAGCACTGAAATCCTCATAGAGAGATTTCAATACTTGTATCAGATCCCCGCCAACCCCATGCCTAGACAATGCCAACTACAACTCATTCCTCATCACTTTGTCATAGGCCTTTCCTAAATCCTAGAATGCACAAAAGACTTTTAGGTTTGATGCCAAATATCTTTCAATTATGCACCTTAAGGAAAAGACCTGATCAGTACATCCCATATTCTTTCTAAATCCCGCTTGTATATCTCATATTCTATCATCTGTGTCTAACATAACTCTTTCAATTATTACCTTAACATACGGTTTGCCGACAACACTGAGAAGGCTAATTCCGCGGTAATTTCTACAGTCTTGTTGTGACCCTTTTCCTTTGTATAACGACACGAACACACACAGCCTTGCGCCAGTCTCCCGGTACCCGACCGTTTCTCCAACACAAGTTGAAAAGGCGGTACAACTTACTTGCTACCACACCCTGTCATACCCCGCAGCTTTACCAGATTTCAAATTGATTAATCCTTTCATAATCTCTTTCATTTCACATTTTTAAAAGCGGTTTATATCTTATAACAGTTCAATGATATTTTAGTCATTTCGGGCTAGCATTTGAACAAAGTCTCATCGACTTTCTTGTCAGAACTATCTAGGGAGTTTTTGTGACATCTCAAAATATGTGTTTTCAGTTTACATTTATAATTCTCTTCACATATGCACAATATACAATTTATATCACGCAAAATGACACCAATATTACATAACATAGGGTCAGCGAATGAACAACATCATGACAGCTCAAGATTCGGCCAAATACTCTCAAGTTTAATCTAGTTCATTATACATCGATATCGTTATTAATTAGATATACTGACCCAATTCAAGCCACAACAATACACAGCCAATCGGCAATTACACAATGATCACACAATAAACTAACCCCTGTGGCAATAAACTGTAATAAAATTACAAAACACTGTCAGCGATACAGTTTATGGCGTGTCTAACCATAATGTACTAACACACCTATTTATTATGAAGGGAATTCTAACGAGTTGTTTTATGTTTCCAGTAAATTATTACAGGACGGGTGTGGTTTTACTAAATCTTTAAATACTTTTAATTACTTTTTTGTTAAATACCAATCAGGCATACAAGCAACCTCAAATGTAGCGTAATCCTGAGGCTAGTCATAATAGCCTAATAATAATTGAAGTAATAATTCAATTTAAGCCTTAAAAAGGCACTTATGGATGTCAAAACACTACTGCCGGTTCGGAAAACATCACAGACATCGAGAAATACCGGTGAGAAACTCGATCGGGTTTATCAACACCTTATATTTTAATTATTATTATTTATATGTATGTGTAATATTTAATATACAGTAGATGTACAGAGAGATAATTACATCCAGACATCATCATCATTCACGTAATCAGCTACCCTATAATCCCTTTCGACTATAAAACTTGCTTAACATGATTCTTGGACTTATTAACCTGCAAATCGCTAAAGTGCTTAGGAAGTTTATTATAGAACCTAACACAATTACCTAAAAAACTTTTTGTTTTACAAGTGTAAAAGATGGGATGACTATTTTATATTTATTTCTAGTATTTAAATTGTACCTTTTAGTTAATATTTGTTATCTATACTAATATCATAAAGCTGAAGAGTGTTTGTTTGGTTGACCGCGCTAATCTCAGGAACTACTACTTCGAATGGGAAAATTATTTTAATAGTAGATAGACCATTTATCGAGGAAGGCTATAAGCGATATAACATCACGCTACGACTGTTGCGACATCCTTTTTTCCTTCAAATTTCTCGTATTCCTTGGGGGCACAATTGTATTTAAAATACGCGCGCAAGTTTGCCGCGTATTGTTTGGTAAAACGGAGAAAGTGTAATGGCCGCTGCGGAACTGCAGTGATACACACGCTCTGCATAATATCGTGAAAAATTGCTAAAAGTATCAGAAATCTAGCGAAATTCGTCTTTCTAGTACTCTAGAAGTGTTTTAGACTATTCAAGCCGTGTGAGGAAGTTCAGAGTGCACCCTCGGATCGTGGCAGATACAACCAGGATACGTGGTAAGTCACCCTACTCTAGTCCTAGTCTACTGCTCCTTTCTAAATTTTTCCAGTCGTCGTATCCAAGTTGTGATTAACTTTAATTCTAGCATCCTACTAACAGATGATTGAAATAGGTAGCTTGCTCTTATATGCGGCCAGTATTATCCAACGACCAATAGGAGCGGAGCACCAATAAAAAATGTTGTAAAAACGGGGAAAATTCATTCCTTTTGGGAGCTTCCATTATGTGACGCAGGCGAAGTTGCGCGGATCAGCTAGCATGTAATATAGTTATATTAATAAGCCTGATCGATGTTTCTGACAGGCCTTTCTAGGGATGTTTTGTCCAACCGGTAGTAGCGTTTTGACATTTTGGCACTTGCCTTTTTAGGGTCTAAATAGAATAAAGTACTGTTGTTATCTCGATTTGAATTTGAAAGATCTGAGAACCTTGTTTTAGACTAGAATGGTAATGAATCTACTATCTTCATAAAGCATGAGGAATTTAATAAAAAACATTTTTATGATTAATTCAATACACTTACTTTTATCACTAAAAAAATAGGAATACGTTAAAACTGAAAAAGACATGAAAGTGACACCATTCGTAGAGAAATATATAAGGTATACAATTTTCCGCAGAGTGGTCCCAACACATTACAGAGGAAAAAAGCGAAATATAAAGAGTCACCGCTATTGTGCGACTCGACACGACGCGACGCGACGCTTCACGAAAGCAACTTTTTATTTTAAATCTACTTAAATATTTAACAGAGGAGCAAAGGGTCGGCGCTGAATGACGGTGGAGGCGGACTTCGAGGAACGACATAAACACAGAATAACTTCAATGCGATGGAAATTATAAAAAAGAATCTATTGAAAATATTACGTGATACGTGTCAACATTTTCTTATTTATGTATTTAACATTTACTTAATAAATTTTAACATGAGTGACTGTCAGAGAAAGCAATTTTTGTTTATTTAGTAACAAGGCAAAGAGTTTGCACTATACTTGCACACACACAAATAAAATGGTTAAGTAATGTAAAATCCAGATAAATTTGCACTAACCGAGAGATCAGTAAATTTATTTATCGCTGGTCCTCGTCATTGTTATTCCGGCTTGCAAACCTCTCCGCAACTACTCGTAGATACAGTGGCTGATCCCGGAACTATGGCGGATGTTTTACGTGGATTATGATGATCGTATCTCATCACCCAGCATATCGGTAAAGCAAGCTTAAACTGCTCGGTTTAGAAGTATGAAATTTTGGACAGAAGTTATAATAAACCTAGGTGAATATTAAGAAAAGGTTTTGGGAAATATAGATGGGTCATCTTTTAATGGAATTAAAGATGGGTATTAATCTGGTTCATTCCTGAGACGTTACTGATAGGAAATCCCACATTGTTTACGGTTAGAATCTATATAAGGTTAGAAGTTCCAATTTAAAGTTAAAATATCAAATACATTACTCCACTAGATGAGGAAACGACAATTGTTTTAAATAATATAATATGGTAACTATCGATTATAGTCCGCAGTAGTGATAGCCCTTAGCAATGCAATTTCTCTTCGAGTTGTTCATTTGAATGGAGTCATAGAGCTTGTGTCTCACAAAGGTATAGATACTATACAGACAGTGCGATTGGATTGGACGATTAATTAGTAAGTCATAAGAAAATGTAACTGTAACAAATTTTTTGATGGTATTTATCTTTTTGTTCAAATTTATTGAATTTAATAGGTAGTTTCTTTTCTGATGGTATCTCTTGAAACCTTATGACAAGAGATAGTAGAAACGGATTTTAATGTTCAAATTGAGGTTAATTTTTTTATCGTACTGTCTATATTGTTGGTAAATAGGCCTTTACAGCTTCACCGGAATTGTAACGCGTGCTTAATGAAATCTTTATACCAATGATTAACAACGTCTTCGATGTCTCAGGGAGCGGGGGTAATCCCCGATCCGTGATCCGCACAAAGGGGTGTGGATTTGCTCTGATTGATTAGAACCTGCGGGCATATCGATTGGTTTAGTGGCAGACAGATGAAAATTGGAAATAATATATTTCGCTCGTTGATGTTGAAACAACAGAAGATCAGTAGTGCTTGCTTAAAACTAGCTATCACCCTCTACTTTATAAAGTTTGTCGCCAAGTAACTAGAGGCCCTGTTCCGGACTATACGGACAACGAAACCGCCCTTCCGATAGCAAAATTTAACTGCAGCCTGCACTAGTAGTCAGTAAATTAATAATAAACGAACCACAAATTTATACTATAGGGATGTTGTTATAATAAAAATATTACATAAATAATCACGTTATAATATCTTAAATATTTTCGCGAATAGTTAATTATATTCCAATAATAAGTTAAGATGTATATTCACAAGTATTGAAAAAAAAAGTATATTTCTAACATAATTTACAAAGTAAGAATTGTTTTGTTTCCAAGTATAGCTGTTTTTTGAATTAAGCTCATATCAAATTTATTGATATATATAACTATATAAAACGTCTCTAGCCCTAATCCCATCCACCTCCAAATCCCGCACGCTAGAGTCCCGTGGGATGAGACAGACGTACGGACACTGCGTATATACTAATCCCATCACGAAATGGTTTTAAACGAACACAGTAGTATTACGTATTCTATATACTTGCAAATAAAATATATTCAGAAACATATATATCGAAGAAAATTTACACTTTCCAGTACGAAGGAGAGCGGGTGAGAAGGTTTCGATAGCTTTGATAGGTAATGTTTATCCAAGTCAACAATCTATAGCCTAAAATTGCACGACAGTTGCACGTTTTAGAAAGAAAGAAAGAAAAAACCTTTATTTGTTACACACACATAGCGGTAAAATAAGCTTAATAAAAAATACAAAACAACAACAACAAAAGAAAAAAAATATAACAAGTAAAATTAAAAACAAAGTTTTCGTTTTGTTGTGTTTTGTGTGTAGTAAATGGACCTCGAGTCAGCACATATACTGGAGGGGGTGAGTCCTCGAGCGCTGGTTTTCACTTGAAGCCCAGATATTTATGTAAGCATAATAATTAAAATTTATACATATATAAGTATTTGTAGAAATGTAAAAATGTAGTCGTGAAGTGGTCTATGTGTCAGAAAAAAATCCTGTTGCCAAAATATATCGAGTATAATAAATAACAATAATGTGAGCGACCGAGCTTACTTATCTAGATAAAAGTTTAATGAAATACCTTGAGACTCAGGACATGATGTGACCAAAAAGAAAAATAGTTAATAAATGATTGCAACATAGATCTATGAAAGGCAACGCAATTCTAGGTCCATGTATTCAGATACTTTATCATCTAGGAACAAATATACATACATGATGCAAATGGATAAATAAATAGATAAGTAATTTATTAAATTTGAAAACTTCCAAGTTACAGTTTTGTATTGCGATTGTGAAAAATGTAAGTACATAGAAAATGAAACCACGACAACCAAACAGGATTTGAACGTAAAAACGTTTCGAACGAATCTAAACAGACCGCAAATAGAACACATTTCGCCCCCGAACTTTCAATAAAAATCCAATTTCCACCCGGTTGCAATACGTAATACGACTGTGGCGCGCCGCCCGCGGTCTGTTTACACGGAGGCGCCGTTCGATTCCCGCCTGAGACTCAATCAGACACCGAATAATTCGGTTTTGCTTGCGTTGTCCATGAGTACATATTGGATTTGATCGTCGCGTATTGTTGACATATACGGAACCTGGTAGGTATATTTTTTTAATCCAAGCTCAGTAAAAATCTGCATATAACCACATGATAAAAAAAATGGAAAACCACTTCTCTCTATAATGGAAGACCTGCTTCGCTTTCTTTACATTAATTAATTAATTAATAAATTTATGACAAAGTATAACAAAAAGCATGGTGGAGGGGTATTAATTGCAGTTAAAAAATCTTTGTCATGTGTTGATAACACCCATCTACACTCTTCTACAGAAGATGTTTGGGTTACATTGCGCATAAATACGTTTACATTTAATATATGCACAGTCTATTTACCCTCATATTTGACGTATGAACATTATACAGATTTCATTGATACTGCTGAACGCACTTTTTTGGCATTTCCTACTCAAACACTCATATTGGGTGACTTCAACTTACCTGAAATTAACTGGAATAATAGACCGATATCAACAACAAATAATAAGGCCAGGGCTCTCTTTGATTTTATGGATAGATCTGATTTAATCCAATCAAATCTAATTCGTAATAATCTTGGAAGAACACTAGATCTCATTATTCACAGTCCAATAATGTCAGTTAAAGTCTTAGAAACACAAATATTAAGCCGGCTTGACATTCACCATCCCCCTCTAGACGTAATATTAACTTTTACTAGACAAAAATCATTGAAAGAAAATGATAATACTAGGTACAGATTTCGAGGAACCGATTTCGCTGCTTGTAATAAAGAACATTCAGAGATCTCCTGGATCCTATACAGCGAATATAATGTGGATGATTTCTTGCACACCTTTTACAACCATCTTTGGGAAATCATTGAAAGATACACACCTAAATCTAAGTCAAAAAATGGATGGCCGGTATGGTTTTCGCAATCGTTAATAAAAGTAATTAAGGAAAAAGACAAATTTCATCATAAGTATAAGCGTTTCGGTAACCCACGTGATTATGACACATATATTATGCTTAGACCTAGAGTAAAAACTTTATTTGATTCGTGTTTCAAATCTTATATTAATAGAATAGAACAAAATTTAAAAACAGATGTTAAGGCGTTTTGGAACTATACGAAATCTAAGAGATCTACTAATGATTTACCAAAAAAAATGTTTTATAAGAACATGGTTGCTGAGGATGGTAAAAGTATAGCTGATCTGTTTGCAAATTACTTTGCAACTGTCTATAATACTAGTTCTTTCCATGCGTATAGTCCTGATTTTCCAGAATCGTCTAACTGTATTGCTTCAATTAATATAACTGATAGTGATGTGGAATTGGCCCTTAAGTCTATTGATATTAACAAAGGAGCGGGGCCAGATGGTATTCCGCCAATTATGATTCGCAATTGCGCAACTTATCTGAAAGAACCACTGGTTCTGCTCTTCAGAAAAAGTATTAATGAAGGCAAATTTCCGGAACTATGGAAATTAGCCAAGATCGTCCCCATATATAAATCAGGAAACAGAATGGATGTGACAAACTACAGACCAATTAGCGTCCTTAGCTGCTTCGCAAAAATTTTCGAAAGCATAATTTATAAGCAAATTAATTATCATCTAAAACATATTGTCACTGAAAGACAGCACGGCTTTGTTACAGGGAGATCAACAACTACTAATCTGTTAACTTACACTCACCATTTAAGCTCTGCATTTAATGCATGCACACAGATAGATTCGATTTATGTTGACTTTGCTAAAGCCTTCGATACAGTTGATCACTCAATACTTTGCCGCAAAGCTTATCACATTGGCATACATGGATCGCTATTGCGCTGGTTAGCTTCGTATCTATCAAATAGAACGCAACTGGTTGCAGTATATGGCTATGACTCTACTCCATTTGAAGCAAAATCAGGAATACCACAAGGATCTAATTTGGGGCCACTCTTATTTGTTTTATTTATTAATGACCTTATAAACTCATTCAAAACTAATTGTCTAGCATACGCTGATGATTTAAAGGTCTACCATAATATTCTATCATATGAAGATTGTATTGATTTACAAAATGACATTAATCATTTGCATCTTTGGTGTACTCGAAATAACATGACATTAAATATTCAAAAGTGTAATTTGATTACTTTTACGAAAAAACGGTCTCCAATAGTGTATCCATATAAAATAAACAATACATTGTTACAGCGTCAGAATACAGTAAAGGATCTTGGTGTATGGTTTGATTCAAAACTAGCCTATACGTACCACTATGACTACATCACATCCAAAGCTAACAAAGTTATGGGTTTTATATTTAGAATGTCAAGACCATTTAAAGATCCTGCTACATTAATAACTTTGTTTATGACATTGGTTAGAAGCATCCTGGAGTATTGTTCGGTGGTATGGAATCCATACTATCACATACACAATGACAGGATCGAAGCTATCCAAAGACGTTTTGTACGTTATTTAGCATCAAAATGTGGACTGAGGCGTAAACTACCTTCATATGAAACTAGGCTAAATCACTTTGGTATCAAAACACTGTCATCCAGACGTAGCTTTAGCTCATATTCTATTCTACATAAAATAATCAATGCCAAATGGGATACAACAGAGTTGTTAAGCCAACTATCAATAACCACAAGAGTAAACCGGAATCAAAGTATCTTCCACGTTCCATATTGCTCAAATAATGTCTCATACTATAATCCGTTATACAGAATGTGCAGAGAATACAATGATAATGCCAGGGTTTTGGACATATTTGATAGAAATATAAGCAGTAGTTAACAATCATCTGATTAATCTTTTGATTTTATTTGGAGAAGCTATTTATGCGCTAAAACTTTATGTAGTTTTTCTAATATAATTAATTGAATTATTTTGTATTATTTTTATTTTTTTTATTATTTTCTTTATTCTTTGTATTTTGTTTGTAAAATTAAATGTTGTGCCCAACTATAATAGGAAAGCAAATTTAGTTCTATAAGTTACTATTGTTAATGTGTATTTTGTGTTTTAGTTTGGTTTCTGTTGCTGAGCCATAATAAATAAATAAATAAATAAATTACTCCTTTTATGCATCCGCTTTAAATATTTGTAATGAATTGATTCATTGAATGCTTTTTCATTTATCTTTTTCTTCTTCTTGCCATTATCCCTCGTTAAGTAGGGTTGGTACAAGGTATTTTCTTCTTCCACTTTCTTACACGGTCTATTAAATTAAATACCTATAGTCATTATTTTTTTGTTTCATAGTAGGACTGCCCGCGGCTACGTTCGCATGGACTTCAGAATGCCGTCGATCGGACACAAGCGAATCGTGCTACCCCACTCCCGGTTATTTAAAAAAACAAAAATCCTCATTGTGGTTGTTCCTTAGATGATAGACATATGCTGTTGCTGACTTTTGTAGGTATTTTTAAGGTCTACGATTATTTACTACTTTAAATTGATAAATCTCTTGTGGTGTACTCTGCGTGAGCCATTTAAGCGATCTCAAAATCGTTGTTTTCCCGAATTGATTTTGTATTGCGCGAAGCTTTAAGTCCTTATAATATCAGCTATCTGCTACTGAAAGGTCCGTCAGTTTCGGAGATTACCCAGAAAAAAACAAGCAGACAAACACAAACGGACAATTTTTTTTTAAATTGCTCTTTTTTGTTAAAGCTTCCGTTTATACTTTCATATGCGTTTAGTAAAAAACTGTTCTTTTGACATTACAAACAGACACTTCAATTTTATTTAATATATAAATATATAAGTAGATCTTTTATAAATAACCAATAATCAAGTTTAAACTATTCAAGTCAATAAATAAGTTCAAGATAATAAAGTACCTTTTAACACTATATTGTTTTATGATAGTCGGAACACGAGCAATTAGGAGGGGCATAGGAATCGCTAATCGCTCGTAAACAGGCACTCGACTCGCAGCTACCGACTCGTAAACTCAAGTTACGACCCCATAGATTCAACGGGGTCAATCAAACACCCATAAAACGGTGCACGAATTGTTTTATTACAGGGCCCTTAAATTCGATTTTGGGTACTCGAATCTCTGGTTAAGCGTTTTTAATATAAATTTACGCACTAGTATGTTTGAATAACATTTAGGTACATAATTACAAGGTAAAGTAGCAAGTTCTTTTATGGAATGTTTAAAAAACTGACTCACTTGTCTTTGGTTGAAGACGGTAATACAGTGAGCCATGAAAAATGACTAGACCTCTCTAAATGCAGGGGCACTCTGACCGATAGCTGCTCGCTAACAGATATTCAGATATCATCTGGTAGCTAATCAGATAAGTAAATAACATAACAGAAAAAAAAATTTCGAAGCGTTAACGCTTAATTCGTTAGTTCCATTCCTGAATATCTTACAAAGCGTAAAATGGCACGAAACGAAATGTAAAAATGCAGCCGCTTTGAATAGTCTGTTTATTAAAGTCCAGTGAAGCGGAAACAGCGATTCCTAGCGATGCGATCGCGTTAAATAAAAAGCGATGAAAGCAAAAATCGCATATCGCACCCGACGATATTTTCTCTTAAACCTCGACGCATACAGATTTGATCCGATAAAGTTTTTGTCCTAGTGCAAGTTAATAACCGTGGATTAAATCTAGAAAATTGTAATATGAGGAGATGTCGTGAATTCTTTTAGTAGTGATATTAATGATTTATCACAATCCATTTTATGATAATTTTTAAGGTTCAATTGTGATATATTATTTAAATCGGGTATGTGGAAACATCGACTAAATTATATAAAATATTAACCGTGCGTTATAATGCACTATATTATCGTGTATTAAATATTAATTACTTGTAAGTTACGTTACGTTATAGGAAAGGTATTGTATTTATATAATAACTAGATGTGCCTGTGACTTCGTCCGCGTGGAGTGTCATGTATAAAATACAACGATAAAAATGTAGGTGTAATGAAATTGTACAACCAATTTCGCGGTGATTTCTGCTTTATAAGTGTCTCGGATTCCTAAAGCGCAGTTTGGTAGTTATGGTTAACAGTCAGCCGTGCCTCACTACTTTCTTTATTTATTTTTCCTAATATTTTTTTACAAACTATAGTTAAAGGAATCCTATTAAACCTCTAGGGTTTGTCTTAGCATGCTCTGGCCTGAGGTTTTATTCAACGCGCTGCTCTTTGTAATATAAATATATGTGTATTATTAAGTCAAACGCATGAATCTCTAATTTTCACTGGTATTTTATTTATAGTGCTATTATTAAATAAATAATAAATTTAAATCAAAATGAAATCCATTTTATAGCTTATTTATTGAAGTTAATTATAGCCTATATGATTCCCGCAGTGACTCTAAGGGGTGGACCAGTAACCTCGAACGTCAACACGATCTGGGAAGTACGGCAAGTAGGTACGCGAAATAAGAGCAACGATAGATTATAAGGGTGCGTTGGAGGCGCGGTGGCATACCTAGGCAAACTATTCGTATAGTACTTCCAAGTCATTTTTAACATGCTGTTATATTATTACACTGTGGACTTTATATTATTCATTGAAACGTTAGAGAATTGAACGCTTCACAGATATAATACGTATTTATCTTTTGATATTTTTGTCGAGTTTTAAATAAATATTCGTCTATGGGAGTTGACATGGAAAATGATACCGTCGCGACGCGGTGATGCCTTTATATAGTTGAGTATGGATCGGTCCATTGAAAGGGAAATATTAAAGAAACTTACAAATTGCAATTTTATACTTAATAACTTGTATTATATAATTATCAAGTAGATAATAAACAGACATAACGTTATTTAAAACTAGCGTTGCCCCACGTCTCCAGGCGCGTTTATTACGCAGTATTTATTTTGCGTCCTCTATATTTATGATTTTTTGTAGCATATCTATTACGGAACAACATACTCCCTGTATTCAACCTTTCATTATTTGCTGAGTTTTGGTTGACATAACGGCGGTGACCGCTGATGGCTTTCGATCTCTCGGTGGTCGCCGTTGTGTTTTTCTGTGCTTATCATTAATTAAATTATTGACGTTCTTAAGTGCCTTCTTAGGGTTTCAATAGAATAAAAATTATTTTCATTTTGGGATACCAACAGCTTTTTACAACAAAAATATATAGTAGGTTATCTACAAAAAGCTGATTACAATTTCTCACGAATAGATACTAAGTAAGAAGCAAATTAACACATATATTATATCTTATTATATTAAGTGAGCAATTCTTGTATATATATATATATGTAATTGGTTTCTCGGAAACGGCTCCAACAATTTTGATGTAACTTTGCATTTAGATAATGTTTTAGATTCCAAGTTTACCTACATAGGTGTTTTCCTTTTTTTATTTATATAAGACGCCGAGCACAGCTCGGTCGCCCAGATATTGTTTATTAAATTAAACATGGGCAGAACTGTCAGTTTGCGAAGCGAGCTACTGTAAAAAAGTTTTTTTATACTCTTTGTAAAAGTATAAATGATATTTTTGTATAATATAAATTAAAAAGAATGATATATACTCTCTGCAAATAAAGTCGTTTTTGATTTAAATCCAGACACAAAGAAATAGACAGTCAAAAATCTTTTATATGTTAAATTCGACATCGATGGTGGTTAAAATACAAAATTTAAAAACATATATATACAAACAGAACTACAGTATTATTAATATAGATACATACATATTGTATTAAGCATACATATATTAAAAAGAATGATATATACTCTCTGCAAATAAAGTCGTTTTTGATTTAAATCCAAACACAAAGAAATAGACAGTCAAAAATCTTTTATATGTTAAATTCGACATCGATGGTGGTTAAAATACAAAATTTAAAAACATATATATACAAACAGAACTACAGTATTATTAATATAGATACATACATATTGTATTAAGCATACATATATTAAAAAGAATGATATATACTCTCTGCAAATAAAGTCGTTTTTGATTTAAATCCAAACACAAAGAAATAGACAGTCAAAAATCTTTTATATGTTAAATTCGACATCGATGGTGGTTAAAATACAAAATTTAAAAACATATATATACAAACAGAACTATAGTATTATTAATATAGATACATACATATTGTATTAAGCATACATATATTAAAAAGAAATGATATATACTCTCTGCAAATAAAGTCGTTTTTGATTTAAATCCAACACAAGGAAATAGACAGTCAAAAATCTTTTATATGTTAAATTCGACATCGATGGTGGTTAAAATACAAAATTTAAAAACATATATATACAAACAGAACTACAGTATTATTAATATAGATACATACATATTGTATTAAGCATACATATATTAAAAAGAATGATATATACTCTCTGCAAATAAAGTCGTTTTTGATTTAAATCCAGACACAAGGAAATAGACAGTCAAAAATCTTTTATATGTTAAATTCGACATCGATGGTGGTTAAAATACAAAATTTAAAAACATATATATACAAACAGAACTACAGTATTATTAATATAGATACATACATATTGTATTAAGCATACATATATTAAAAAGAATGATATATACTCTCTGCAAATAAAGTCGTTTTTGATTTAAATCCAGACACAAGGAAATAGACAGTCAAAAATCTTTTATATGTTAAATTTGACATCGATGGTGGTTAAAATACAAAATTTAAAAACATATATATACAAACAGAACTACAGTATTATTAATATAGATACATACATATTGTATTAAGCATACATATATTAAAATAACAATCATAAATTAATGTTACAAAAAAGCTATGATGTAGAATCGCATTCCTGAATTCTGAACTGAATGTGTGCCATGAAGCCTACCCCTACGCACACGTTTGTCGGTTAGGTTCCATTCTTCCCTCTACACTTTTCCCCTTGGAAACATTCACAGCATGCTAATAGAATTTAAATAAAAGCTTGTAAAAACGTCTAGGATTTACAGAGCACGTTCGATGTAATCAGATTGTAGAAAGTTAAAAACCTTGTAGTGGTCTTAGTTCTCGATTCCATTGCAGAAGAAGTACTAACTCTTATAAGTTTATTCGTCGTGTTTCAACTAAGTAGTATCACCTTTATATTTTGCTTGTTCATTGGTTTAGCGCTTAACTGCAATCTCATGGTGGGTAACAATGTTGGTCACGATAGGCCTAGTGGGGAACCGGCTCTCAAATACCAGAATACACTTACAAGTTCCTGGCAAAAATGTTTTCCTTCACCGGGTGCTCAGACTCATTGCAAGGATTCGAACTCACGTCCGTCGACGCGATGTCTGTACACGCTATTTATTTATACAGGCACACATTGCAGATTATAAATAAAATACGAAGAAATTTCAAAATTTTACATGTTTTAACTAGCTTATAATACAATTTATTAGTGCACATCAGTTGTAATTATTTCCCAAAAGGAGAAAAAATTGTCACTTGCATACAGAATTATACTATATAGAATATATTAAATTAACGTGAAGTATTTTTTAATTACATATCAGAATCGACTTAATTCAAGTTAAAGATGTCAATAGGATCCATATTAAGAGCGTTATAATGTTCGATAATATGTAGTATGAGCGACACGTAACTACTTGCTATTCGACAGTTGAAAGTATTGTTTTTATAAAAAGGGATATGAAATAATTTTGTGCTTCTACTACGGATTTTGATGTTGAGGCTGACCATGTTCAGAAGTCGTGGACAGTCTATAGTAGAGTGAATTATTTTATGTATGTAAATTAATTCATTTGCATGCCTTCTTCTAGAGAGAGAGGAGATTTTAAAATGCTTGGCACGTTCTAGGTGATTAACCAGTATTCTGTTCATCCCATGTCTAAAGCAAAATGATTTCAAGAAGCGAGTCTGTATCCGTTCAATGTTATTTGTATGAGTAATAAAGAAAGGAGACACAGCAATTAAGTTTAAAATCCGCCATGTATGTAACACGCTTTGAGGGTGTCCCGGAATCAGCCGGTGTATACACATGCGGGATCTATACCTGACTGGATCACGAACACCATACAAATGGTGTTCAACCCGTGTAGTTCTCTTTCAGTTTGCCAACCATTGTATATCCAGATGCCAAAAGACTTCCAGAACGATCTCTCGGTGGTTATCGCTATTTATAATTTTGATTGTGTTATGCTTACCGTAAAGCACATTGCCGTAAATAACAGGTAACTTTGCCGCGCAACTATTATAAAAGATGTTTTTTTTTATAATTAATTTATTATTTAACTATTATTAGTTGTATATCCAATTCCTAAGTCGCTAAGATTTTTACTGTGGGATCGGCAGACGACATTAGAACGTGGGTTGCATAGATCTTCAAATTTAGTTTAACACTATTTTTACCAAAACGTCGCCTACATATGTGTAGCTTTTGAAAAAATTTTTTGCTCGAATTCCTCATCTCCCTTCCGGAACATGTTTCTATGTTCTGGATTCTGGATGTATAAGTACATAGTGACTTCCGTTTTGGCGTTTAGTTTTACAAATTCAGACTTTTGACGATCAAAAAGACTCGAATTCGGCTCCCAACCAGCGTGTTCTCTCTTTTTACTTTTACATACCATTGTGTGCTTTAATCGAAGTGCGAAGATCTATCGAAAACCTATTACAATTACAATTTTAAATATAAAAACATTCTGTGTTCATGATTGTGTAACTCTTGAAAGACTTAAACGATTGCACTCGTATTCACATAATATAATTTTGTTTTATCCAGTCGATGACTCATGGTTACCATAACACCCAATAGGTTACGCTGTGGTCGAGCTATTTAACTACCAGAAAAGGAAAACTACGTCTGCATTATTATAATTATCTTCAGGTTCAGAACAATATTTTTTTTTAAACCCTGAATTTTCCAATAGAGGTAAAAGCTTAAGCATAATCCTCATCTCGGGAGAGTGGGAGCGTGATGGAAAAACACGTTTGTTTTGGGGGTTGAACCCCATTTCTCTTACCCTCGCGGCCTCGGCAGCACTCGTTACGACCGATCGTGTCTAGTCATTGCAAAGTAATTTGGCTTCAGCCCGCATTGATTAGGTTCATCTACTGATAGACACGGCGGTCATTAACTTTTGTTTGTAACATTATTCAATTGTTTATTTACGACTACTTTGTAGACGTGACATCTCCTGCCTGTTTTTAAATTTTCAATAATAGACTTCCATTGACTTTTAAAAACGGATGATTCTTTTCGTTGGAAAAGGGATACCTCAAGGGAGGTCCCATTTTAATTTCATTGGCTTCGGACCTTCAACTTCGAAGATACACCAGGGAAATCATCGAAGTTGGTTCAATTATTTTGTTAAACATTGTTTTGTGTTACATTTCAAAACATCTAAAACAGCTACACTTGTAGATGATACAACCTGGTGTAAAAAATGCGCCATACTGTGATGCAACTACCATACACAAAGTATTTATTTCATAACGTAACAATACATGATATCTGTAAGTTATGGATAGTAGGTATATAGAATAGGTCATCTAAAATAGCATATAGTCTAAAGCAATTTTAGTTCAATAAAACGTTACAAATTGAATCAGTCGTGCTCACCGTTGCCGGTGCATAAGTGAGTTAGTAGCCCTCGCAACTCCCCCCCTACCCCTGCAGCAACCGCGTCTCCCCCCCTGGGATATTCGTTTAGAGGAGAGACAGTGCACTGCTTCGTAGCGTCCAATTTTAATACATTCAACAGTTAAACATCTTAAACGTACTTATAATTTTTGATACTTAAAGAATGATTATGAATTTTGTTCTCCCAATCGATGGATAATTATAGACCTAAAAATAATTTAATAACATGGTTTTTGGGGCTTTTAATAAGCATGATAACTACAGCTAATTATAAGTGCAAATTCATTAAATTTGGGCTAGTAGATTTCCTGTTCAAGTGATTTAGTAAGTAAAGAGCGCGGCCTGTCACGGGAGTATCTGATTTTACTATACCTATACTAACAACCATAGATTTAGTATAGTGTAGATCAGCAATGGGTTGAATAAGACGAGTCCGAGAACGGAATACATTATTGTGCGGATTATTCTCTTGATTCTCTTTGATAAACGAGTTTCAGCCAGTTACAGTACACGTAACTATAATTAAACATGTCTACTGAACATTAACATTTCACTGACAAACCTTAGATATTGCAAAATTAAGTAAGCCTTTTTTTGATAACGATTTACGTGTGCCGATACAGGCCGATGCCACATACGAAAAAGGTCTCGTATATCTATCTCGTCGTAATATCTCTTTCTCTTTCTATATGCACATTTATATCTATTAAATCTATGCCAACAATCACCACAACTTCGTTTTCATAAATTAATATATAAAATTTCATAACAATAAAATATAGTCTCTGTTTATTCAGGAATAATATTGTTTTATATATATCGGTGAAACAATTTTTAGAATCGGATCAGAAGTACCCGCAAAATAACAAACAAATGTTACATCAGTAACAAATTCTACTTTTGAAAATTTTGCTTCTTATTATGCAGTAGTTATTTATTGTGTTTCTTTGAATTGTTGTTTATATAAATTATTTTTAATATTGTATGTCATATAAATGTTGTCTGTCTATCTTGCTTTCTAATAATTGTATAAGTTGAGAAAATAGGAATTCACTGAGTTCAGACAAAGCCTGAAAAGAACATTGATGTTATTTATACATATTTGTATGTACATAACATATAAATAAAAGTTTAAAGATGTCATTGTATAAAGCGAATGTCGAAAAAACCGTTGCTTTTCAGCTTAGAAAACTATTTCAAATACGAAACATAAATAGTGTTCAAGAAATATCGAAATGTTTCAATGCTTTCGCAACGAGAGGCTGTGCCTGTGTCGGATGAATAGTGACGCTACACCCGCGCCCGCGCCGCGCCGCGCCGCGCCGCGCCACTGCATCTACAGACGGAAGTGGAGACACTTTATTAAGTTGTGGACACACCCAGTGAGCGGTGACCCAGCGCTCGACTCTTGCCCGATCGCATATAAAACATTATGGTTATTATATAATGTACAAGTAAGGAAGTGTCTTCAACAAAATAAATAAATTCAACTCAATAAAATAGCATACACTAAAATAACGTTGGTAACACTATCTTGTATCTCACCTATAACCTACCTTCTCTCAACCCCTCCCCCGTCGTGTACGATTTGTTACCGACACGCGACATTGCTTTCGTCTCGTGCTCTCACGGCGGTCGAGATAGACAAGTTTGCAGGAGCAATGGATTAATAAAAAAAAACTTTTACTTATAATAATTAATTTCAAATTCAATTTAATATAGTTAGGACTAATAAATTACATGATCGTACGGCCAGTCGAGACGCCCAGCACGACTGCCTTACTTACTTTAAGTTCACGCTGAACTTAACTACTGTTCCCATGAGTTAAGTACGTTACCGGGAATCAGAATGTTTACACGGCATTTACGTGGGAACGTGTTATGCTTTGTCCTGGTGACCGCAGAACCAAGTTTTTTATTGCTCCCACGTACTCCGCGCTCCCGCTGAAAATCGCCAAAATTCGCGAATACATCCTCAAAAATATATTTTAGACGGCTGCACAAGATAACCTGGAGCAGACACTTGCCGATGCGCAGAAGAACGGAACCAGGTCAGTGGACGGCGTCCTTTTTTCCTCCCATCGCATCCTCGCGCTATTGTGGCATACTTTCGGGCACTTCGCGTGTCCAACATTGTTATATTATAGTTGTAAAGTTTACAGTCAATGGAAACAATTAGTTATAATCTTAATAATTTAATTGACTACCATACTAAAGTAGACTATGTCACAGTCGTCAACTCCCCCAAGACTAAACGGTATAGCTACTAAAAATTTACCGCTTATAAGTGGGTAGTCTTCTATTTGTAAAAAAATGTAGAAGATTGATTTCCTAAGTACTGAACAAACTTGATTAACTATTTAATTAATATCCAGCCGTTACATGAATCGAGCTGACTTCATTTGGTAAACATATTGATCTAGAACTCAAAGACTAAACTAAAATAGTAATTTAATATCTTTCATAAAACTATTACATAGTAGAATTGATTAATCTCAGTGTGTCTAATACTTTATTTAAAGTCCAAGAAATTGTCTCTCGGGAGACGCGTATTGGTATGGAAAACTCTTCTCCCTTTGCCGTTCCACCCTCCCAACCCCTTGCACCTCTGGCGAGTCCGCCACTATTTCCTATTAACTTCGCGCTAAAACTTTAGAGAACTTAACGAACTTGCTCTAGCTAAATAAAAATATAACTAAAGCAGTGATATGAAGCTATGTTATTCGAAGCGAGAAGACTACGCACTAATATTAAATTGTTTAAAAACATAACTGAAAATCCAGTATCTTTATTATTGGTTCTTATTATTTCTCCCATTCAGAAATACAGCCCCTAAGTAATACTTTATTAACCACATAATTAGTTTTCTTTTATTTTCAAATCAATATACGGAACCCAATATTTTCCATTCAATATGAATTTTAGGCCTCCATAAAATGGCATAGCCTTCTTAAGAACCTTAGTTAGATACTATATTATAAGTGATTGTTCTTGGCAATAAAAATATTTGTATTTGAAAGTTAAAGTATTTTATTATCACAGTAAATAAAGATCGGTCTAGCGACTAGCGTATCTGTACAAATACATAAAAATCTGCAGTTCGTTCATAGAAACGATGTATAAAAAAACCAAACGATACCCGGCACAAAATCGTAACAGCGCCACCTCTTATCAATATAAAAAAGTAACCATGAAAATATTTGATTTAGTATATATCAACTGATCTATACAAATAAATAAAATTGAAGAGTCTGTTCGTAATGTATTTAAAATGTATTTTTATTTTAAAAAATTGAAACAGCTAGCTGATGAATTAAGATTACCTTAGGCGACTTTTATTTTTGAAAAAGAATTAGGATGCAGCGCAAATAAAAAAAACTGTTCATGGTGCATCAATTCGGGCTCTTAAATGGCTTAATCCGAGTAAACCACAAGTGATATATTAAATGAATATATCAAATAATTGTAAATATTAAAGCTACCTTAAAATCAATAAAACAAAACAAAGTCAAATTTCTATCTTGTAATGATCACCCACAATAACCATTTTTGTCTTTAAAATAGCCGTGAGCGGGGAGCAAGAATCGCGCGTGTGCCCGATCAATGGCATTCTGCGGTCCACGTGAGCAAAGCCGCGGCTACAGCTATTTAAGTAATAAATAGCTTAGCATAGCTAGATTGGGACGTTCTGTTTATTTTGTGGAAAACAAAACTTTCACTCGTTTCCGGTTTGCTTGAATTGGTTCGCTAAGTTATGGCACGGTAGAGTTATAACGACTGTTTGCTTCTATTATAATTACTTTTCCCACAAAACGGAGACAATTCAATATAACTAGGTAGGTATATGTTGCTTACTTATTACTAACTTTCCAGCATACTTTCTCATTACTTTCTGTTAATAACAAACCAAAATGTTGACTATAGACTCAAGATGCGTTCATTTGTTTGAATTTTCTGTAAAAAAAATTATTCCTAATAAGCGAAATTGCAATATATATTTTATGTTACCCTACAAATTACTTAACCAGTGTGAATGAAATCCATTGACCAATAGTTCTGACTTATTCTCTAGCTAGGAAAATATCTAAACTGCGCTGCGTAAATGTTATTATATTAATAAGTCTTAAATGTACAGACATCTTCAACTTTGACGTGTAATATCGTGAATTCACAGCCTTTTGATTAAAATTATTTGATTATTTGATTTAAAATTCAAAAAAGAACACAGTTATTACTGTGTGTTGAGTTTTTACTTTCGTCGGCAGTCCTTATGTCTGCCTCTATTTTACATTGCCGTGTTTATAGTTGTATCACATCACTAGTTATAAGTTTGTCTATGTCTATGGTTTATGTTGGTATGACATCTTCAGAATATATCAAATAAAAGTACGTCTACAGTCACGCTGTTTATTAATAAAATCCTACACCATCTGGCCCACCACTTGTGCAAAACACCACATAGTCTATTTTTGCTCACATAACATACTATTTAACATTAACCAAGTTAGAGAAAGATGTATATAATTTATTTTAGCTGATCAAATCTGTCAGAATACATACCTAATAAGATTCTAATAAGAAACGATACTTAGAATATTACAAAGCTAGTATAAATAAAATATAGATTTATATAGTTATATTTACAAGCTATATCTTACACAAGTCTCCTGAAACTATATTTGAAGTCTGTACATGTTCGCGTGCGCGGGTGCACAAGGGTTAACAATAGATACGAATGTCGCCTGCGGGGGTGCCGTCATATGAACCCAATGTTTGATGAGGCCAGGAGCCGCGGGCTTCTTTTGAGATCAGCTCATATAAATGCGAGATATGAAAAAATAAGGCTTCCGTTATTTATTCAATACACGAAATCTTTTACAACCAAACGACGTCCATCGATAATATGATTTCGTACATATCTTCACGAAAGTTAACTTTATGTCTAGAAATGATACTAAAATATGTTAATAGGGGAATAAGCAAACTCAGCGTTTAAAAAACCGTTCGCCTGAGGGCTGTCGACTCAGCGGATACGGATACCCGTTTACACGCAAACTCATCAACTACGGAGCCTGTTCGGAAACATGATTCGGTTAACAAAAACGAAAATAAGCAAAGGAACGAGTTTTTTAAATTTATTTATTTAACTAAACTTGTAAGCAATTGTTACTGCGACCACTTAAAAGTCTCTTAAAACTCTTCAAAATTTTTGTTCATAACATTCCATTAAATAAGATGTGCACGAATTATTAACCCATTAAGCTTAGAAAGAGAGAGCTCTTCGGTGCAGCAAGCGGAACACATCGGTAGGAGTTGCTGGCGACGGCTTCTTAACTTGAAGCAGGCAGCTAAGCAGAGTCATATAAAAATATCCCACCGTAAAATTACTTTTTCACAAACATGCATGGAAATATTGTCATTATTTTCGAAAAAAGAACACGCGGAATATCGAATTTACGGACATGCCAAGAATGATAAAAGAGATCCAATCAAAGAGTATTTAATAACCCCAGAACGCTGTTTTATATAAAATTGCTGGAGCATTTTAATGTTCCAAAATCAAAAAACGCTCCTGGAATGGATTTGATTTTCTTTTCCTGTAAATTCGATACTTCGCATGTTTTTTATTTTTTTATTAAATAATGTCAATATTTTTATGCATGTTTGAGAAAAGCACTATATATGCCTCGGCGGCAATGGCAATTGCCTGTCTTGTATTAGTGAAGTCTTCGCCTACGGCTCGGCCTTTAAACTCATACTCGACCTACAATTGCCTATTTCACGGCCTATGCAATAATGTACTATAAGTTTGTTACTTTAGATGACCGTTTAGATTACTGTCTGCACGCACTTAAGGGTTATAATAACTGCCGTTCTTACTTAGGTGGAACAAGAGGAAGAAGAATAAGAAATTATAGACTATAGACTCTATAAAATAAAGCAGACCGGCCTGAAAGCTGTGAATGACGATGGGAACCAATCTCTTGCCCTTGTTTCGTATTGTACTGGGAACAATGAAGAAGGAAAGAAAAATAATATGATTTGTTTACGATGTTATCTGTATCCGAAGGCACAGGTTTATATTAAAATTTTGTAGTATTTTGAGGTAGAGCCCGACCGCGTTATCTAAGTCATAATAGCTTCAAAAAGATTAGAATCAAAACTAATTATCTAAACTATTATATTTTGGTTATAACTCGATCAAAGTAGACATCATATTAAATGGTTCTCCTCGGGAACTTTCACGAAATTACCAAAAGTTCTCGAGGAGTTAACGATGTGGCTGAACAGCGAGTAACAGTTTGCGAACAAACAGGTTTCGTGTTATTTCGTAGTTATGCGAAGTGTGTGACATGTTAACTTTTCGTATGCGTACAGTTTGATGGAAATATATCGAATTTTCAAAACTAAGATGTGATGGTATGTGGTGGTACATACTCAGAGTTCCCCTGACTATCGACAACCATTAAGATGCAAAACATCGAGCCTCTGTCAGTATTGACTTGAATGCCTTTCTAGGCTCCGCGTGTTATCATTTTCGTTTCATTAACATAACATGAGACTGATTCAAATTGTACACTTAGTTTCTTTTTTAAATACCATTAGTTCATAAACAACCTAATTAGATTGTAAACTGTCGGTAGGTTGTAAATATACACTAAAATTTGCAATGTAACGGTTAAATTTTCGTAGACTTATAAACAAACTGAATTGTTTAGAATAAATTGGAACTAAAAAGTAATCTATGATTTATTTATCTTTGTCTTACCATGAAACTGTGGAACCTTCTCCCGGTCAATGTGTTCCCTCTTTCTTACGCAATCTAGTTCTTCAAGTTTAAGCTTGTAGTAAGTACTTAGTAGTTGCTTAAGTAGAGAGATATTTATGCAGGCCTTTATGACAGCAGTGAGAGCAGATGGATTTAGATCTCTCGGTGGTAGCCGTTGTGTTAAAATTGTAATGTGCTTACCATCAGGAACAGTACCTTAAGTTTGTCAAAGGGTTTCTTTTAAAAAACTGTGATCATATCGGCTCGGCAGCGCCGACGAGTCCCAGAAATAAATTAGCCGTGAAAATTTACATTTTTCAAGCCTTACTAAAATTAATCATTTTGTATTTAATAGGCATGTTTTCAATTTTTCAGATTATTAGTGTCGGTACACAATCTACACATTTTACAAAAACTGTCTATAAACTTACGATTCATACAATTATTTGGTGATGCATGGACAAACTTATTTATGTGTAAATAAGTTACCTTAAAACTTAATTTATTATTATTTAGTTTAATTAATTAATATTGTTGTTGTGTTAGTTCGTCCGTGAGGTTGTACATGCCTACAGGCTCTGTCAGAGTATCAGCGCTCCAGTGCTTTGCGCTTGTGGGTTTCCAGCATTATGCTGAGACAGGGCCCTATTCGACCTTTTTCTTTAAATCGGACTGTACTGTTAGCCTTAGGGTCCCTGAAGCCGCTGCGGCTTTTGCAGCTTCACCGAACTTGGCCCTATTCGACTCCGTGCAACACTTCATTTATTGTGTCAATTTGTTTGTTTTATTTAAACATGTATGTGTGTTGTGTGGTGTTATTGTCGAATAAATGCTTTTTCGTTCTCTCTTTTCTTTCTTTTCAATTGCCAATACAAGAGCAGTAATCTAAAAGTAGTCATATAGAAGTTATTTCATTTGGCTTCCAACTCCAGCTATAAGGAATCACGATATGTATCACGAAAAACAAAAATACCAAAAATGCATGTATCATTTATTTATCTACTTACTATATAAAATAAGAAAGGCCGACATAGTTAAATCATAGGTAAGTTCTTAAACTCGAAAGCATCCTATGATTCGATTACCCGCCTCGCTCGACTCGCTACTCTGAACCACAGTGTAGACAAACTTACAGAATGTCGACTTACTCTAAAGACGTAGAAAAAGTATGAATAAATATTTAAATAATGTAAAAAAATATTAAAAAGTTCACTGTTAGGTTGATGTAGCTGGGTAGAATTTTCTATCATTCATTAATTTAGAATTATTCCATGCCATTAAATAAATTAAAATTCAAAGAATTAAACACAAAGTTTATATTTGTTGGCTTTTTCCGTTGTTCTGCTCTTTCCAATAGTCTATAACTTGACCAGCGCTAGTTATCCCAAATAATTTTTCTAATAAATTACGTATAACTATCGCTCAAATCGTGAGTAATATTAAGTTCTTTAAAAATCTAAGTAATAAAAAAAAGTTAGTAGAATAGAAATAAATTTCAGTTTTTATAACGTTTCCAAGTGCCCGGGAATTTTTAAAATTTTTCTTTCTCTAAAAGCCTTATTTGGAATATGAGTATTACATATTTTTTTCTAAGAATTAGCCAAATCGATCCAGCCTTTACCAATTGAATGCGCTCACGAACAACACTTCATTTTTATTTATGTACATTATAATTATATTACATTTTGTTATTATTTTTTAACCTTCTGTGTGGTACTGTATTGCGTCCTTGTATAAGAATATTCCGTTCATTTTTTTCACAAGTGGTCCTTGTTAGTGAAGATTTTGTTCATGCTTTGTTAAGTCTTCGATATCTTTCAAACAAGTTTTAATGTTTTAATATTGCAAATATTTTCTTTATAGTTATTTAAAAAATATTTCATCGAGATGAACTGCGACCGTTGTGGCGTAGGATTTATCAACGGTCGCCATCGCCACGCAGAACTGTACGGCTTATAAGTACTACAGTAAAAACCAACAGGCACACACACACAGCCGAATTAAAATAACGAGGAGCTAATGAGAGTAAATAAAATTAACAGGATATTTTCCACTTAAAATAAAAAATGAACTTTCCGCATTAAAAGCCTCGTATATCCTTCCTGATCAAAATTTCAGTCTGACCGGAAGTCGGCGTCCGGAAACGAAAGCGGCCGGCAGATGGCGCTGTTTCCTCTTATTGCTGACCGCGGGACAAAGCCTGCCGTTTAACAATTTACAATATCTACTATCTTTTCGGTCACACAAAATTAGTTTCTATACCGTAAACATTAAGAACCACGTTGCTTGCTTTGAAAACTTTGTTGTTTAAAATATATCACTACTACAGGATGCAGCTTTGTTTTACGTTTTGTGTCAGAAAATTTTGAGTTTTTATGTCGTTGTGATAAAGCATTATTAGTAACCAGCTTATGTTAAAATATGTAAGTGGTTCAGTCCAAGTTGGGAAACGGGTAATTTAGAAGTTGTATCGGCTTAAAAGCACTCCTTAGGCCTTTAGGGAAGCTCTCCAATTAAATGACTCTAGTTTATCAAAATTCGTACGAAAAAGCGTATTAACACAGTGGCGATAAAACTTTTATGTATGCTAATAATTTTTTAAACCAATCTCAGAGTAAAATGATGATAAGTAATAATCTAAGGACAGTAAAAGATGAGTACTTACCGGCAGTCAACGCGACGCGCTGGTTTTTTAGCCTAAAACGTACAAAATCACTAGGTGAAGCCACAACGTATATGACGGGTTATTTACTATTTGTGTGATTGCAGAAAAATACAATACAAAACAAAATTTAAAATAAAATTCATCGACCCTCATAACTTTAAAATTCGAGATAGAGACTTTGTCACTTAAAATTTTTCTCACAGTTTGTCCAGTTGGGAATCGAAACTGATGTTTTTATGACATAGAGTAAGAAATAATATAATAAATAAATATGAGGACACAATTTCACACACGGCCATTTAATTCCAAAATAAGCAAAGCTTGTATTACTACCACTGCGCCATGAGGCCTGCATATAAATAGCTCTTCAAGCCTGTAGGTAAAGTATATCCACAGGGCGGAAGCAAACGCGCATATAATCTGCAACGTGTGAAAAGCTACGAGTTGTTAACTCTCCAGGATTAAGGTAGGTAGCTATTCCGTGCCACACTACGCCGTAGACTTACGTAGCCCTACTACGAAATAAACTACACTACTACTAGCATAGTAGATTGATTATTCCGTAAATAGCATGGTATATGAACGCGTATATTATTATAATGTAAAAGATATTGAGATAAAGGCACTGAAAAAAAATCAGGATGCAGTGAAAATAAGTTAGGGTTGAAATGTGTAAAATATATTTTAAATTTAGTAAACGATTAAGGTGAATTAAAACGAGGAGTTAGCAACTCTAACAATCTCGGGAAATTTGATTCAAAGATCATATTGCTCGTAGTGTTGTTGTGTTGCTGCGGTGAGTAGAGGTTCAAGAGCTCCCTTGGGGAAGGGGGTTCAAGATCAGCAACGCGTTAGTTATATCTCTGGTGTTTCAAGCACACTTAACCTACGGTAACCGCTTACCATCAGGCGGGCTGTATGCTTTTTACCAGCACAGTTGTAAAAAAAGAGAAATAATGGGCTGTTGTCAGACATAGTCTAAGCTAAGTTACAGTTAAACATTAAACCATACATTTAACACTAAATTAAATCAAATATCGTCAAAAATAGTATAATACATATAGTTGTAATATAACATTGTATGTAATACATATTTAGTTTATTTATTTTGGACCTATGTCTATTCAATGTCTAGTTTATAAAACACAATAATAATAAATGTTTGCGTTTAGTTATGTTGGTATGTACGTTAGAAATGTTATACTTCTCCGACGAGAACTTATTATCAATATCCCACTAATATAATAAATGTTTGCGTTTACTTATGTTGGTATGTACGTTAGAAATGATATACTTCTCCGACGAGAACTTATTATCAATATCCCACTAATATAATAAATGTGAAAGTGTGTATGTTTGGATGTTTGGATATTTGATACTCAATCACGCTAAAACGGCTGAACGAATTTGAATAAAATTTAGCACACAGATATTCTATAACCTGAAATAACACATATGGTATTTTTATCCCGTTAAAAGTCATAGTTCAACCAGTGTTATCCTATAAATATAATAAATTTAAAGTTTGTTTGTTTGTTGTTTGTACTGTTGTAAGTTTTATTGGGGCGGTTAATGTGTTGGATTCATATAGACATATAATGACAATACCATACAAACAGTGATAGATCCATGTATGATTTTCTTTTGCTTTGTCGTGTTCCGACATCATCCGGTGCATATACAGTAATATAGAAGGGTGATAAGGATCGCGTCCACCATACACATAGTGACATTACCATCCATAATTTTCTTTTGGTTTGTCTTATTTCGAGATCTATCTGTGTATATCTAATAATACGCAGACGAAGTCGCGGGTACCAGCTAGTTAGTAATAATAATAAATCTAATTTACACTAAATCAATGTAATTATTTATCCATTTGCATCGTGTATGTACATTTGTTCTTATCAAAATACATACGAATACATGAACCCTGAATAGGGTATGGTAAACTATTACAATTGTTTTTCAAAGCAATATCTCTGCATTTTTATTTACCCAACCTACTAATTCATTATTTATTATTGTATTAATTTTTATAAGAAGTCTAAAGACTTATGTAAACGAAAAGTAAAACAAATTGCTACATGGAGCAACGTTGTGGTTTTGTATACCGACTCTTGGTTGCAATCATCGAAAACGTGTGCCATTTTAATACTTCTAGTGTTGTACCTATCACGTAAGTGCTCGGCTCGGCACTCTGTGATACGTGTGCGTCAATATCTCTGATGAACTACTTGTTGCTCATATAGCTAGGAAAAGACATTTAAAGAAAATAACAAACGATATAGCACTAAATCGAAATTAAATATATATGTTCTATTTAATAACTTGGCTCCTGAGATGGCATATATGCCAATTTTACGTACATTTTTGTGAAGTCGGGAGCCAAATGGTTAATAATATGCTTTAGAGTTACTAACAGGTAATGCACAGCTTAAACCGGTAAGTCTATAAGCATGAAAGCACTAAGAAATAAATATTTTATAGGTAAACTAGCCGTATAAAGAATATCAGGAATTATCCAATTTTTAACTCCTATTTTGAAGCAATGATGGCTCAGTTGATAGCGTCTGTCCAGATCCATTGACGTGAGTTCAAATCCCTGCAATGAGCCTGAGCTTTCGGTGAAGGAAAACAGTATGATGAAACCATAACAAGGTGGTAGAACTTTTCCTACTGCCCGCCTGGCTAACCACCCTCAAGTTGAAAATCTATCGTCATACACCAATAGGTGTGTTCCGACAGCTGCACTTGACAGCCAGTGTTCCTACTAGGTTTAGCGTGCTACTATCTTGTGCCATATCGTCACTTAAGATCAGGTGAGATTGTGGCCACAATACTAAACCTATAACGAAAAAAAAGTACCAGTAGGTATGTGTACATTGACTGATCTCGTAGCCACGTTGAGAAAAACTCATCCATGTGGTGATAATAAAAAACTTATACAGACTTTAACAAAATAAATAATAACGTCACGAATACGAAGCCAAACCGGAGGAGATAACTAGTTCTTAATGTAAATAAAGATGTAGAAACCCCTTACATTTTATGATGTAAACGGAGTAAAAACTCAAGAAGCGATATGCAAATCGCTCTCTTGAATTTATTATATTCGTGGATGTAATACCTACCTACTTATTTACAGTCATGCCTTTTATATTTCGCTTGCTTTCTTCGAGACTTTGTCTATTTAGAAGTCGTAATGCCGTTCAGAATAAGATATCTATGTATGTATAGTATGTGGATAGAATCAAATTCCCCGTACGTTATTTATTAACACAGTGTGTCATTACGTATTAGGTGACCGGGCAGAGCGGATGCTCCGGCAAGCTTCTTTTAGTTGTTTTATTTCACCAATATTTTATTTCTATACTAGACTCTATTGTTAGCTTTATGAAAAATATAGTTTTAATTTTGATAAATGTTACGATCATGGCGGAAGTTTAAGGTCTCATAAAACATAATTCTATTTTGAGCTTCGAAAAATATAGTTTTAGTCACCGTAATACATATTGCTATTATCTTTTATTTTAGAATATATATAATATTGTGTCCTATTATACTTAGTAGCTCAGTTTTGACTTCCGATAGAAAATATCGTGTCTTAAATATGGGTTTACTATAAAAGGACGGGCAGTCTGTACTGAGCTACTAGGCAGGTTATATATGCCAGATAAATACTAGTGAATACAAGTCAATATAATTTAACAATTCAGAAATGGGATTCATCAAGGAATTTTGGTGTATTAACACCACCCTGGTGTGATCATATGCCCACAATAAAGGTTGCTGGATATTATATCGTTTGTACAAAACCAGTGAATATGCCTAATGACCGGCAAAAAAAAAGGTGTCCCAGCCTTCCCATAGCGGGATTCTCGAGACGCAGCCGATCCCGGACACCTCCCTGGGCTGAGTCCCAGGCCAGAAGTCGAAGCAGGTTAGTCATAACACCTCCATTACAGCGTCATTTGACACGGTTGTCACAAACATACGCTCGAGGACATGGAACTTCCCGTGATCGGGATGAAAGCGTTGCTAGATCACGTAGTCCCATTCATACTTGTACTAATGAAAAAATTACATCAGAGACGCCGCAAATCGTTACTATTAATAACGAATTGCTCAAATGTATCAAAGAGCCCTTGCAAACCATCTCTACCATAAATTCACAGAGTAAAGAAAGATTTACTTATAACAACACGGTTCCAGAGTTCGATCCTAAATCGAAAAACCAAACAATTTGTACTTGGTTAGATAAAGTAAAAGAATGCTCGGAGATTTATGACTAGGATAGTAAGCAGACTGCTCACTATGCTCTGCCAAAGCTAGTCGGTACTGCGAAAAAGTGGTACGAAGGACAGCCATATCAATACTGCTTACATGGGACGAATGGGTTAAAAAACTTAAATTGGCTTTTCCGTCATATGAAAATTACGGTCACTTGCTTACAGAAATGTTAACTAAAAGGGCAAAGTTTGGGGATGATTTAGAAGAGTACTATTATGGAAAGTTAATAGCCTTGAATCGGTGCGGTATAGTAGGTAGAAACGATATCGACTGCATTGTTTATGGAATAGATGATAGATCTGTTCGGTTCGGAGCAGAAGCAGTAGGTTTTAAGGATGTTGATAAATTATTGGGTTATCTGAGGGGTGTCAAATATGAACGATTGAATAAACCCGATAAAACGTTACGTAAGCCCCTGAAATATGATTTAAGTAGAGCCTTGGGATGTTTTAATTGTCATGAAACTAGTCATGTAGCAGCAGGTTGTAAAAAACATACCGTGAAGTGCCAAAAGTGTAAACGCGTTGGTCATGATGATCCTGAATGCAATAGGAGCGTTTGGGTAAATAAAACGGAGGTTAAAACATTATGACTAGACAACGGTACTCACTTAGGTGTAGACGACAAATTTATCAAGCGTATAAAAGTTAACAATATGCAGTTGACGGGGTACGTAGATTTTGGTAGCCAGTGTACCTTGATAAAAGAATCAATTATGAGAGGGATTATACCACGTGAAAAATGGCAAGTGAATAATTTACCTTCTCTCAAAGGTTTTGGGAATACATACGTAAGTGCCTTAGGTAAAACTAAGGTCACGTTAATGGTTGACAATGCATTAATTCACGTTGAGGTAGTCATTGTTCCGGATTACTATCTAAACCATGATGTACTTATTGGGCAGACTGCTACTGAGCAACCGAATATACGGGTGTTTAAATCTGATAAAGAGTTATTGATTACCGACATACGAATGCGATACGAACGACATACGACTATGCATGACTGGTTTTGAAAACGCTCAAAAATATTACAGCTGAAGGTTGTATTTCTATAAAGGTATTTATTTACCAATAAAAAATTTGATGGGATTATTTTCTTTGAAAATGGTCATCGTTTATATTACGATATAGAAATTGGTACTTATAATGTTAAAAACGGTAGGGGTCATTAAACTATTCTGAACTATGATAATAGACTAATTCAATTTAAAGCAGGGCAAATCTTGGCTCGAGCTTGTACTGTTCCAATTAGCACTAACATTCAAGGGATTAATAAGATTCAAGGGATTAATAGGATTCAAGATGTCCAAAAATATGGAGGTAAACCTCCACTTAAATTAGATCACCTTAGTATCAATGAGAGTTTAGACAGAGGTCAGAAAATTCATTTATTAAAAGTTTTGAACCAATACCGCGATTGTTTTGCCAGTGACTTATCTGAACTAGGTAAGACAACGATTTCAGAAATGAATATTCAGCTAAGAGATGGAGAACCGGTCGTTTACCGACCATATAAAATGAGTCATTCAGAACGAGAAGAGCTGAGAAACCTAGTCGAAGAACTCTTAAACTATGGCATCATAAGGGAGTCTCAGTCTCCATAAGCGAGTCCTGTTTTATTAGTAAAAAAAAAAAAAAAAACTGGAGATAAGCGGCTTTGTGTAGATTATCGCGCCCTGAATAGGAAAACAATTAAACAACATTATCCGTTGCCCCGTATTGAAGATCAGATTGATCGTTTGGCTGGAAATGAGTATTTTTGTGCTTTGGACTTGATGTCTGGATATTACCAGATACCACTGGCTGAGGATAGCAAGAGTAAAAGCGCATTTGTGACACCCGACGGGCAATTTGAATTTAATAGAATGCCCTTCGGACTCTTTAATGCACCGGCAGTTTTTCAGCGAACTATCAATATGGTCTTGGGTAATTTACGCTACAATACGGCGTTAGCTTATATGGATGATGTTTTGGTACCGAGTAGGTCATTTGAAGAGGGTATTGAAAGGTTAAAAGTCGTACTTCAAAGATTTAGAGAGGCAGGATTAACGTTACAACCAAAAAAATTTTACTTCTTCCAAAATAATGTTGATTACCTAGGGTTTGAAGTTTCCAGAGAGGGTGTAAGACCAGGTATTAAAAAAATTGAAGGTGTCAAAAACTTTCCTAAGCCTAAAGATGTACATAATGTCTGACAATTTATAGGCCTAGCTAGTTTCTTCCGACGATTTATCAGGGGCTTTGGTGAGATAGCTCGTCCCCTTACGAAATTACTAAAGAAAAACTGTGCTTGGGTTTGGGCATAAGCTCAAGAAGAAGCGTTCGATAAATTAAAAAATGCACTCATCACGAGGCCTCTATTAGCATTGTATAATCCCAAATTTGAGACACAAATACACACGGATGCAAGTAAACATGGTATAGGGGGTGTTTTACTACAAAAACAAATCGATGGAGTTTTTAAACCAATAGCTTATTACAGTAGACAGACTTCACCTGAAGAGTCCCATTTCTCATCATATGAGTTAGAAACTCTTGCCGTTATTGCCACTCTAGTTAAGTTCAGAGCTTACGTGCTTGGGTTAAGCTTTACCATTGTAACAGATTGCAACTCGCTTAGAGCAACGTTTTTAAAGAGAGATATGATACCAAGAGTTGCACAATGGTGGAGTTTGATTCAGGAGTATGACTGCAACGTCATATATAAGTCTGGCAAAGGCATGATTCACGTTGACGCATTGAGTAGAAATCCATTAATAGAAGATGCCGGTTTAATTCGAGCTATTGACACTTTCGACATTATGACAATAACGGATGATTGGCTAACAACTGTACAGTTGCAAGATTCCGAAATACGTATTAAGAAAATTCTTTCCGATAAAGAATTTGATGACTTGTTAGAGATACGCAAGAATTTTGTTCTTAAACGCGAGAGGGTATATAAGATAACTAACGATGGATTAAGATGGGTAGTACCGAAGGGCTGTAGGTGGCAGATACTACAAAAAAACCACGATGAAATGGGCCATTTCGCGTTTGATAAGACGTTAGATAGAATAAGACAACATTATTGGTTTCCTCGCATGCAAAAGTTTATTAAAAAGTATGTGAATTTCTGTTTAGAATGTACTCATAATAAGCTGCCAGGGGGAAAACGGGGTTTCTTGCATCCTATACCTAAGGAAACTGCGCCCTTCCACACCATCCATGTTGATCATGTGGGTCCATTTGTAAAAACAAAACGGAAAAACTGTTACATTTTGGTAATTATAGATTCGTTCACAAAATTTGTTGTCTTAAAGGCGGTTAAAAATACGAAATCCACTTCCACCATTGTAGTTCTTAGGGATTATTTTGGGATATTTGGTTTGTCAAAACGAATAATCAGCGATAGAGGTACGTCATTTACAAGTTCAAAATTCAGAAGTTTTATAAATGAATTGGGTGTTCATCATATAAAGAATGCCGTTGCTTCACCTAGAGCAAATGGCCAGGTGGAGCGGTATAACCGAACAATTTTGGATTCTTTAGCTTCACAAAATTATGGAAAAGACGAAAGACTTTGGGATGACCAGCTATTAAGAGTGCAATGGGGATTAAACAATACTATTAACAAAGGTACGGGTAAAACCCCTTCTGAAGTTTTGTTTGGGCTAAGGCTTACAGGGATCAATGAAGGTAGACTAATTTCAGAATTGGATGATGATATAATTGAAAACACTATTGACAAAAATGAAGGAAGCAATGACTATGATAGATTACTAAAGATTAGAGATGAAGTAGATAGGCATTCGAAAAAGATGCAAGAAGAACAGAAGAATAGATATGATAAAAAAAGGAAAACACCGTTAGAGTTTAAAGTTGGGGACTTGGTGAGAGTTGAAAGAGTAACACACAAAGTAGGTAAAAGTAGAAAATTATTACCTAAATATTCAGGGCCATACAGAGTAATTAAAGTGTTAGGTCACGATAGGTATGCGGTAGCCGATACCCCTATTACGAAAAAGGGGGCTGCAGGGTATAAGGGTGTGTTTTCTATTGACAAAATACATCCTTGGCTTTGTTTTAATGACAAAGGTATTGGGTCGTCTTCTAGTGAAAGTACTGATTAGTATAATTGCAACGTGCATGGCGGGCACGTATAGTCGTGCGTGCGGCGGGCACGTATAGTCGTGCGTGCGGCGTGCGGGTACGTGCGGCGGGCACGTATTGTCATGCGTGCGGCGTGCGGGTGCGTGCGGCGTGCGGGTGCGTTGTAAACACTACACTGCTATGAGCGTGAGTGTGGATAACTACTTGAAGTGCAACGTGCACGTACATTGTAAACACTACACTGCTATGAGCGTGAGTGTGGATAAGTTACTTGAAGTGCAACGTGCACGTACATTGTAAACACTACACTGCTATGAGCGTGAGTGTGCATAACTACTTGAAGTGCAACGTGCACGTACATTGTAAACACTACACTGCTATGAGCGTGAGTGTGGATAACTACTTGAAGTGCAACGTGCACGTACATTGTAAACACTACACTGCTATAAGCGTGAGTGTGGATAACTACTTGAAGTGCAACGTGCACGTACATTGTAAACACTACACTGCTATGAGCGTGAGTGTGGATAAGTTACTTGAAGTGCAACGTGCACGTACATTGTAAACACTACACTGCTATGAGCGTGAGTGTGCATAACTACTTGAAGTGCAACGTGCACGTACATTGTAAACACTACACTGCTATGAGCGTGAGTGTGGATAACTACTTGAAGTGCAACGTGCACGTACATTGTAAACACTACACTGCTATGAGCGTGAGTGTGGATAAGTTACTTGAAGTGCAACGTGCACGTACATTGTAAACACTACACTGCTATGAGCGTGAGTGTGGATAACTACTTGAAGTGCAACGTGCACGTACATTGTAAACACTACACTGCTATAAGCGTGAGTGTGGATAACTACTTGAAGTGCAACGTGCACGTACATTGTAAACACTACACTGCTATGAGCGTGAGTGTGGATAACTACTTGAAGTGCAACGTGCACGTACATTGTAAACACTACACTGCTATAAGCGTGAGTGTGGATAACTACTTGAAGTGCAACGTGCACGTACATTGTAAACACTACACTGCTATGAGCGTGAGTGTGATAACTACTTGAAGTGCAACGTGCACGTACATTGTAAACACTACACTGCTATGAGCGTGAGTGTGGATAACTACTTGAAGTGCAACGTGCACGTACATTGTAAACACTACACTGCTATGAGCGTGAGTGTGGATAACTACTTGAAGTGCAACGTGCACGTACATTGTAAACACTACACTGCTATGAGCGTGAGTGTGGATAACTACTTGAAGTGCAACGTGCACGTACATTGTAAACACTACACTGCTATGAGCGTGAGTGTGATAACTACTTGAAGTGCAACGTGCACGTACATTGTAAACACTACACTGCTATAAGCGTGAGTGTGGATAACTACTTGAAGTGCAACGTGCACGTACATTGTAAACACTACACTGCTATAAGCGTGAGTGTGGATAACTACTTGAAGTGCAACGTGCACGTACATTGTAAACACTACACTGCTATGAGCGTGAGTGTGGATAACTACTTGAAGTGCAACGTGCACGTACATTGTAAACACTACACTGCTATGAGCGTGAGTGTGATAACTACTTGAAGTGCAACGTGCACGTACATTGTAAACACTACACTGCTATGAGCGTGAGTGTGGATAACTACTTGAAGTGCAACGTGCACGTACATTGTAAACACTACACTGCTATGAGCGTGAGTGTGGATAACTACTTGAAGTGCAACGTGCACGTACATTGTAAACACTACACTGCTATGAGCGTGAGTGTGCATAACTACTTGAAGTGCAACGTGCACGTACATTGTAAACACTACACTGCTATGAGCGTGAGTGTGGATAACTACTTGAAGTGCAACGTGCACGTACATTGTAAACACTACACTGCTATAAGCGTGAGTGTGGATAACTACTTGAAGTGCAACGTGCACGTACATTGTAAACACTACACTGCTATAAGCGTGAGTGTGGATAACTACTTGAAGTGCAAGTGCACGTACATTGTAAACACTACACTGCTATAGCGTGAGTGTGCATAACTACTTGAAGTGCAACGTGCACGTACATTGTAAACACTACACTGCTATGAGCGTGAGTGTGATAACTACTTGAAGTGCAATGTGCACGTACATTGTAAACACTACACTGCTATGAGCGTGAGTGTAGATAACTACTTGAAGTGCAACGTGCACGTACATTGTAAACACTACACTGCTATGAGCGTGAGTGTAGATAACTACTTGAAGTGCAACGTGCACGTACATTGTAAACACTACACTGCTATGAGCGTGAGTGTAGATAACTACTTGAAGTGCAACGTGCACGTACATTGTAAACACTACACTGCTATGAGCGTGAGTGTAGATAACTACTTGAAGTGCAACGTACACGTACATTGTAAACACTACACTGCTATGAGCGTGAGTGTGGATAACTACTTGAAGTGCAACGTGCACGTACATTGTAAACACTACACTGCTATGAGCGTGAGTGTAGATAACTACTTGAAGTGCAACGTGCACGTACATTGTAAACACTACACTGCTATGAGCGTGAGTGTAGATAACTACTTGAAGTGCAACGTGCACGTACATTGTAAACACTACACTGCTATGAGCGTGAGTGTAGATAACTACTTGAAGTGCAACGTGCACGTACATTGTAAACACTACACTGCTATGAGCGTGAGTGTAGATAACTACTTGAAGTGCAACGTGCACGTACATTGTAAACACTACACTGCTATAAGCGTGAGTGTGGATAACTACTTGAAGTGCAACGTGCACGTACATTGTAAACACTACACTGCTATGAGCGTGAGTGTAGATAACTACTTGAAGTGCAACGTGCACGTACATTGTAAACACTACACTGCTATGAGCGTGAGTGTAGATAACTACTTGAAGTGCAACGTGCACGTACATTGTAAACACTACACTGCTATGAGCGTGAGTGTAGATAACTACTTGAAGTGCAACGTGCACGTACATTGTAAACACTACACTGCTATAAGCGTGAGTGTGGATAACTACTTGAAGTGCAACGTGCACGTACATTGTAAACACTACACTGCTATAAGCGTGAGTGTGGATAACTACTTGAAGTGCAACGTGCACGTACATTGTAAACACTACACTGCTATGAGCGTGAGTGTAGATAACTACTTGAAGTGCAACGTGCACGTACATTGTAAACACTACACTGCTATAAGCGTGAGTGTGGATAACTACTTGAAGTGCAACGTGCACGTACATTGTAAACACTACACTGCTATGAGCGTGAGTGTGATAACTACTTGAAGTGCAACGTGCACGTACATTGTAAACACTACACTGCTATGAGCGTGAGTGTAGATAACTACTTGAAGTGCAACGTGCACGTACATTGTAAACACTACACTGCTATAAGCGTGAGTGTGGATAACTACTTGAAGTGCAACGTGCACGTACATTGTAAACACTACACTGCTATGAGCGTGAGTGTAGATAACTACTTGAAGTGCAACGTGCACGTACATTGTAAACACTACACTGCTATGAGCGTGAGTGTAGATAACTACTTGAAGTGCAACGTGCACGTACATTGTAAACACTACACTGCTATGAGCGTGAGTGTAGATAACTACTTGAAGTGCAACGTGCACGTACATTGTAAACACTACACTGCTATAAGCGTGAGTGTGGATAACTACTTGAAGTGCAACGTGCACGTACATTGTAAACACTACACTGCTATAAGCGTGAGTGTGGATAACTACTTGAAGTGCAACGTGCACGTACATTGTAAACACTACACTGCTATGAGCGTGAGTGTAGATAACTACTTGAAGTGCAACGTGCACGTACATTGTAAACACTACACTGCTATAAGCGTGAGTGTGGATAACTACTTGAAGTGCAACGTGCACGTACATTGTAAACACTACACTGCTATGAGCGTGAGTGTAGATAACTACTTGAAGTGCAACGTGCACGTACATTGTAAACACTACACTGCTATAAGCGTGAGTGTGGATAACTACTTGAAGTGCAACGTGCACGTACATTGTAAACACTACACTGCTATAAGCGTGAGTGTGGATAACTACTTGAAGTGCAACGTGCACGTACATTGTAAACACTACACTGCTATGAGCGTGAGTGTAGATAACTACTTGAAGTGCAACGTGCACGTACATTGTAAACACTACACTGCTATGAGCGTGAGTGTAGATAACTACTTGAAGTGCAACGTGCACGTACATTGTAAACACTACACTGCTATGAGCGTGAGTGTAGATAACTACTTGAAGTGCAACGTGCACGTACATTGTAAACACTACACTGCTATAAGCGTGAGTGTGGATAACTACTTGAAGTGCAACGTGCACGTACATTGTAAACACTACACTGCTATGAGCGTGAGTGTAGATAACTACTTGAAGTGCAACGTGCACGTACATTGTAAACACTACACTGCTATGAGCGTGAGTGTAGATAACTACTTGAAGTGCAACGTGCACGTACATTGTAAACACTACACTGCTATGAGCGTGAGTGTAGATAACTACTTGAAGTGCAACGTACACGTACATTGTAAACACTACACTGCTATGAGCGTGAGTGTGGATAACTACTTGAAGTGCAACGTACACGTACATTGTAAACACTACACTGCTATGAGCGTGAGTGTAGATAACTACTTGAAGTGCAACGTACACGTACATTGTAAACACTACACTGCTATGAGCGTGAGTGTGGATAACTACTTGAAGTGCAATGTGCACGTACATTGTAAACACTACACTGCTATAAGCGTGAATGTAATTATATTGATTGCAATAGTAACAGGTTTTTATTTAGTCGCGGGGTCGCGAAATTTATCAGGATGGACGAATTGATAGCTTTATGAAAAATATAGTTTTAATTTTGATAAATGTTACGATCATGGCGGAAGTTTAAGGTCTCGTAAAACATAATTCTATTTTGAGCTTCGAAAAATATAGTTTTAGTCACCATAATACATATTGTTATTATCTTTTATTTTAGAATATATATAATATTGTAATATTTTAATATTGTGTCCTATTACACTTAGTAGCTCTGTTTTGATTTCCGGTATTATTCTTAGTGGCTCAGTTTTGACTTCCGATAGAAAATATCGTGTCTTAAATATGGGTTTACTATAAAAGGACGGGCAGTCTGTACTGAGCTACTAGGCAAGTTATATATGCCAGATAAATACTAGTGAATACAAGTGAATAAAAGTTAATATAATTTAACACTATAAAGTTAGATTTGCGTTCTAAATTACTTTGTAATCGGGTATTCGTAAAAAACCATTCCTAATAATGAGTGACGTGCGTTTCGTTTCAGTTGTATAGTATTCCTATAATCCTTCTAAGAAATCTTGTTTATAAAAATATGATTAGTCATAGTATCTAGTATATTAGATCAAAATAGAGGACCCTTACTAATTAGAGTCTTTACTAAACCTTAATTCGTTTTTTATCATAGAGTGAAAAAAAAATGCGAAGTGGAATGTAAAAGAGTGGTTAAACTTTCAACAAAAACTAATATTTAACTAGTAAATAACCTAGTCTTATTTATCCTCAAATAAGGGCATTTATTTGAACTCAAGTTCTTCATCTTTTTACGACGATTGTACTCGGTACAATAATAATTATAATAAAAAAGTTAAATACAAATATACAATTAAAAACTCTGTTTCAAACGAGTTTCTGATTTATTTTTAATTATCCCCAACGTCGATTCCAACGAGGAGCTCTACTAAAATACTCGAAATGTGGAAAAAAGATTGTCGAATAAAACCCCGATAAATAAATTTTTATTCTTACTAATAAAATTATTTTTGATTGTCTTTTATCCTATCATATTATATTAGGTTTAAAGTAGCTCTGTATAAAAATATTTTTTCTCATTCTCATTCCTTAAATAAACACAGTATTTTTCCATCTTCCATTTTACTCTATTTTGAACTTGAGGGTGGTGGCTGCCAAGTGGTTTTAAAAAAAATCCCCACCATCATCCTTTATGACGAGGTTTTCTTTCATCGAAATCTCGGGCTCATTGCAGGGCTGCTCTAATTCATGTCGATCGAAGAGGTGTCCATATGCGCTACCGCTGACTTATCATTTGAAATATATTTGTTAATCCATTTAGAGACTATTTAACCCAAAATAACCATGAGTGGTAAAGGTTTTATGCTAAGTGCCTAGTTTGTGTTGTGTTCCTGCGGTGAGGAGGGTTTCCAGAGCTCCTTGGAGAAGGGGGTTTAAGGTCAACTAAGCGCTACTGATACTTATGGTGTTACAAGCGCTTATAGGCTACATAGCCGCTCGCCTTCGGGCAGGCCACGTTATTTGTATAAAAAAGCAGGTGTCGTTGAGTCAAACAGTAAGAGTTATACAAGGTGTCCAGAAAGGGTATCGGGTATTTGTAAGTTCAATGAAACGAAAATTATTTGTATGCAATAAAAAAGTTTATTGTTTATTATTAGCATATGAATTGGAGAATTATTTGGAAAAGATGATGTTGTCCAAATGATGACCGTTACGTTGCTGGCACTCTTCTAAACGGAAACGAAGATTGGCGATAACACGTTGACACATAGCTATCGATATTGCTGCCATTTCTGACCTAATGTTTTGCTTTAACTGGGTTAGATTCGTCGGATTGTTTTGATAAACCTTACTTTTAAGGTATCCCCATGCAAAATAGTCAAGCGGGCTAAGGTCGGGGCTTCTGGGAGGCCAGTTGATGTTACCCCTTCGCGAAATGACTTTATTAGGGAATAATTCGATAACAACTTCCATTGAGTCATTTGAGGTATGGCAAGTGGCCCCATCTTGCTGGAACCACGTTCTTGAGTTGAAACCTGCAAACTCCTGCAACTCTGGGACCAAAAAATTTCGCAACATATCACAATAACGGTCACTATTCACATTAATTGCTCGGCCTCGTTGATCTTCATGAAAATAAGGACCAATTATGCCTTTAGCAGACATAGCGGCCCAAACAACGACCTTTGGGCTATGCAGGGGTCGTTCATGCTTTCGTCTCGGATTCTCCACTGCCCAGTACCGACAATTCTGCTTATTAACATGACCATTCAGGTGAAAATTTGCTTCGTCACTGAACAGTATGTTGTTAAAGTTGTTAAATCGCTGCAGCATTTCGTTCGCAAAATTCAGTCGATTAGCATAGTCCGTATCCTTCAATTCTTGAACGAATTGAATTTTATAGGCTTTTAGATGTAAGTCTTTCTTTAAAATCGAATATAAAGACGATTTTTTGATGTTCAACGCTTGGCTTCGCTTTCGGATGGATAAAGACGCATTTTGACGAACCGACGCCTCAACTTCTTCAATTGTTTCTTCATCGCGAACTGAACGAGGACGACCAGAGTTTTGAATTTTAACTGTCGCACCTGTATTCTCGAACATCCTGATCCATTTCCTAATGCTATCGTCACTTGGCGCGTGGCGTGTACGATATTCCGCACGATAGAGACGTTGAGCAGTCACTATTGAATCACCATTACAATAATACGCTCGTACGCAAAATGCGCGATGCGTCCCCGAGTACTGTTCCATCGTGACTAAAACTCCACAAAATGGCGGACGCCACGAACCCCTCCCCGCACCCTTTAGACGCCCCGTTTCGAATATGGCGCGAAAACAAATACCCGATACCCTTTCTGGACACCTTGTATAAGGTGTTAAAAACCTTTTTTCCGTACTGTCAAATATTCTGCTTACTTCAAATGATACAAAGTAACCACAATAAAAACGAAGAATGTAGTGCATATATTTTAATTTTCCACATGGATTGTAGGGTAAGAGATAATAACGACAAATTGTCGTCGAATCGTGTGAAATATGTTCGAGTCCCCTTCCGTCCCGACTCCCGTATAGCCATCGCGTCGGAGCATTGCATTACGTGCTATTTATACTCATTTACGACACTAATAAATAATAATGGCTCCGGTTTTTTTTACAATTTTAGTTTCAAAATGTTAGGAGTCGACAGTAAGTTGTTAATAAGCGCTGTAATGAAACAAATCGGCAAGCCTTGTACCTATCCGTTCTAATAGTAGCGCTTTATTAACGCAAAGTTTCCAGTATTGAGCGTTTTAAAATATCCGCGTAATCAAAATCTGACACGCCTCATTCTAACTCAATGTTTTTATATCGTCGGCACTAATAGGATCACAGATCTTTAAATGGGATCTTACTTCACTTTTCAATAGACTTAAAAAAAAGACGGTAGTTATCAATTCGAATGTATATTTGTTTTATAAGTACAGCCATAACTTCTTTTGTTTCTTTTGTTGATTTTTTTGTTGGAAAATGGATGCCTCAATGTTTGTCCTATTTTATTGACATTGGACCTTCGACGTCGAAGAAACACCAGAGAAGTCCTCAAAATCATTGAATTTGGTTTTCTTTTTCGTTATTAAAAATTGTCTTGTTATTGTATAAAAATAATTTAATTCTTTATAAATAAACAAGTAATACATGTAAAAATAACGTTTATTTATAATACCGTATTTTTTTTTTCATATTCAATTTTCATACTCAAATTATAATAATGTTTGTTTATACAACAATAAATTACTCTTACATATTTTTAAAAGTATATATAAAAATAATTCTCACTATTATCTATCGTTGACGGTTATCTTCATCATGTTGTTTGCAGAAGGGATCAAATTAACAGAGATATTGTATTTTTGTTAGGCCATTGAATGAAAGAAGTGTAAACTCTTACGTATGTACGTACATAAGTACACTTTTTTGTATTTACACATAACACACACACACACACATATAAAAAATGCTATCTACATATACAATTATACTACGCAATACCAAATTCTATTCATATAAATAAAGAAAAAAATAATTATATTAATAAATAAAAAACCCCTCTAACAGTCTTAAAGTTGTGGTTCGGGAGTACGATCAGGCGCGGCCGGAGGGCGCGGCCTCCGAGGAAATCAACCTGCCGCAGTTGTGTCGCTCCGGATCACTGATCATTGCAGTGATGTATGATAAATTAAACTTTTGATGAGTATTATAACAAACTAGCTGGGCCCTGCGGTTTCACCCGCATATAATCTATATTTATACATTATTAAATGAAGTCGCATCCCGCTATCTATCCCCCATGTACGCTTAGATCTTTTAAACTACGCAACGGATTTTAATGCTTTTTTGACTTACATTTAGGGGTTTTTTTACGGAAGGTTTATGCATAGAATAAGTTCCAATTAACTCTTTGTATAGTAAAGAAAATTCTTACATAGCTTACGCTGGCTAAACCTTATAAAGGATTGTAGTTCTTCAAAAAACCTAGAGAAGAGTCCGAGATGGCATATGTTTATTTTCTAAGGTTGACTTACAATAAAACTATTTTATCTGCGAAGTTATTTTTCCAATACAGTATTAATCTTTATCCAGATAAGTTCGTTAGTTAACTTGGGCATTTAATGAATACCGTAGAAGATATCATGAATTCAAAATTACGCGCGATCTAAGAAATCCCTCTCAGCAAAACCGGTCGTGGTCGATTGGCCGGCACTCTCAACCTATGATGAATTGCGCGTCGCGGGCTAAGCGCACTATTCGTAAATATAAAGTTACATAACCTACTACCACGCATGTATCCCTAAAGTGTTAGGCAGAGGTGTACACACCCACAGTTTGCCGGGTATGTTTTAGGTCTCATGTAACAAGGAGCGAGCCTATTGCTTTTAATCGAGCAAAAAGCCAAACTCCGGGCTGCTACTGAGAACTTCATAGAAAACTCCAACAACACTTTGCGCAACCTGGGGATCGAATCTAGGATAATGAGGCAAATATGAACTATCAATATTAAATCGGTAAACCCTAAATCAGGCACTTTTAAACATAAACTAGACCACTTTGTAAATAGTATCCGTGTGAAGCTGGGGCGGTTGCTAGTATCTCAATAATTACATTATAAAATGTACTTTGTAAAATATTTGAGAGACTTATCAATTAAATTAAAACACACAAATAATGTAGGAAAAAACTAGTTCCGTAACGCATCAAAATTTAACTCCGATTTACCATATAAAGTACATTTTTTTTATGAAAGTTCCTAGATGTGATATAAAATAATACCGTTATTATAAAAATAAAATTTGTCTTTAAAATTAGAAACATGTAGGTACAACACATGCAAACTTTCGATTACAAATAAATAAATCAAATTTACAGTTTTTGGAATATCATTTCTATAGTAGCGAAAATAGTAAAAGCTATTGCTACAATTTATTATATTTAAAAATGTATAATAATAATAATTATGAAGTATATTTTGGCAACAGTTTCTTGAATCACGAAATTATGTAAATTGGAGTTGAAAACTGAGCTTCCAGACGCGATTCTGATCTTCGCTGCGTCCTCGGAGCGGAACGGGTCTGAGACTGAATAAATGGCACATTACTGAATAATGTACCGTTTACTTGGACTCCAGATATGTACTTTAGTGTGATCAGGGACCATATCCCCTCGATAATTGGCATTCAATTCTCGTTTCTCAGCATTTTTTATGAAGCGTAATTACCATCAAGTGTAGGGCACTTGCTAAAACAAAACACGTAAAATTTAATGTTAATTGTTTAGTTCGGATCGGTTTTGGAATGGTGTTTATATCTGTACAATTTAAAAAGTTTATTTAACAAACTCCGCAATTCAGTTTTTGGCCCTATTATGGGTTAACTAATACGAAAAGGCAATTCGGTGTAATTTTCAAAGCGACTCGATTTAACTTTTATGGATGGTCTAGCTCTAGTTAGTTTACAATCCCTGTGACGCAGTACTGTTAGTCCTACCGTGAAGCTAAGAGATTGCTGGTTTGAGTCCCAAATAGTACGGATTTTTGTGTTCAGTCAAAGTTCTCGGTAGTTATATATTATAAAGGACACTGATCACGTGAAGCTAAGACATTGCTGGTTTCAGTCCCAAATAGTACGGATTGTTGAACCTAATTAACATTGATTACTAGTATTTACATCTGGCAATTTTAAAGCAGAATCTAACACAATAAATCTCCTCAAAAAGTAAAGTTTTAGTTGTTTAATGGACATCTTTTACATCGTTTGTATAGTTTGGTTACAGTAATATAATCCAAATCGGTAGTTCTGTTTGTTTTTTTTTCAAAATTCAGTCAAAGTTTCCTTAGTATATATTATTCAAGGACACTAATACCAATATTAACATTTGAATTTTGTTAAGCCCAACAGTTTTTACCTCGGCATCAACGTACATTTTCTTGCAAACATTTATATTAGTACAATTTTTACACAGAATTCATTTCTGAAACAAACTCCGAAAAATTAAAAGCTTTCGTAGTTGTTGTAGACTAGTTTTTAGGTTTGAGTCACAATTTGGTACCATCTAGTACGCCACCGTCTCGGACACATTTGAATAGAACTCGTTTACCATAAAATTGAAGAAATGTTTATTCTTAGCAAAATTATCCACGGATAATGGAGTTTAATTTGTCATTAAGCCCTAAAAGCTTTTTTTACGTTAATGAGAGATCACGTGTCTTTTCGCTTAAGCGGTTCAAGAATTTTCTAGGTTTTCATATAAATAGGCTGCTACTTTTTTATAAGTTAACCTTAACATCCACCTCAGAGAGGTTAAATGTAAATCATTTGATAAATGTACACAGATTCCTTATATGAAGAGTTCAATCTCGGCATAATCTTGAAGATATAATATATTGTCATGCATTTATCTAATGCTTTCTTCCAGTTGTAAAAAATTCTCTGTTATAATTTCTATCAATACCATTATTATAATTATTTGCTATATGCAATTGGAATTATTATGGTAAATATGGCACAGACATTTGTGAAGATTTATACAACCTTAGGGCAATATAGTACGTAACCTCAAACTTGACGCCAATAAATTACCTTTTAGTGGCGATGTTGTTAAGGTACCTAGGATTCCTTGGATATAAAGACTCCTAGGATCCCTGACCGGTACCTCAGGCGGGTCGCATGATTTTTGCAACCTTTAGTTGTATAAAAAAATGTGTCTTTAATAATTTTAACAAACTACCCATTTCGTTTTTATTTGCTGATTGCAAATCATGCTGCTAAATTTGGCATTAAAACCGAAAAGTTGAAAATTGCAAAGTTCTCTTCAAGCATCCGTCAATGGAAAATAAAACTTTATCTTAGAACATAACCTTTAAAATTGCACCCAATAATATTACTTTTAGTGTGTATTTTTCCAACAACTGCTACCTGCCGCGTCACTCCTACAAACCGTCCAGATAAAGTAGACCCGCTGGTGCCTCAGAAAGCGGGGATTTTCCTCAATTACCATAAACACAAAGAATTCCGTTCATAATTTACGAAAAGTCAGTTACTTTTACTTGTCTAAAATTATCCGTTTACCTAGTACCAAAACATTTGGGTTAAAATTGAAAAGTTATAATTATTGTGACAAAGTTCTCTTCAAAGCATCCGTCAATGGAAAAATTAATGTTTTATGTTCCTTAGAATATTTTATCATCAACCTGAATTACAAGGGAGTTGAACATTGATCATGTAAAGTATTCCTTATTATCGTTATGAATTTACAGAACATTTTAGCAATTTAAAGTTGTTTTATGTCCAAGGTCAATAAACAAGTTGATAATTGGGTATTATTGTAGACAACTCTTACGTCACAAGGAGGTGTTTGTTTGATTGTTTTGAAGACTGTACAGTGCGTTTTTAATTCGCTAATTTTTAGAACCACGAATTGATATGTTGGTAAGCATTGTATTCGTAATTTCTTAGGGTTATGTACTGTAGTGTAGTGTATGTAATAATTTCTTAGGGTTATGTAATGTAGTGTCTATATTGCCACCCAACGGCTAAGAGACAATACGTTTCAAATTGTAATATAACAATTAAGAAATCCCTTAGAAGACCTATATTATAACGAACAAGTACTAAATACATAAACTTATTTACAATGCTAAAATCACTTTAAAACTCAATTTATAGGACTTACTGGTGTATGTCATTGGTATGCGTCTTAATATAATTGCGAACTAATATGATCGGAATGATAAATTCCATTAAAACTCTTGTATTAACTGTTCCCGTGAAAAGCGCGTAAAATAAATCAGTAGAACATTCTAATAACCCAACCAAGGGAGGTCAAACTAAAATGGATTAATGCATCGGATAAGTGGCATCAGGTAGGGGTGTCCGACCGTGTTGTGCACGCAACACGCGTTGCAATTCGGAGGGGGCGCGTAATGAAGTGGGGTGCGACACCCCTGACGTGCCTAACTATGTGTTGTACTGTAAGCTACGCTTTTCGACTACCTCTAACATTTTTCATACATGTATAACGTGTACCAAAAAAATAACAAAAATATCTCTTCACAGGTTACTTAGGCTTTAATTTTCACTAGGCTTATTTTTAGTCCCTTAAATGATACATTGTTACGTGAAGTACCATAAATATGATAAAAGCCACATGACTTTATAGTACCAAAGCTTACCCTGAAATTAATTGCATTCTACAAATCATTCGCTTGATACTGTAATTATTAAACGAATAATAAACACAATAAAATCCGACAATAAAACACAATATACACTAAACGAAATGACTTGATTGTAATAATACAAATTGCTTTAGATTTATTTATTTAAATTACTTGTTTACTTATTTAGACCTTTAAAAGAATACCTAATCATTGAGTAATGTTCTTATGTGTTCACTAATAAGAATCTTCTTATACAATGACTTAATTTTAGCTTATTCTAATTATAGTAATTATTTTCGTCTCAAAGTGGTTATATAAAAATTTGTTATTTATCGCTTTGTCGCCGATCGCTGCCAGTGGAACAGTACTCGGCGCTATTTGCAACAAATGTACAATTTACTTTTAGAATTTACGACGAAATAATATATAGTTCGTGATCGTACAACAAATTGATTCGTCATCTACCCCAATTGTTATCACTTCGTATCAACGAAATATAAGTCGCAGGACTTATTTTCGGTACCTGATTTTCAATCATATATTTGTAACTATTTATTTTATGTTCGTGTTCTAGTTTTAACATTTATAAATTAAATAATAACTTGGATTTTATTTTATTGAAGTTAATTCATTGATTACTAAGCACCATAAAAACTACCTACTTTCAATTAAATTTTTCACTTGTTCTTTAAAACATAATTTTTTTAACTCTTTAAGCTTCGATCGCATCCAGTTCAGACAATAGTTTTAATTTACTAAAGAAATTTAAACAAAATTGTAATACTGTAATTAGTATATAATTAATTATAATGAATTTCATATAATATATAATTAAACGGTGTGTATTGCCTTCGGCCTATTGGATGTTTTTAATTTAAAAAAAAAAACATTAATAACTAACGAGTATATACAATGTTCCGTATTTTCATTAGGTATATGTCAGCACAAATCTTTTTCTATATTAGTTTTATTAGTAAAATGGAATGTCCACCTATCTACCTTAGCGCACTTTAAACGAACGCAAGTGCTGCCCTCTATCAAAAAACGTAGTACGTTTGTATGTCGCAACTTGCAAACCGCTCTGAGCGCAACTGCGTTGAGAAAAATTATTAAATCGGTTATAATCTCCTGAAATACCGTAATAAATCCTAGTGCCAGTGTAGACTAGTGCCTTGTTTAAAAGATCAGCAACCTAAGCCACAAACTCAGCCGGGGGTACCCCGAAGAAAAGGATCTCCGTGTGCGGGTGAGTGGTGGATACATGTCCTCATAACTACATTTCCTACACATACAATAATATAATAAAACATAGATAGAATAAATTTAAATTCCTCAGTGTGTACTCGTACAAGTGAGCTACTCGTTATATGCACTACTGTATAACTTCGAGAGACAATAGTACACTTTTACTATTTGTAACACAACAAACTTTATTACCCATGCAGTAAAACTGAGAAAAAATAAATCTGAATGTTTAATTCCTGAGAACTTAAACACATTGGTAGTGTGGTAGTGACATCACTGTACCTGATAATAATCATACCTAGTAGAAACAAAATATAAAAACGACCGATAAATGGTCGACCATTTATCGCCACCCGTCTCGTCGGGTCACTTTGACGCTGGCTTGAAATATCTCTTTAGCTTACGTTTGCATAACCAAATGTCATATTTGTTCCAGTTCATTAACAACATCAACATTTTAATAGAAAGACACCTCACTGCTGGATAAAGACATTCTCCAAAGTCCGGTCCTGCGCTGCTCGCATCAAGAGTTGTTTTCACCAGGTCGTCGGTCTATCATGTGGTGGATTTACCCACGCTGCATTTTCATATGCGGTGGTCGCTCGAGAACTCTTCGACCCCATGGCAAATCTGTTCTACGGGCGTTGTGAGTCGCTCACTGCCGCTTAGCCTAGCAACCTTGAGGGCTGTCGGTGATTTTGGTTCTTATGAGTATAGTTAGTAAAATATAATTGTAAATTATAAGAACACATAAATTTTCGACAAACACCATAATCGTTACCCAGACTAGATATAAATAGCAGTTATTAAAGATTTGAATTGTCATAGTTTGATCACCGTTTCATAGCTGAGGGTTTACGAGCGCGATAACAAACGGACGAAATGTAGGGTTGTAAAACTTTGTACGTTCTTACAAACAAAAGTATTTTTAAACGAGAAGTAAATAAATGTTTTAACTATTTTTCTAAGAGTGGTAGAAACTGCTGAATTTGGGTGTGGTAGTACCATCGCCATATGCATTTTCTGTTTCAAAATTATTCCTTTAGTTCTGATTGAAGCTGGCTATAATTATGTATTTCTAAACTGCAATAACTATTTATGATCAGTCTCTGCCTACCTGTTTATTATTTACTTTTTATTTAAAAAATTCAATACTGTTTTTGATTTTTCGCTCGTACAATATGTATTAAAAATCCCGTCGGATCCGTGAAGGTGTTATTAGGTATCGAGATTATATTCTGTTTATGTAATCTATCTCAGATTATAAGTAAAAAAATTACCGCTAATGTAAAAAAATAATTAAATGAGGAAACTAACGTGGCAATACACGCGGCGTGGGGCAGGGTACCGCCAAACGATCAAGCGTAGTGTTGCACCGCGCCGGGGCTGGCGACGGTGTTATCAAGTTTTAAAAATTTGCAAAATTTTAGGGAAACTAAAACTAAATATGTTAATTTTAAATCGCAATAACATTTGTATTTTCATAAGAAATATTTTTTTTTTTTTTTTGTAATGTCGTTGGGTTACCCTTTTCGAATTCGACGGGGTTTTTATACATATTGTATATTTAAATGGACTGGTCGTTGTGGTGATCTTTGGAGGAATAATTTTAAAAATGAACTAAAAGTTTTCTCGTTGATTGTACATCTCACTTGTTTACTGTCACAGCGGAAAAGCAATTCTAGTTAGTGAGGCAGGGTTTAATAATTGGTTAAAACAAAGCGTCAACTTATCACAAACAATCCCATTTGATGAGTTCAATCAACGAACTATCCACTTATTTTTGTCATGTAACAAACAATAAAGGAAATGTTCTAATAAGAAAAAAAAACAAAAAATTATACATTTTTCGGCACTTTGCAACAAAAATCTATAAACTATGAAGATAGTACTAAACTTGTCGTGGATTTTCAGCCACATCTTCTTAGTTTATAAACGAATTTAGATGCTTCTTTTTTTTAAAGGGTGTATACCTCACGGATGGTCCCATGCTAATTTCATTGGCATTGGACATTAGATACACCGATAGGAGATTAGATATCGAAGATACACAAGTTAACTTCTCAAAATCAAGTCAAGTTAGTTTTCCTTTTTGTTAAAAATAGTCTTGTACTGTGGTGAAAACATTGAAAAAAGTCACCCTTGATGGTCTGGTTACCGAGTGTGCTTATTTAAAGATATACAATTTATAACGTGTTTACTTCCCTCAATATGTTCCCTCCTTCTTACGACATCGGGTCCTTGAAGCGTAACGTGAAGAGATATTTATGCAGGCTGGCTTGACAGCGGTGACTGCCGATAGATTTAGATCTCTCGGTGGTCACCGTTGTTTTAGGATTGTACTAAGTACACGTTAATTTTGTTTTAATAAATTCGATATCGCCCTAAACCTTAATCAACTTTTATATTCGGATACAACGAGTTAAGTCTGTGATACAAATTAAAAGAAGTAAGTTCTATTGTCCGGATAACAAAAAAAAACAAGCTTATTGGAAGGGAAAGTCGACAAAAAGACAAGTTTCCCGCCTTGAGGTCAGCCGCGCCCACGCCAGCTTATTGCGCCGCCCTGTCTTCTATTGTACTTATTATGTGTTTAATTAACACGGCCTCAGGGTCTGGACAACAATGAGGTTCATTTTTCGGTTGGACACTTTTTTGAGACTTGTTTTTCCGCAAAGTAATGTTATTATAATATTTTCCTTTGTTTAAAACTTGAAAACGACAAAGTGTCAATCTCGGATTATAAAGAAGTATCTGTGCAATAGGTAAAACCTCCATCGACTGCTCGAGGACCGTGGTTTCGATTCTCGAATTAGTTAACAGTTTTTGTGGACAATATAATTTTTGTAGTAGCACATTGAAGTAGCGGAACTGGCGATCAACGAGAGATCAAAAACCTATCACAGTGTAGCGACATCTACCGAGCCACATACGACGCATCCTACATCGCGCTATAGAAATTAACTTTTCAATTGAGTATATATACAAGAAGCCGACTACAACCGTTGGGCAGCTGCCCGCCAAGCATAACACCCGTCTGGTCGGAGGATCCCCCCTTTGCAATAGTTCTTCTACAACAGTATGACGTTGTCATTCATGCCGTCCTGCGTAAATAAAAATTAGATGCACCAGCTGATCTCGAAATGTGGCGAGCATAAACGAATCACTGGGTATGACGTGCTTTTATCATATGTATGGTGGTCGCTACACAGCAAGGCTGTACACCTCTACTAACCACAATCGTGAATGTTTTCGTGCTAAAAAATGTTTTTCTTCATAAGTTAATATTTGCCCATAATCACGCCTGATGCGCTGAGTGACGAAGTAACCTAAGTTGGTAGCACGCTAAGCCTACAAAAAGCTCCTAAGTAAGACTTTTGGAACACACTGATAGGAACTTGTCGACAGATGTTCAAGTAGAGGCTGGATCATTAACCAGGCAAGTATTAAAAAAACTCATTGTACCATGCTAAGCTTCGATCACGACGATTTTCGTCTAGGCGGACGCAGTTCCGAACCGTCATTGCTTCGTACTGAATATTGATAGCTCAGCGGTAGCGTGCACGGAAACCGCGTCGATCGATGTGAGTTCGAATTCCTACAATGAGTCTGAACTTTCGATGAAGGAAAACATCATGATGAAACCATAGCCTAGTGGTAGTGCTTTTTCTAATGTCTGCCTGTTTAGCTACCACCCTGAAGTTGAAAATCTGTCGCCAAACACCAATAAGTGTATTCCGGCAGCTGCACCTGAGAGACAATCATCCACTTGGCTTAGCGTGTTACTATCTTGGGCCACATCGTCACTTACGATCAGGTGAAATGTTGGGCATAAAACACGAAACCCATAAAATTAAAAAAAGAACATCGTCAAAAAACCTTAACAGGTTGGTGCTTTAGTGAAAAATAACACTGAACAAAAACAGTTATTCTACAAATCATAACCAATATTATAAATCTCAAGTGATCGGTTTTTGGTTGTTTGTTTGAACGTGTTAATCTCTGGAACTAACAGTCAGATTTTAAAATTTATTTTTAAATTTTATAGTCTATTTATTGAGGAAGGTTATAGGCTATTTCACTTCACGCTACAACCCGAAGGAGTGGAGCAGTAACAATGAACGTCAAGTCATCTGTAAAGCTGTAGGTAATTACGGAAAGTGAGAACAACAATAGGATACACAGGTGCATAAGCAGCGCCGCGCTGGTGTTAGTCGAATTAATTTAACTCGGGAGAAACCACGGGACTCAGCTAGTACCTAAATAAATAAAATAACAAAATTCCGAAATATTACTTTCACTAACTGAAGTCTATTAAATATTTAACTTTTTTAAATTTCAAAAAAGAATTTAATAATTTAACAAGTGCGTGCGCCGCCCGCAAATTTCTTAATTAAAAACTTTTTTTCTCAAGTAAAGGCGAGTTTAGTCGCTCGGCGGCGCGGCGCGGCTCGGCGCCGGCGGGTGAAATGCGATAGAAGCCTTTAATTAATGTCGTTGTGAGATCCTTAATTGCGATCCAAAGTCGCTTTCATAGCGTCCTGGTATGTTACAAGTTCGCGCAAGCCTTCACAGGTAGATTCTGGGCTTGTTAATCTGGCAGCTATTAGCTTTTACCGGTACTCTACTCACGTTTCTACATATGAAAAATAATCCATACAATTGTTATGTAATATTTGTTATTTGTAACCGATAAATAAATAACAATGGCGAGAGAGTACATAAATCCAAAAAGAAAAAAATCTATAAATGATTTTTTTATTCACTCTATATAATTCTTCCCCACTGTTATATTATGTTGGTTGTAAAAATAAATATATAAAAAATTAAAAAATGACGAAAGTAGCGTACTGTAAACTTCACCTTTAAAAAAATTATTTTGTTGCAAACTTTTGCACACTTCGACGCGCATTGCCGCCTCACGTTGCGACACCACGCTCTATTCACATATTAGAGATGTCGGGTGATCAGAGACATATCGATTAATTGACATTTAATAGTCTCCTCTTTTCTTCTTCATCCTGTGTTCTATTCACATTATAGATGCAAGTAAGTAGCACTTCAATAACGGCATACATTAAAAAGTATTTAGAGAAGAAAGTTATTCAGGTAGACCTAGATATGAAAAAGTGACTTGAAGTGAACGCAGTTGAAGTGAAGCCTTCAGAAATTATATATACATCTTTATTTTTAAATATCTTAAATCAATAATAACAATGCGTATAAAGCTGGTCGTCTCACACCACCAGGACAATTACAGGTCGATCTTAATTATAAAAATCAGTACTCACAACCGTGTATATTGTAAATGTATCTATCTCATTCTCTCGCGTGCTGAATCCTATAGATGTATTGTGTATGTCTCTTTTTAGTCTCGGCTTTTTATTTTATCTCGTTTAAAATCACAACAGAGCTAAAGAAGTTTTTAATTAAAATAGTCAAATTAAACAAAAGTACATCATGTCGCACTTCCGTCACATGATGCGCGCGCAGGTCTCAATGTTACTATCTACTAAGCACGCCAAAATGAACTTGACTTGTTTTCCGTTGTTTATTAATATACGTTTTAATAATTTTAAAAACTTTGCATTTTTAATGTACTAACTAGTAATACATATGCATTAAAAATTTTTTTATTTATTTAACCAAATTAAAATAACTTTGTACTTATATTCTAACAATGGTCATGCCTGTGTCTTGGAGACCTTTCATAGCAGTAAGTTACCATCTTATACTCATAATAACATTACATATTTATTATATAATATTACTATATACAATACAGACACTTATTTCATATTACATACACATAATTATATAATACACAAACACAATACATATCATCATAAATCACATATTATATATAGAAATACATATTATTATATTATACACAATATAAAAGCAACAGCCATAATGGAAAATAATTTATAGTACAATATTAATAACATCGATACATGTGAGTAAGTGTGGGCGCGGCCGGGGCATCCCTATGCAAATAAGCTCGTATGTAATTAGGCTTACAAGAAATTAACGCAAGGCTTCGCACCGGGAACAGTCTGAGTTTCTTTTTTAATGAAACACTCTCTGGTGTTAAGGTAAAATGTGCATGACGTAAGTAAAATTTTTCCGCGCGTTTTCTTTTGCGTGTTAATGAGATAATTAATTTTGTAGGCGTTTGACATTAGATGAAAAGATGACGTTTTTATACTTGAAAATTACACTTACCGTATAAATAATTATGTATTGTAGGTACCTGGTTGCACATTGGCTTTTACGAGGCATTATAATATAATACTGAAGACAAACTAATGACCATAGATCAGAATAGGCAGATTATAATATATTACACTCGTACCTAAACTACGTGGAAGGATGTATTTGTGGAGTTATTACTGGAACTATTGACCCGAAAGTAAGTTTTTATCATTGGAACAATTTTTAGAATCAGATAAGTTCTCACAGATTACCTCTTACAAATTTTACATAACATACCATCACGCCTGTATTCCTCGAAGGGTTAGGCAGAGGTGTACTAGTGTACACCCACAATTCGCCAATTATGTTTTTAGGTCCCATGTAATAGGGGGCGAGCCTATTACCATTAATCGGGCACGAAACCAAACCCCGAGCTGCTACTGACAATTTCATAGGAAAAACCCAATAACACTTTGCTCGACCTGGGATTCGAACCCAGGACATCACGCATAGCATTCGCGCAAACGACCACTAGGCCAACGAGGCATTTTACAGACTTTAACTCGTATATTATTACATCTTAGTGTAAGGTCTGTCATAAGAACTATATTGGTATGTAGGTAGTTCTAACTATTTTAGTCGTAATAAACTGGTTAACGAACACACTGCATTTTATTATCTCTGTCGTATTTTATTAGCAAGATTAGAAATAACGAGATATATATCACTTAGTATAAATGTAGATGGACTTAGGGTTCAGTTATTTACCGTTTACAAAATCTAAAAAAACTGTAACCCGATTACGGAAAAAATAACTATAAAAAGGAAAAAATACGAAAAAGACAGAGTTACATACTCAATTCGAACGTATATTTCTTTTTATGGATTTTAAGCCATATCTTCTTTGTTTATGAACATATTTGGATGATTCTTTTTTTGTTGGTAATGGGTACCTCGAGGGTGATCCCATTTTAATCTCATTAGCATCGGACCTTCAAATTTGAAGATACACCAAGGAACTCTTTAAAATCTTTGAAGTGGGTTTTCTTTTTTTTTTTTTTAATTGTCTTGTAATCTATGTCGATTTAACTTTTGTTACACGTTTGATATTCAGAACTGCCAATAGATCGCGCTAGTAGTATTCAAAAACATAGAAATATGGTATAAAATTATAATTTTTTTGTCCCATTCATATTTATTAACTCAGAATTTTCTCCATTTTCATTTGATTTCACACTCGACAATAGCAGAAGATGATCATTAATTGATCGATTGAAACCTCATTCATCAAAATCATCAGCGTCATAGAATGCTAAATACATAAAACCCTTTCTTTTGGTTTTGCCGCAGTCGGGTAAAAATGAATATACCTTCAATTTATTATTAACGTTAAATGTCAGATTTAAAATGAGAGTTCAGTTATCTTAAACTATAGGAGGGATGAACTCGACGGAACTCATTTGGAATACAAATGTCGACTCGGCTATCGCCATTTCATAAGGCAAACAGACTGCTATGAATATTAAATTCATAATCTCCTGCTTCAGGCTACTTGATTTATAACCGGGCGAGCTTTCTAGTGGACATCTAGCTTTAATATTATAGTTTTCGTGTGTATATCTCTGTGCATAAAGCAGTCATTATGTAGACCTTTTTTTACCTGACTGCGAGAAAAGAGGATTATGTTTTTCGAACGTATGTCTGTTATGTATATCTATTTCTTTGGCACACTCTATAGCTTAAAAGGCTCTATGGATTTTAGCATATGAGGTGTCATTAGATTCGTCTTTATTGTAGTACTTATATAAGCTATATCTTATTATATTAAGTGAGCAATCCTTATATATTAAAGTATATATATGTGCAATTGGTTTCTCGGAAACGGCTCCAACGAATTCACGAATTTCGATGAAACTTTGCATTTAGATAAAGTTTTACATTCTAAGTATACCTAGACAGGTGTTTTTTTTATAAGACACCTAGCAAAGCTCTTTCAGCCAGATATTAATATTTGAAGTACGATGTCTGGTGAACCTAATAAAAAGCAAAAATTGAAAATATAAATATAATAGTTTACTCTTTAAGATTCGGTGTTCATGTAAGGAGCCCGCTATGGATATTTTAATAGGAGTGAGATTTATAAAAGCGTTAACAAAATGCGTTACGTTTTTTTGCGCAACGTAGCTTGCGCACCTTTCACATTTGAAATCATGCTCGTGTGTACATACATCAGTACAGTACATTAACATTGACGGGTGGTCGGTCGGTCGGTCAATCAATTAAATCAATCTATTTTATATTAAAAGATAATCGTACTTGTGGAGTAAACTCCAGTCGTGCGTCGGAACTGACACACACACACACACAAACAAACAAACTTTTTTAGTTATGTGTTTTTGTTGCAGTCCGGGTTTTTTTGTTTCCTTTTTAATAATTTAGTATTTTTTTAGATTCTAAAATAAACTTCCTACGCACATTACCGATTTGCCCGATAATAAGATAAAGAAACACGTTAAGCAAGTTTTATTTTCGAAGATGTATTATAGGGTGGATCATTACGTGAGTGATATCTGGACGTGTTTTCCTCTCTGTACATCTAATGAGAATAACAATAACTATTATAATACAATTGAATACTGTAAAAAAACAATTAAAAAAAGAAATAGCATGTTGATGAATCCGATCTAATTTCTTAACGGCTCTTCTCGTTTACTGAGATGTTTTCCGAACCGGTGGTAGTATTTTAAAATTCATAAGTGCCTTTTTAAAGCCTAAATAGAATAAAATATTTTTGATTTGATTTATAAACCGTTAAATTTGATTTGCACAATTAAATAAAAGCCGGTAATTCGAATGTCCACGTTGCACTTCCGTCACATGATGCGCGCGCAGCTATTAATTTTACCCTTTACTAAACATGGCAAAAGAACTGCCACTTCAAAACTTCTTATAGTTTGAAATAATTACGATTGTGATCAAATAGAATAAACCAATCCCGTATCGGTCAAATCTTGTTATATTGTAGAGTATTCTTGAAATGATATTAAGTTGTTAATAGGTGTTCCAATACTTATGCAAATACATCTTCGTAACATAAACAGATCTTGAGGCGAAATTGTGTCGAACACAAACAATCAGCGAAATCAAAACCAATTAGTTATCTAACTGTCGGATTGGTGTAACGGAGGGCCGTCCGCGATCTCCAACTAACCGGATAACCGGGTCCGGGGTCGCGACCGGGCAATTTGATTACTTGGCCCATTATCGATTAACCGTACCCAGTTTGGTTTGGGTAATTAACGATATCCGATCCTAATTTAACATAAACAAGTATGTTTTATTTAACGAAATATACGCAACTAACAATAAATGTAACTCCCAATTTGGCCAGTGTTACCAGAAAACTTTTATATTTTCTTAACAAATAATGTTTATTTATTTTGTTGTTTATTTATTTTATAAGGTAATATTATTTTTTATTATGTCGGCACCAGATATAATTTCAAATAAAATAGCTGAGTCCTTGATGAAAAGATGAGTTAATCAGCGAACTTGTAATCGTGAATTCGCGTGAATCGCAAATATTTCGCACATTTTATAGAATGTAAACAATCTAACTAATCGCTATCATGTTTGTTAAACTGTTTGCTAATAGATGGCGCTATTAATATATTTTCATTAGCATCAATAAATGGTATTCCGAATAAAAAGTCTTGTTCATGTTTTTTAACGAAAACATTAATTTTGATGAAGAATTACCGAAATAATATATGTATATATTATACTACTAACTAAAAGAATTATAGAACCATATCTTGAAATATGTTTGTAATATCTATAATATCTATACATAGGTAGCTTATAAAATTAGAAATAAACACTTAATATCATAATATGCCTTCACTGCTTAATCTTTTCTACAATAATTATGTTAATGCGAGTAGATCCATCATTTATCTTATTAGATCATGAGATTTCTCACAACACGGTCTGTACTTCAGTACTTCGAATTTTTGCTAGCGAAAGATTTAAATTTCGATTTTCTTGTTTAGTGTACTTTGAAGTTATTGGTTACAAATTATCGCGTCGTGTCGGGGAGCGTTTAGCCACTACACTCGAGCGATGTACTAAAGACTGGACTCACTTCTTCTGCTGGTATGTACTTATATAAACAACTATTAAATATTATATAAGTACAGTGAAAGAAATACTTCATACATCATTTCCTCATATTTTTAAGGCACTAATAAACCCCAAAGAATTTTATGTTCGATGTAATATGACACTTAATTAATTCACACCTCGCAACCACGCGGCGCGGTGCGGAGTCGTGTTTCGTATCTCCCATTTTTTTATAAAACTTTTCCTATATCTTTTCTTTTTGAGATATTCAGCTGATACTGCATTTTAACTATGACAATATTTGTAACGATTAAAAAAATGGAAACTGTAGGAAATATATTTCAGATGAAATAATGACAAACGTGTAATAGAGCGGATGCAATAGATAATTAATTAATGTATGAGCAGTTTATGTAATAATTTTATTATACGGAAAATTATTCTTCTGCTTAACAAACAAATTAAATAATTATCCCGAGCACCAACGACAATATTATAAACTAATGTGGATTCTATTTACTGACTTTTTATTTTAATTGCATTGTATTTTTTTAATTTTATATTGATTTAAATACAAAAAATATATATATTGAAATAATGTTTACTGTAACTTTGTAACTAATATTACTTTAATTATTTTCTGCATTTTATTTCTTATATGTGTAATATTTTGCAAACGAATTTAAACTTCTAGTTGTGTTTATATGACAGACTGTCTTCTGCCTAGTGATTTAAGTTCATAGCATAATCTATTTAAGGCGTCGATTAAAAATTATAATAAAAGTAAGGGTGCACAGCCAGGGGTCTCAGATAGAAGGGTAGGGGTTGGGGGATCGATTCCGCGGAATCCTTACACAGGTGTCAACTGCGCGAGGTGTCCAAATATGTAATTCGCACGTACATCAAGTATCCTATTTCGAAGTAAACACTTATTTATTTTTATCCTTCTTTATTGATCTACTTACGATGTTATTATTTGAAAGTTTTTTCAAACTGACTATACTTTTAGAATTAAGGGCAATTGACAGCTTCACCGGGCTTGGGGACGAGCGCAAAGGGCACTCAGCAGCGAAAGCGAGCCAACATTTTTTGCAAGTATATTAGACTCGAAAGTTGACATAGGTTGATCATATAAGTAAACCGACAAAAACCTAAAGCGACCATCGGAGATGAAAGGTTAAACAATACTCACACATCTCAACATAGTGTGCATACACTAAAATGATTAATTACATATAGTTTACAGACTTTTACTAGGCTTAGCGTGCTACCATCTCGGGCCACATCGTCACTTAAGATCAGGCCTCAACGCTAAGCCTATAAAAAAAGTGTAAAGGTTTTTTTTATCCCTTTGAGTTATTTGCTGACTCTTCTCAGTGACAATGTTTTCGTAACCAGTAATACCTACCTAGTATATGTAGGTATGTAGTATATGTATATAGTAAATGCCTTCTTAGGGTCTATATTGGATAAAGAGATTTTTTATTTCGATTTTGAGTCACCGTTGCATACGACGTGAGGAACCGAGTCTGTTTTGTGAATTACTCAATTCGTGTATGGTGGTTGCAGTTAAATAAAGCATGACCCTGCTATCACCTGCAATCGTGTTTTACTTTTTTCCAGTGGAAATAAACCTAGGTCGCATGTTAAATGTTATTCAAGATTTTTTACATCCCAATTTGCTGGTTCATTCGCTTTCACATTCAAAACATCTACTACCTTCATAACGAAATGTACCCTCTAATTCATCATCTCATTCTCATTTATACTATAATAATATAAATAAATATGTTATATTAAAGTCTTTTACAGCTCGTATTCAGCTTACCAGCAAAGTATTGCTATTTTGAGATAAATAAAATTGTCATAGCCAAAGATGAGTTTTGAACTATATAGCCGACTTAAATTAAACGACGTAAATCAACCCCTACAGACGCCGTGCACGTGATATCCACCGCCGTTGCCATGGCGACCGGGGGTCAACGACCATGCATCACTGAAAATAACCAGCCTTAACACAAAAGCTAATTTTAAATACTAACCTGCCTCAAAATACATTAATTTCAACATCAAAAAATGTTAAATTTACAAAGATTACCTTACCTCTATTGTAGACGTATAAAAACCACTAAACTGCTAGCTTTTTACTTTTCACTTCACTTTAGTTATAAAATATTTTATGTAAATAATAAACTTTCATGTATTTAAAAATCTATAACTAGGTATAATCGTATACACAAAACAAGCCACTGTTATTAACTTTATAACTTACGCTAATTTATTAAAACCACAGGTTTGTTGCAAGATAAAGATTCTTTCAAACATCGAACGTTACTATTCCTTTTTTTTATTAAAAATAAAATTTTGTTATGCTGAACAAAAGCATTCGCGTGCCGGTGTACGTTTGAACGAATGCCGCCGGACGGCATGTTTCGAACGCACAAAGCTACCAATTTTAATTTACCATCGCCGAACACAATGCTGTACTAGAAACTGAACGAAAGTTCCTACACTGCAGCTGCAATGTTAATTTTGCAGAGCAACACGTTCAAAGCCTTTTTCAAAATTTGCCGCGGAAAACTGGCTTTTCCACTGTCGATGTAAATACCAATTTCCTTTTCACCCGTAAAACAGATTTCAAATTCGGTCCTATACTATTGCAATAAGGTACAGAATCTTTTCTTCTTATAAAGTAGACAATGCGCCACGCGATGACGTTTGCAGTGAGATAGACGGAGCGATAGAATTGTGAAGGCCCGAAAGAGATAGCGGTATGTTAGGGAAAGCAAGGGATGCATGTGAGAAAAGTTAGGCAATCTGTGAATAATCGATCTGAAGCTTCTTTCGCCCACAGTACTACTACTGCTCTGCTTAAGATCACGGAAGATGTTAGATCTAATATGGAAAAAGGTATGGTCACAGTATTATTATTAGTATTATGGTCCTTATAGATTTTAACAATGCATTTAATGCTGTTGACCACGATCTTCTGATTGCCGCTCTTTCTTGTCTTTAGTTTTCACCCTTAGCACTGGAATGGTTTTCTTCTTATCTCCGAGATCGTCACCAGGCTGTTCGCGTCTATGATGGCGAATCAGATTGGTGTGCTCTAGAAGCTGGTGTTCCCCAAGGCGGCATTCTATCTCCGTTACTTTTTTCTATTTTTATAAACTTACTTACGCCTATTTTACAATCGCACTACCATCTCTATGCTGATGACCTGCAATTGTATCTGCATTGTGAAATAAAGAATCTTCCTTATATAAACAATAATTTAAACAAGGACCTCTCAAGTTTACTTTTCTGGTCTGAATCTTACGGGATTTATGTTAATCCAACTAAGTGTCAATCCATTATAATTGGTAGCTCAAAACAGCTTGCTAAAATAGACTTTAATTCATTGACTCCTCTTCAATACAATAAATGTACCATTCCTTACTCAACTACGGTGAAAAATCTTGGTATCATCTTCGATACTAAATTATGCTGGGCAGACCAAGTCAAGGAAGTTAGTAGAAAATTTTATGCTTCTCTTCATTCTCTCATGCGCTTGAAAAACTTTCTTCCTCTTAATACTAAGGTTTCCCTAGTGAATACTCTTCTTCTACCACTTCTGGATTATGCAGACGTTGTTTACTTGGACCTCTCAGAAGATCTCTTAAATAAATTTGATCGTCTACTCAATAACTGTATCCGTTTCATCTTCCGTCTTCGGAAGTTTGATCATGTTTCTGAATACCGAGCCAGGTTGAAATGGCTACCTATTCGGCAACGTAGGAATATAAGAATACTTTGTCTTCTTTTCTCCGTACTTAATAATCCCAAATCCCCTAAATATTTAAAAACACTATTTCAATCTCTCGCGGATACGCATAATAGACAGCTAAGGTCTTCTGATTCTTTAATTCTCAGTATACCAAGTCATCATACTAATTTCCGCGACCAATCCTTCGCCGTTACAGCAGCACGACTGTGGAATTCGCTTCCTATCAATATCCAACTGGCCAACTCTCGAAATTCCTTCAAGTATTCGCTATGTAGGTTTTACTTGGAGCAATTGAATATTGGCTAGGTTTTTTTTCTCTTTTTTTTTACTTAACATTATGCACACCTTGCATATACCTTTCCCTTGCTCCCTTGGAAGACTGGCAGAGAATGCTTTTTAGCATTGAGTCCTCCATTTGTACTTTTTTTTGTGCAATAAAGTATATAATAATAATAATGTCTTCAGCGAAAATGTACTGTTATGACTTCATTATTTGATTCCTGATTTGTATATGAAAATGAAGGTAGTTTGAGATTAAATCCAATTATATGGTGTACATTTTGTACCCCTTCGAAATATATAATCTATTGTAAAAAGAACAACATTATTAAAATATTACATAATTTACTTACTCTAGGTTGCCCGTGGAAAACCTAATTTTATGATTCATATTTCAAGTAGAAAATAATACAAAATAGCTAATAGTTATAAATAGAATTATGATGAAATAAATAATTTTCTAAACGAGATATCTACAGGTCTATCACAGCCAACGTGGGACCCTAAAGTACGTATGACCTTTTTCCCGCGTCACCGGCCACTCTGCGAAGCGTGATGTCAATAATTGTGATTCTTCCTCCATCTGTAATGTTCGCACAAAACGCCTATAAAAATATTACATTCGAAATTAACGAGAACCGAACACGGAAATATTAGGTCTTTACCTATGAAATTGCCGTTTTGTATGGAAAAATTTAAAGGAATTTTTTTCATGTATTTTTTATTTGTATTAATCGAAGTAATCACCCATGCAATCAAAGCATCTCTGCCAGCGCAGTGGCAGGTTATTGATGCCCTTCTTAAAGAAATCAGCTGGACGGGAGGCAACAAATTCTTCAAAGGCATTTTGTACTGCCTCTCGGGTATTGAATTTTTTTCCTGCCAAGAAGTTATCCAAATTCTGGAAAAAGTAGTAGTCTGTAGGTGCAAGGTCTGGTGAGTAGGGCGGATGACGGAGAACTTCCGACTCCAGTTCTTGCAACTTGGAGACCGTCTGCTGTGCAGTATGAGGTCGTGAGTTGTCGTGCAGGAGCAGCAGAGGCGAGCGATTGACCAATGCTGGTTGGAGATGTGCCAGCTTCTCCATCATTGTTCTTCACAGTACACATAATGCAGTAATGCTCACCCCGTTTGGTAAGAAGCTGTGATGAATCACACCGGCGCTAGACCACCAAACAGTGACCATCACTTTTCTAGGGATAAGTTTTCGTTTAGGGCATTGTTTAGATGCTGAACCAGGATCCAACCAACTTGCTGAGCGCTTGCGGTTATCAAACAGAATCTATTTTTCATCGCAGGTAACAATGCGATTCAAAATTCCTTCATTTGTGTGTCTGTTGAGCAGTGCAAGGGCACGTCTCGACGCGTACTTCGCGCTGGCGATCATTGAGTTCGTGGGGCACCCATTTGTCAAGCTTTTTTACCTTGCCAATTTGACGCAAATGGACCAATATTGTTTTGACGCTAACGTCGAAAGCTGCTGCTAATTCAGCCGTAGATTGTGTATCATCAGCTTCCACAATCGCCTTTAATTCGTCATTGTCGACCAAAGTCTTCGTACGACCGCGAGGTTCATTTTTCAGGTCGAAATTCCCAGAACGGAAGCGAGCAAACCAATAACAGGTGGTGCGTTGGTTTGTAGTGTTAGCTCCGTAAACGTCGTTGATGTTGCGTGCCGCTTGTGCCGCGTTGCTGCCACGACGGTACTCATATTCCATAATTACTCGAATTTTTAACGTATCCATGATGACAAAAAAGATTGATATGCGATGAAAATGTAACACTAATCAATAAACAAATGACTACTTTTGGAAAAAGAATTCCTTTTTTTTTAAATAAAATTAATTTGAAATTAGAATTCTTAACCAAACAAAAATTATTTTGATTTGAAATGGCCTACTGGCAGTACTCTGCAGAACGGCAATTTCATAGGTAAAGACCTATTATAATGAACATGTAGTGCTTTATTCAGAAACTGTGTTGTATAGATAGATAAAAAAAATATTTGTACACCAAGTATTTTATGTATCGTACAAGCATATTTGCAAAAATGTATCTGAGTACTGATCCAAGTTGAAATGGCTACCTATTCGGCAATCGAGGACCTATTTGAGAGAGAGAGGTATTCCAGCGAAATCTCTTTATAACTTGCTAAAAGACCTCGGTCTGTCGAGAACTGCAGAAGTTCTATCTTAGAACGGATATCTAAAGCAGCATTTACAGGCTCTTACCAAATCTGGCTTGGCAGGGAAGGTTTCGCGGGCAGTCAAGGTGAGCGCTGATGTTCATTATAAGGTGGCCCCTTAAATCTACACCTGGGTCGCAAGTCCCGGGGGCTGCTCGTGTTCCCTCTGTCTGCCACACGATGGACCCGGCACCCGCACGGTGAATCCATGGAATGCTAAGATGTTTGTCTCTTTAAAAACACTATTTCAATCTCTCGCAGATATGCACAATAAACAGCTAAGATCTTCAGGTTCTTTCATTTTTAATGTACCAAGCCTTCATATTAATTTCCGCGACCGAACTTTCACCGTAACAGCAACAAGACTGTGGGATTCGCTCCCTATAAACATCCAACTAGCCAACTCTCGAGATTCCTCCAGGCATTCGCTACGTCGGTTTTAATTGTAGCAGTTGAATAACGACTCTTTTCTTTTTTTATGTTTTTAATAAACATTATACAAACTTTGCATACCTATGTATACCTTTCTCTTGCTCTCCTGGAAGACTGGTGGATTCTCTACCAGCAACAAGTCCTCCAATTGTACTTTTATGTGTAATAAAGAATTATAATTGGGATGCATATTATTATTATAAATAATGTCAATATAGATGTCGTCACCAAAGCCATACAGAAAGCAGAGGCCTACAAACATTGGCTTCATCATCATGACAATTTCGAGGCCATGCAACTCCTCGATAGTTCTATACGGGTACTTATGGTGAGAAGATTCAAAGGGGCTATGCCATATATATTAACCGTTTAGAGTTTTTACCCATAATAGACTCGTATGTGAAAATAGACGTCATTTTGGATATAGTGCTGTTAGCTATATAACTTAGAATTTAATTTCTTATTAGGTTAGAGCAGTCTAGAATATAATAGTTATTGGAATATTATTTATTAATTTATTAAGCTAATTTTACTTTTATGTGTGTGTAAAAATTAATGTATTTTTTTTCTTTTTATAAAAAGAAAATGCAGTCTGTTAATTTATGATGGTCACTACGTAGACTAACGGTACCTAAGTACCATTATCTAATGCAATACGAGGTTGAAAAGACCTCAGTCATGTCTTCATTTGAATGTTATTGGACCTTGACGCGGAAAAAATGTTTAAGTATCATACATTTCGAAAGAATTGTTTATAGATCCCTGCACAGCTAAATAAAGTGATTTGTGAATTAAAAGTGATGTACAGCTTGAGTTAAAAGATAAAAAAAAAACATATAGAGAAAATTCTGGACATTTTCCTTAAAAAAAGTCAATTAAGCGGAATATCGAATTATTACTTATTATTATTATTATCAATATGTTAATTTAATAATTATAATAATTGTCGATACTTAGTTTTTCATTATTCATCCTTCATTTATGTGAAAATCGTTTTTCTATTCCAAGGGAAAAGGACCAAATTTCCGTAAATATTCGGAAAATCTATTTTGCTATTTCTTACTCATAATATTTGCTTATATTCATAATATTAATGCTCTTCATATTTCTCACATAAATATAAAGGTAAGAATAAATTTGATAATGTACATCGTAATGTGGTTATTTCGGTATTCTGACGGACCAAAAACTATATGTAAAATTTGTAATTAAAACTCACTCTGACTGCAGTTCATAGTCAAAACAGGATGACATTTACGTTGACCTACTCAAAAGCAGGCGAAAAAGTTTGCTGTGAGGGTGAGGAACTTAGGAGTGCAGTGGTAGGGGCGGGGGCGGGGGCTGTCGGGGTGTCTCACAGCAAAGGGAATCCGTGATGAGCCCTCGACGCGAATCGTTTGGTAGACTTACAAAGATGCATTCCTACGGTAACGTCTGCTACAGCTGTATACTACAAAAAACAACATTTTAAGTTATACTAAAAACTTTTTAGTATCATAGCATCTATCAAACATGGTCGTTGAGACCACTAAAATTATGGGCCTTAGTAAAAATACAAAATAATATTATGTAGAACTCTAAAACTGTGGCGTTAGACACAAATAGTACACGTAACCTAAATAATAGGGTTCGTAAAATGTTAATATTTATTTATATTAATAAATCTATAGTTCCGTCTATACATTTCAATTTTTCTAAACTTTTGTACAGCACATTATGAAGACCACAGAACACGAATATAACTCTGTAACAAATGTTGTCTATCTGTTTTTATGTCAAGATTTAACTTATAAAACGGTTCAACGAATTTCTATGAAATTTTGTACGTGGATATAAGTATATGGCGTTCTGTAATTCATAGGATTAAAAGAATTATCATTAATACATTTCCAAATCGTAAAGAAATAAAAAAAACAACCGATTTTGATGAAATGTTGTACTCGAGAAGTATATCATTTTTCAATTGATATTCTATAAGAATTGCTCATTATACTTTTAGAAATCTTAAAATATGAGTAAAAATAGAAATTATTACGTGTTAACCTCATGCGGAGCCGAGGGCACAGCTAGTTTAGAATAAATGATTATATTGTAATGTCCGCATTTATTCAGGCAATATAAAAACTTGTGTAGCAACAGTTCGTACGCATAACTACGTTATTCCGATTCAGAGACTACCCGGGTCGGAAAGGCCATACATTGTTAATATATTTACATCACAAAATAACAAAAAATACGTAACGAATTAACTTTTTGTTAGCATTCTATTTCGTTCTCCGTCTAATTTACGTACTGCGAGCGTTATCTACTATCATATTTAAAAAAGAGTAAATTCTAAGAAAAAAAAATCCTTTTCGGATTATCCCAAATACATGTTGACATAATCTTTTGTGCGAATCCAAGTGATCACAAAACTGTGACCGTTGATGCGGAAACGTGTCCGTATTGAGTATTGACACAACATGAAAGCGCACGAAAGCTCTTTCAACTCTACATTATATATACATGTCAGTACAGACACAGAAATATAGATATTTTAATGTTTATTTTTTTCTTCAATATGTTTGCGTTTGACACCAATATCACCTGATGTTAAGTGAAGATTAGAATAGACCTGGATATTAATTGTAGCTGACAGATAACACCGATAGTTGTTGAATTGGTAATTATCAACTTGACATCTAACTTACTTCGGCCTTACTTTCTTACTTAAATCCGTTAAATTTTGTAACAATTTATTATATTTATAACTTTTTTCGTAATTACTCAATCACCGATATAATTTACCCTTTAGCTCCCTTACTTCAAGGAAAATTGACATAATATATGTCATCCCCGAGAGCAGTGTTTTTTTTTCTGACTGACTATACTGTTAGCCTTAAAGGCCCTGGAGCCTCAAACGGCTTTTACAGCTTCACCGTGACTTCGGGGCGAGCACGGCCGCGAAAGTAAAGATGAGTTATTAAGTTATGTATTTATCAATAAATAGTTTTCCATTATTTTTCTAAATTTTTACTATTTGCGCGCACGACTCCGCTCGCATTGGCTGCAGAATGCCATCGATCGAACACACGCGCAAAACGTACTACACCGTTTTCGGTTATTTTAAAAACATAAATATGTATTGCGGGTGATCCTTAGAAGATAGATAAATATTCACACTGATTTTTTGTAGATTTTCTTAAGTTCTACAATTATGTAGTAGATTAATTTATTATATCTCTTATGTTTTACTCAGTGTAAGCCATTTAAGCGTCCTAATTGATTCACCACTGCTATTTTATTTTATTTGCTCGGAACCCTAATTCTTTTTCTAAAATAAAAGTAGCCTAAGTTACTGCTTCTAACATCGGCTTACTACCAGTGAAAGTCCCATTAAAATCGGTCCAACCGTTTCGGGGATTACTCGTAACTAACCGATATACAGCCAAAAAATATTCTATATATATTTATATCTAAAAATATTTGCTTATTTTCTGCTCAATAATAGTTACAGTAGCAGACACGAAACACGAGCAAAGGCGTAACGCGGCGGCACAATCAAAGGCGGAGGATCAAAAACGCGGTAATGGCTTTTTAGTGGGGCGCCCGGGTCGCATCGGCGGAGATGCAACTTCGAGTAGCTAGGGCGCAAGTGTACTCCTCTCGAGCACGACAAACTCTAGAAGTTGCAACACAATATCGCAGTCGCCTGCGTCATGTCGCGGCCGTAGACGTACAATTATAGAACTAGACTTCAATGACATAAAGTTTGCAGTAAAATGCGCAGTAAAATCCGTCTTTTGGTATTAGCCTCGCTCAATTATCTTAGATTGTCACAAATATACTCTAAAGAATAAATAAGGTAAGTGTACATAAAGTTCAAAACGTCAGAAACGGAAAAATGAGACAACATCTTTTTGGACTTTTTCACATTTTTTTTATATTTAGGATATTTTTTTATTTCTCATAGATTTTTTTTTTGTTATATATTTAGACATTTTTTTATTTTTTCTATATATTTTTTGCCGAGATTGCAGCAACAGACTCAAAAATAAACATTGTATCAGGGTATAACATAAAACACCGAAAGTAAATTTTATTGTACTTACATAAAAACTTAGTACCGCTTTTGTCCAACAAAGTCACAAAATCAACATTTTCTCGCAAATCTGATTTTGTTAGTTATCTAATTCTTCCTCTGCGGCTGTAATATTCTATTTAATATTAATACACACTCGCGGTAACCGAATTGTTAAGATCAATAGGATATAATATATCTATCCGGTGTCCGTCAGATTGACCCTTAGCGTGTACTAAGGCATTGTTGGCAAGGTAGACATTCAATAATCTGAATTTGTTAGAGGATATTATGCTATTTAAAAACTATACGGCCGGTTTTACGGCTTTTAAAAACAGTAGTACGTCCTGGGCTAGCAATATGTTTAAACCCGTAACCAAACTCATTCGATATGTGTCATCATCATCAACACAGCACAGAAATTTGTAAAACAATGTAAAGTTTGCATTGTGTCTTGCTTCAGTTTGTATCACAAGTGCTGTTGTTTAATGAATGTCACTTGCACATAGTTGGAGCCTCTCCGTAAATGTACGCGCCTCTCTACCGCGACGGGGAGGCGCGGGGGGTCGCGGGGGCCGGAAGGCTGCAGCTGGGACGCGACGCGACGTTACGATTTACGATGCTAAACTATATTTATTCACTTTGTTACTATATATTAATAGAATAGCATTATGTATTGTTTTAAGCATAGAATTAAAACACTCAGAATGGCAGTAGTCGCTCGCGGAGTGAAGCCGTTTCAAGTTAGCCTTTAAAGGCTACCTACGTCTGCGCGACAGTGCTAAAAATGAAGTCATAGTGCAAACCTCTCTCGCAAGTTTGTAGGAAACTTCAGTCACTTGCAATATCATTCGTGACTTTACGTTTGTGTTTCGTAAGTGTAATTACGTGTCGCTTACGCACCCATCTATTTATTTTGGCTTCAACTTTGAGCGGCTCGTTCTATGAAACTAGCGTTAACTACTCTTAGCGTACCTAACTCTATGGTTTTAAGTAAATCTAGTCATGTACAAATAATTACAATTATATTTATATCCAATGCTATGTGTATTGGTAATTTTATACAATGAAATTAATAAATAAATACTTTATCGCACTTTTTAGTTTGTACACTTGTAATTAAGCAGTGATAATATAGAAAAAATAAATATTGTCGGTATTGCAAATAAAATAATAATAAAAAGGAATGAGCAAACTCAAAAGTATAAATCAAATATATAAAATATAAATAAATTAATAGTAATATGTATTTACAATTTATTTAAAAAATGCAATAATAAAATTAGATAGGTACATAAATAAGTTGTTTATCTCCCAATATCTTCCGACACTCCGATTTATAATTTGCTAGACTAAAGTGACAGCTCCGATCTAAATGTTGCTGCTAGCGTGGAGCATATTGTTTTAGTATAACTTCTTCTTCTTACCCCTTAACTTACTTAACGGCACAACATGTTTTCTTTTTCCACTCTATCAAATATCATCTCAGTATTCACACCCTTTATACGCATATCATTCTTCACACAATCCATCCATATACCTTCTTCGGACTTCTACTTCTAATCCATCCGACTTGATACTTAACATTCTCTTAATTATATGACTTTCATTCCTTCTCATGGCATGCCCATACAACTCTAGCTTATAACTCCTCAACTTCTCAGTATCTGGTGTTATTTTAAGACTTCCTCTAATAAACTCATTCCTGATCTTATCCATTCTAGTTACTTCACACATCCATCTTAATATCCACATCTCTACCATGTAATCTTGTTTCTTACAGTTCTTTCGTTACCCAGCACTCAGATCCATACGTCAAGCCAGTTCTTATAATTGTTTTATACACTTTTCCCTTAAGCTTCAGGGGCATTCGAGGATCACATGTTATCTCCGAGATCTATTGCCATTTCCACCACCCAGCATTTATCCTATTCTCCAAGTCCTGGGCAACGTCACCGTTGTTAAGGATTAATAAATACTAAATAAATAATTATTACCAACTAATTCATCGAACTATTTTGACATGACTCCTCAATTTCATTTTACTCGTTGGTGTAAATAAATATAAACGAAATACATTAAATTAAACAATAAATATTAATAATAAAGAAAATACATAAACTATTCTTGTAATTAAAAAGAAATCAAAAGTAAAATAAGTATGATCTATGAATATGATCTGACATAAATGACATTACATGTTTTACAAATGCAAATTTTTACATGTGGAATACTTGAATATCAATCTAGTTAAGTTTCGGGATCACTAGCAAGGGTTTAAAAAAAAAATACAACTGATTTTTAAGAAACTATAATATGAAATACATACAATTACAATGGTACAAAGCTCATATATATTATCCTTATTTTACAAACACCAGGTGGCTGTTTATAATGAATAACAAAGAACATGTCGCAATCCGTCTACTCGTAGATACAAGGTGCTTATCGCCAATTCGTAAACATAACAAATGAGTAAATATTGAACGTTAGCATCTTTAACTTATTTACTGATTAACAAGATGTAATAAGAGAGAGTACAGACTCTTTTTGGTATGTGTATGGGTTCTGTTCTCTGTTGTTGTCGCAAAACAGTTCGATAAATCATTTAGGAATATTCATACTACAACCCTATACTCCACGTTAGCAACATTTAAAAAACACGTCGATCACAACTTTCATTGTAGTCTAGCAATATATGTATATATCAGAGTGTAGTGTGTTCGATTTCAAGTCCGGGTAAGCTGTAAAAGCCGTCAGAGGGTCCAGGGCCCCTAAGACTAGCAGTATAGTCAGTCAGAAAAAAATTTGTGTTCCATTTATGCGTGTGATTTATAAGTTTATGAGTAGTCTGTACTGGGCTTAACAAAATAGGTGCCTCACAATTAATGCAGCTGTTAGTACTGCGATGTTTTGGATGCGTAAATTTTTTGTCTCTAGAATTTGCATATCAATGGAGTTGCTAGGTAGCCGAATACGAAAACACTTTTTCAGGCTTTGTTTAGACTAAAACTTAACCATTATTTATATTTTGATTCAAATATTTAAAAAGTTCCCACGCATTAAAGAGAATAAAGATATGGATACAAGTAAAAAAAGCTGTAATTCTTGCTTATTTACATGCGTTTTTATTCTGTCTATAACCCAGTCATTTATAGTGTTCCCTGATTGTTATTAATGACTACCCCTAAAGTACTTTATATTCAAATCATCTGCTATTAAAGAGCTTAATATTTCTACATTCCATCCTACTTAAACATATTACCTACATCGAATATGAAAATAAATTAAAAATTTGTAACATTTACCTAAAATGAATGCATCGCGATAAGAATATAAAGAGTGGATTCACAGAGGGCGCCCTCGCCGTATCTCGGGACGATTGCGATGTCAAACAGGGATAGGGAAATGCCTTGAATGGATGTAGGTCGCGCCCACGGCGACTCCTGCGGGGGTATATTCTATTAATGGTGACATTATGTGTACGATTTATTAAATCTACTTTTGTTAATCTACTTGAGTTCGACAATAATTGGATTGTACTCTGCTTTCGATCAGGCATAACCGAAGTCGGTAACACGTTAAACATTGAAAAATGAAACAAAGCTAATCATCATGGTATACTTTTATTACTATGTTTTACTTCAGATTTCTTTACAGGTTTTGTATCCAGGTTGTTGTAAGGTTTATCGCTAAAATTTAATCATCAGTTTTGAAGCAAGGCTGAGTAATGGCGTGTACGGACACCGCATCGATCGACGTGAGTTCGAATCCCTACAATGAGGTCAGCTCAGGCTTACGGTGATGGGAACTTCGTAACGAAACCATATCATGGTGGTAGGGCAATTTCTAATGCCCGCCTGGCTAGCTACTAACCTCAAGTTGAAAATCTGTCACCAAGCACCTATAGATGTACTGCAGCAGCTGCACTTGAGAGCCAGTCACCCCACTAGTCATCATCTTATCCATATTATCATTTAACATATGGTGATAGGGGAACGCTAAACCTACAAAGGATTAAAAATAAGTCAGTTTCATATATTTGTAGCGACATCTACATAGCGACACACAGCGACATCTATCGAGCCACATACGACGCATCCTACATCGCACTATAGAAATTAACTCTTCGATTGAGTGTATATACAAGAACCCGACTACAACCGTTGGGCAGCTGCCCGCCTGACATAACACCCGTCTGGTCGGAGGATCCTCCCTTTGCAATAGTTCTTCTACACTGGTGACCCCGAGCATGAACGTCAGCGCAACCTTCTTCGCTCAGCTACATCGTGACGTCATCATCACTTCCACAAGCTTTCGAGCAGCGAGTCATACAGCCAGCCAGCATCCACGGCTACTTCGGGTATTCTGACCACCAGCATGCAGCGGACGCGCATTCCTGGTCATCACCCACAGCCTTCTCAGCGACCTTGTCACAGCACGCTGCACTTCGGCCGGTCAGCAAGCAGAGACGCACTTCTCTCCTGGTCGACGCAGCAGCCAGTCACTACGCAGCACTGCAACACTCCGACTCACTGGAGCATTCTTGCAGCATCACCCCGACTCACTGGGGGCATTACCCTGACTCACTGGGGACATTACCTCGACTCACTGGGGCATTACCGCAGACAGTTCCGACTCACCGTGAACTATGCGGCATCTGGTTCCGACTCACTGGAACATCCCACTGTCCCGGCAAGCATCACTAGATGATGTATGGACGACTCAACCTGCTATCGACCTCTGGTCTCGGAGGGGAGTGATGTAGCGACATCTACATAGCGACACACAGCGACATCTATCGAGCCACATACGACGCATCCTACATCGCACTATAGAAATTAACTCTTCGATTGAGTGTATATACAAGAACCCGACTACAACCGTTGGGCAGCTGCTCGCCAGACATAACACCCGTCTGGTCGGAGGATCCTCCCTTTGCAATAGTTCTTCTACATATTTGTATATATTTATGTTTTCATTAAGACACAAAAATGCGTGTGGCAGTAGTTCAAATGTTATAATACGGACAAGTCATTGCAATTTATAACATTAATACAACAGTAATTAAACTGGTATACCAGAAGAAGTATAAAAGTAGAATAGTGATAAGTATGAAGTTGGAAGGAATTACGTAAGGAAGGAAGGCCGAAGGAGATAACAATGATACGTGTACTGAAGATATGACTTGACAGCTGATAGAGAACAATAGAAGAGGCGAACATGTTATGCCGACCTTACTTTAATTAGGGTTAAGAGCAAAAAGAAGGAAAATCTACTATTACATTATAATAATACTTACGGACAACGTAGCTCGTAGAACGGATGGTCGATAGGTCCATAGAGTTCTCGAGTGGCGGCCGCGTACCCGAAGACGCTGCGTGGACCCGCTACATGGTGAACCGACAATCGCGACCTATAAAAAGGTCGCTGGAAGCTTCTGGATGCCGGCAGCACAGGACTGGTCATTGTGAGGATCTTTTTTTTCTATAGTGAAAGTCTTTCTATTGAAATGATGATGATGATAATACCTACTTACGGTTAATTGTTAATGTGAAATTCAAACACAATAAAGTTTCATCACTTTATCAAACCAGAGACACGACGCTGTAATACTAAACTGCTAGACTTCCTTCAATTCGGACGTTTTACTAACATTAAACTTTACATTATCGAAATTGTTACGAAATAATGTCTACATGTTCGGGAATAGTTCGCGAAGTGTCTCGGCCGCAAAACGACTTGCAGCGCTAATTCTCAGACGTAAACAAGACAGAGCGAGACTCAAAGCGACTGTTTAGCTTTCACGGAACCGTCCGCGTCTACTTGTACCAGATGTCTGCTGAGGTGAATTATCTCTATACATAAAAATGTTCAACATTACCATTTTAACATTTACTAAATTAAATAAGGAAAAGTGGATCCTGTATGATAATCGCAAACGAATAACGCAATGGCTGACACTAGATGAAACGCCTAAAAAAATGCCTTAAAGCGAAGTTTATCTACAGAAAAGAGATGGTAATTGTTTAGTGGTTACTTCAGACGGTAATTTACTACAGCTTACACAGTTCCTGTCAAGCAATAACAGCAGATGTTTACTGTGCAGAACTCCGAACAATTATGACGAAACTCCCAACAAAACAGCAGCGACTCGTCAATCAGTCTTCACTATTATTGCTCCATGATATCCCAAGACCTCACACTGCTCGTCAAACAATTTTAAAACTACAAGAACTGCTGTTAGAAACCATCCTCTATACTCGCCGGACCTTGCCCCAACCGACTACCACTTTCTCCAAAATACCCAATTTGTGGGGTCCAGGTCCACAGAGCTTTATCGGAAAGGTTTACATGATCTGCCTATTGATGGCAGAAATGTAAAGAAAACGAGGATAGATACTTTGATTAAATTAATATGTTTCGTCCTACAAATAAATAATTTAAATTTTTTATTCTTTAACCCCCCTATAATCACACTCGAAATATATAACATAGAAAAAATATTGACGTAAAATAAAGTATTTAACTAGTAAAAAGATATAAGTGCCGTTAGCATCTCTCCTGGCTCTTAACCTATTCACAGGGGTGTCCGTGTTAGAGTCTATCGGATATCGAAATAACAGAATAACTGAAGAAACCGTATTACGATATAAACGTTTCGAATTATTTCGAATGATTTAGTTTAATGTCTATTACTAAAATTAAAAAAAAAAAAATAACTTTCAAAAATAAAATTAATGCGGTTTGCCGTTGCATCACGCAATACCTACGAGATTAGCCTAGTCGTTTTTGAGTTCAATCCGGACATAAAGACAGATATAAATAATTTCGTGATCAGTGCCATGTTTAATGAATGTTTCAAAGGAAAATCAGAAAAAAAAGTTAGCTGCGCCCGAGGCTGCGCTTACGTGAACTATAGAATACCGTCGATCTGGCACACGCGCAAATCATACTACCCTCGCTCCTGGTTATTTTAAAGATAATAATGCTTTTTGTGGATGATTGTTGGAAGACAGACAATCATTTTATTATGTTCTTTCTGACTTTTATGTAGGTATTTTTAATGTCTACAAATATGTAGTGAGTACATTAATTTGATATACATATCTCTTAAGGTAACCCATAACCACTCCGCGTAAACCATTTAAGCACCCGAATTGATTAACCATGAACAGGTATTCTTCTAATTATTTTTCTAAAATAAAACAAGCCTATGTTAAGCCTTATAACATCAGCTATCTGTTAGTGAAAGTTCCACCAAAAGCGATCAATCCAGGAGATTACCCGGAACAAACAGGCAGACATAGAAAATTATTTAAAAAATATTTTTTTTTAAATAATTTCCGTATTTAGTACAAAGGTAAATCAAAAGTTTATTAAACCCCGACACAAGTAATCTATTCATTACCATTCGAATGAGGCCAAACATGATATCTCTGCTGTAAGTTGTTGAGGAGTTAGGTATCCTACACATTCCAGATGACGCCGCAGCATCAGGTTAAGGTTTTACTAATATCAGTAAAGTAACAGAATACCAAATCTCGACTCAATCAGCCATTTCGAAGATGCTCACATCTATTTTGTTAATAATCTTCAAACGGCTGAACACATTTTATTGAATTATAACAAAGAACACTCTCCTATAAATCACCTTTCAAATAAAAAACTAGATCAAAATCAGTTCATCCGTTTGTGAGCTACGACACTACAAACAGACAGACACTTTTAATTTTATTGTTTTTATAGAAGATAAATATGTACGTGTGCTGACATCTAGTTCAAGAACTTGGAAACATTTCTAAAAATAATTATATTTTTTTAATATAATGCTTTCAGTATTTTTATTGTTTCTGGGTTTTAGTATTTGTACATACTGTTTGTGACTAGATCACAAAATAGCAAAAAGTGTGCGTTGGCCGGGAATCGAACCCGGATCAACTGCTTGGAAGGCAACTATGCTGACCATTACACCACCAACGCACCTTCCTGAAGTTTTGAAATTTATGTAATATATCTTTATATATTATATTATACTCGCGTGGACTAAATGCTTCGATTGTGCACACGCGTGAATCGTGCTACCCCCGCTCGCGGTTATTTTAAAGGTAAAAATGCATATTGTGGGTGATTCTTAGAAAATAGACGTCATGATAGAAGTCAGGGATGACTTTTCTGTTGGTCTTTTTAATGTCTACAATTATGTAGTACATTAATTTGCTATATTTCTTATATTTACTCGGCGTAACCCACATAGGCACCCGAATTAATTCACGATAACCAGTTTATTTGTAATTTGCGGGGAACATAAATTATTTTTCTAAAAGAACAGTAGCCTAAATTACTCCATATAAGATCCATTATCTGCCAGTGAAAGTACCGTGAAAATCGGCCCAACCGTTTTGGAGATTACCCAGAACAAACAGACAGACAGAAATTTAAAAAATTGGTTTTTTCTTATAGATATCGTGTATACTTTCATATATATATGCATTTAGTAAAAAGCAGTTATGTTGACATTACAAACAGACACTTTGATTTTATTTATTTGTAAGATAGATGAATATTAACATTATTCTTTTATTAAACTAAACTAATTTTGTTGATAAACTATACAATTAATAAAATTGAAGTGTTTGTTTGTAATGTCAAAATAACAGCTTTTTACTAAAAGCATAAGAAATTATACATACAAATATAACACCCATTTTTAAATTTTTTGTCTGTCTGTTTGTTTGTTCCGGGTAATCTCCGAAACGGTTAGACCGATTCTGACGGGACTTTCACTGGTAGATAGCTGATTTTACAGGGAGTAACTTAGGCTACTTTTATTTTAGAAAATATTACGGTTCCACAAAAAAAACTGATCATAATGAACCAATTCGGGCGCTTAAATGGCTTACGCTGAGTAAACCATAAGAGATATAGCAAATTAATGTACGAAATAATTGTAGACATTAAAAATATCTACAAAAAAGTCTCGGAGCTAAGGAACATCCACAATAAGCATTTTTGTCTTTAAAATAGCCGGGAGCGGGAGAATTAGCTAGTAATTATAACATAATAATCAGCCGATTCGCCTTCAAAGCATGTTTATGTTGACAAAAGGTTCGATTTCTAGAATACTTTTAGGTACCTACACTTTTTTTTATAAGAATTAAGTTTATCGACAAGAAATATTTTAATTGATAGATCCCATCATAGATGTAGTATAATACTACATCTATGGATCCCATAGTGTTACTAAAAGAATATTAGTATAATTTACAAATGTTTGCATGATGGAATACTCTTGAAAATCTGACTGTCATCAGTATCAAAGCTAATTTAAGTCACGATGGTACTAAAAGTGATGTTAACCCGTAAGCGGCCGCGGCCGCGCGGTAGACAATGAGCCCCGGCTTGGTGCGAGTGCGGGCGCGGGCGCGGTGCGGGGGAGTGCGGGCCGCGGGGGATCTCGAGTGCGCTACTGTAATCAGGGCTAATAGAAGCGCGTACGCTTTGATCTGCACCTCAAAGAGACGAGGGCCGAACTCGCGAGACGAAACCACATTCTTAGAAACCTCTAGAATTGGCTTGGTAGAAGTGGCTTGGTAAAATTACAGCTTTTTACTAAATTCATATGAAATTATATACGGCACCCATGGACAGATTATGTTCATGAAGGTAGGTATAACAAAAAATCAAAGTCTGTGTTCTCCTATTTAGTGTTGATCTTTATCCAAATAAGTTTGTTAGTTAACTTGGTCATTTAATGTAGATTTACACCCATATTCTAAGTCGTTTCCTCGAAACTTCCTCGACTCCACTCAAGCTCATTCAAGGAAATCGGGTATTCATAGTTGCAAAAAATCTCCTCCACTTGACGTCACTCGAGATTTATCCTCACTCGAGTCGAGGAAACAACTGTCAAACTCAAGGTACATCGCGATCTACCTTAAGGAATACTCAACGACTCAATACGACATTGTTTATTCTAGTCTTTCGTCCACGCTTGTTAACAGAGCTAATTATTATATTTCAATTATTTTTCCAATAGTGTTATTAATGGATTTCCAACGTTTTCTAAATTATCTATACGATAATTCGTACGGATTACCGGCTGCTATTCAATTTATATTTTATAATTAATTCTTGTAGACACAGCTTCTCCGACTCACTGAATATTTGTCTCCCAGACATATTTCGTGAAGCTAATGTATTGTTATTAAAATAAAATATGAAGTTTTAAAACTTTAGAACAACGAATACCATCAACTAATAAGATAGGGATGGCGATCTGAAATCGATTAATCAAAGAATCGATCATTTGGATTATTACTAATTTATATATTTGGCTTTATAATATTCAATTCTTTTAATAGATTCATAGCACTGAATCGGTCCAGTGATTCTATCTTTCAATCTAGAAAATCGAGATTCATTTTTTTCTGATTTGATATGAACCATAAAATTATTTACAAATATTTGAATGTACACAAGTACATGTATATAAATCACAAATTTTCACTTAATTACTCAAAAGTAAGCATTATGCGACCATCAGAGTGTGTGTAAGGGAAATAACTTCACGTTATCCAAAATTGCAAGTTACGATACGAATAATGATTGTTCCGAATTAACGATTATAATAATCCTTGAGTACATGACATAAAGTTCATTTTTATTATCATTATTCATATTATCATTTGTGTATCATTCTCTATGGTGTCAATTACCAATTATAATATGATACATAACATCAAAATTACCCAACCGCTGCAGAATAACGATAAGAGTTTAAAACAATACATCTGTGAAATGAATTCGCTTTCTTTATCTTTGTATATCTGATTGTTTAGTATGGTTGTAAAAAACAACTTTAGATCGTTAAAAATTATAAAACATCGATTATAATGGTGTATTTTTATTTTCCTTATGAGGGGTTTTTGAAAAATTGTGATACGATTCACCATGGTTCGATTCAAAACGAATTATAAATCGATTATTTTCAAAATGAATCGTCATCCCTAACAAGTAAATCAAATTGTAAACCCAGAAAATAGGACTGGTGCGTCGCGATACAGATAAAAATACAGATAATAAATAACAGCTAAATTTCTACTTTCGAGTGATCATAGACAAAAAAAAACAACGAGTATGATGAAATCTATGGTTTGGTGACGTATTTGATGACGTTTTTCCTCGACTCGACCTCATTCAAGGATCCTCTAAATTTACTCAAGACAAGACGGAGGTACAACTAAGAATACCGATTTCGAGTATTCCTTGAGGTGGTCCTTAAGGTAACCTCCGTTGAGTGGAGGTTGAGGAAGTTTCGAGGAAACGACTTAGAATATGGGTGTAAAATTGTCTTGTATAGTTTTTCAATTAAATGAATACCGTAGAAGATATCAATTCAAAATTACGCACGACCAAAGAAATCCCTCTCCGTCAAAAGGTCGCGGTCGGCTGGCTGGCACTCCGCACTTGTGATGAATTGCACGTCACGAGCTAAGCGTAGGTACTTTTCGTAAATATAGAGTTACAATAACATACCATCACGCCTGTATTCCACTAAGGGTTAGGCAAAGGTGTACACCCACAGTTCGCCGGGTATGTTTTACTTCCCATGTAAAAGGGGGTGAGCCTATTGTCATTAATCAGGCACAAAACCAAACTCCAAGCTGCCACTAAATCAGTCTTTTTTAAACATAAAATACACCACGTTATAAATTGTACCCGTGCGAAGCAGTGGCGGGTCGCTAGTTTAAAAATAAAGTAAATTATTTGTGAAAGGTCAATTTTACAGAATATACCAATCTTATGCCAATGAACACCATACCTATACATATTTTAAAATGCAAGCGTTACGTGGTAGACGGAATTGAACGTGGTATGTGGTAGATATTGCTTTGCTGTACAAATTGATCCACGGTTTGGTTGACTGCGAGAATGTAGTTAATCATATTAATTTTGTTGTACCACGTCCGGGCAGTCGCTTAACTAACAGGAAAACTTTTATGACTCCTCATTGCAGGACAACACTCTCCGTTGTATCGAATGTTTACTGGATATAACAGTATAAGGCACCTTATTGATATTTTTTTTTGTTCTTTACCTTCACTAAAAATTAAGCTTAAGTCGTGTTTTGAAACATAAATTGCTCCATGTTTTTGTAATGTAAATGTAAATGTTTTCTTCTGTGTGCAAGCTGTGTTCACTTTTTTAAGGCACACACCATATTGTTGGTTTTTTTTTTACTGTCGTAAATAAGTGTAATTTTTACTGGTGTGAAGTCTGGTTTGTGAACCAAATAAAAAAAAAATACCCAAAATATTCTATATATTATTTTCTAGTACTACCTACTTTACTGGTAGTTTACTTGAAGTGCAACTATTTTGTTATGTTAGTAAGCGCTTTAACTGAATGATTGTGCAACTGTTTGGTATTTTATTTAAAAAAAAAAAAGTATTCTTTAAAATAAAACCGATATCCATTCTGTCTTTTATTAACACTGTGTAAATGCAAGGTAAGCCACGGAAACGGTGAAGAGCGAAAGCGTTGTGAGCACAATATTGTTTTCTTTCTGGTTTGCCGACATCGCGTCACGTCGCGTCGCGTCGTGCGGCGCCTAATTGATTCTTTTGTGGTATAATTGCGGGCAGATCGCATCGGGCGGGTCTCGCGGACCCACAATTCATATTCAACGGTTGACGTTTAGCACTCCCGTTTTAATTGGTTCCCTTACATCCAGATTGAGGAGGGAGCTGTGGGAGCTGTCCTTCCTTGTGTTAGTGAAATTATCATAAGTTGATTGGGTTTCGGCAAGTGCACGGTGCGGACTGCGGCCGACATTTTTGTTAATTAACATTGTTTACAGATAATTTTAACTATTAACGCTCTTCCTTCATTTACTAAAAGCATCTCGTAAAGATATCACTACAGAGCAAAAGCCACTTACCGAGGTAAGGCACAGTACAAGTTTTAACGTTCCTCTGCAGTTACACTTCCCTTGATATTTTCCTTAAAGGTCTGGTCAAAAGCGGACGGGACGGGACGGCGACGCGACGCTGGCGGGACGTGAAGAGTTGTAATATATTAGTTAATGTAGAATATGTCACATAGAGACGTCGCGCTCGTCTCTCGACTAGCGGTCGCGTACCACGTCGCCGCCGCGTTCGGACCGTCCGCTGTTTGACCAGATCTTTAAAAGTTACCTGATAGTGTTGGTAATTTAACTCAAATTATTATTTTTGTACGTAATCTCCTAGCGTTAGTACCTAAATGCCGAGATTTGAATCTGCACACATCAAATGAAAAATACTTTTTTTATAATAGCTCGGCAAATTGACAGTAGGTATTGTCCCTGATGGTAAGTACAGCACAATCCAAACACAACGACGACCACCGAGAGATCTACAATCCATCGACGTACTTTATTCAATTTAGGCCCCATTAAAGCATTTATGAACGATACAACATTACCATCGGTTCGGAAAACATCCCAGTCATAAATAAGAGATAGTAAGAGACTCGACATTTACTTTATTTTAACAGTATAATTTTTATTGCAATTAATAATTGAAGGGCACAAGGGAAAAACATGCAATGTGACATTTTTATGTTTTTTGTACTGGTAATACCATTATATAGTACAAATGTGGTAGAACGAAACAACAAAACATACTTTGCAATATCGTGTAGTCACGGAGTAATCTTCATACAAAAATATTGATACAGTACAGTAAGCAATGTCCAAGTCGTACAGGAAAAAAATAAGCATTGTCCATGGTTGCCCGTTTGACGTTTACTGTTTTGTGTGGTTTGTTGTGCGGCGTGTGTTTAGGATCAGGGATTCCCAAACTGAATTCCGTAGAATAGTCTTCAGGGTTCCGCCAAAATACTATAATACCATGGTTACAAATAATATTTTAAATAGCACAAAGAACAAATACAGGTCAAGATTGGATGCTACCCCAGATATACGCATACAATTGTCGGATATAATACTGAACTATAAAACAGTAAAACAATTTCATTCCTCACATAAAAGCTTTAAGTTTTCTTTAAAAAAATGTTCTTATATAAATTGCAGTGTTGATTTGTAATCATTTGATAAGGGGTTCTATAAAATAAAAGGTATTTGGTTGATGTTCCGTTATTTTTAAAGTTTAAGAACCCCTCGTTGTACACAGAGCAAAACGTTTGGTTGTCATCAAAATCATATTTCCCATTCGTGGGCACTCATATTTAGAATGTGACAGAAATATGGGTTGCATGAACCAGAAAGCACCGTGTGAAATGCCTGATTATTGGATTGGGTTAAAGAGACTCGTGATGCTAGACAGAAGCCATGCCCCTTTCATGTGGTTGAAGTTGATCAACCAATTGTCAGAAAATGGACATTGGCACCTATGTATAAGAAGACATGTCCTTTTTTATCTCGACCCATAAGAGAAATCAGCGTTGAAAAGGATCATCCAAGTTTAATTTTTCATAGAGAGCATCACAGTTCTGCCTGGACATAAACTGTTCTCATGGAACCTAAAAAAAGTTTGAAAGTCTCGTAATTACTCACATACCATTCGTGTTTCGGACTTTTACTACCAGAACAATCGTACAATGAGAGCCTTCAGTTTCAAAGACAAAATTTATGGATATCCAGGCTTTGTCAAAGTTTTGTAGGACCAAGAGCTAAGCAATACTTCTCACGGATTAAATATAATGATGCCTAAACAATAACAATTTCATGGACATTGCATTTTTTTCCTGTATTTTCTGATTTTGTTTACTTTTTTAATAACTTAATAAAATACAAGCAAGATTTTTTTTTTTTGTACTACACACCCAAAACCAATAAATTTGCTTCATTAATTAATGTAATATTTTTCAAGGATCAATATGATAATTTAACAATTTCTCAGTTCATTGTTTCAGTGGCATTGCATGTGTTTCCCATGTGCCCTTGGCGGATCGATATTCCAGTGATCTTACCTATTGCGTTTAATTATCGGATTTATTTTTACATAATTAGTTACAATAACATTGTAGGCGGCCAGTGTCAATCGTAACAAGCTGCAAAAGTACGTTAAACATTAAAAAAAAAAGTGTTATCAAGTTCAAACAGAGTAGATAGTAAGTTAGTCCTCATCAATCACTGTCGCGAGACGTCTGCCGATAATTTCCGATATTTTAACATAGATAAACACTTCAATAACAGGATTATTTCCTTTCTGGAGGACACGGGTCGTGTTTACATACACGTGTACCTACACCGATGTCGTAACTACGGTAAATATTTATTTTTTTACGTTTCCCTTTATAACTAATTTTGAACGAACGCAGCCATTCACTCATTGAATGTTGTACAAGTTTTGATTTATTACTCAATCTTTTACATCTACCGTGTTTTTTAACTATATATATTTTATGTGTCCATCTCACCAGATATTATGTGACGTGGCCGAAAATGGTAGCCAATAAGATAATGCTAACCATATCACTAGCGCAACTATTGATAATTACGATTAATATAATCTACCTGTAATCAAATCAGAACATGACTTCAAATTTCTCTCTAAACTTCATTTTTTTATAGTCACTTGTAGATTCGATGGATGAATATAATAGATTAAGAGAATGCATGTTTTTAAATAGACTTGTCTTAAAATTAATACTTATTTTCATTATATCTTTATTTTAATATTTTTGTTGTTTTCATTCATTCTATTTAAGTGTTGCCCAAATATTATTTTATTTATATTAATTTTAAAATATTAGGTTTTTTTTATTTTTCTTCCAATTATCTTTTGTCAAATTATAATTATTATTTATATTATTATATGTGTTGTTCTTGTTAGTTATTACTATTTTAATTTAATTTAAAATATGATTTGTGTTGGTTAATATATTTTATGTTACAATGTATGTACGAAACTATGGGAAATGCTGTATACTCCTCTAATAAATATACGCACATAACGTATAATGTTGTTGGAGTATCAATTAAAATAAATTAAATAAATAAATAAAATTATGAAGTAAGAACCGTTTTAAAGAACTTGATACGAATAATATTTAACGGCAGAGAAGGAAACCTAGAGGAAGACAATAGTGCATGGATGGATTGTGTGAAGAATGATATGCGTGTAAAAGGTTTGAATACTGAAATTATATTTGATAGAGTAGAAGAAAAAAAAGAAGTAGTGAAACAAATCTAGGTGTTTTAAATATGTATCATAAAATGAAAAGAGATGGAATAAGAGATTTGTCAATGTTTGAAATCGCCAACACGTAAAGAGATCGATAGAGAGAAATATCTCTACTTGAGGCAGCCCGACTGACTTGTGGAATACTCCCTCAAGAAGATCGCAGCTAAATAAGCTTGTGTTTTATTCCTACGGTGAGCAAGGTTTCCAGAGCTCTTGGGGTAGGGAGGTTCAAAGTCGGCAATGCACTAGTGATATTTATAGTATTACAAGAGTCCATAGGCGTATATAGGTCCGTAAGCTTGTTTACTAACTTAGTTGTATTAAAATAAAAAATCCGTCGCGGGACGCCTGACAGATGTGAAACATCGAAGGGAGGTCCCAAAGGGTGTCCCGACAATTTCCCAGTGGAGGGTCCTTGGGGGTCAGTACGCTCGCAGTGACTATTTTCATAATTTCATAATTCATGGTACATAATATATTCCTTCATATAGCGGGACCATGCGTCGCCACGGCCTGTATCGCCACGCCAACAATCAGGTTTATCCCTCGCCTATAGATGTTTCACAACAAAAGGCACTGGGTGTGAAGATTTCTGTTTTAGTGAGTTTACAATACGTCACGTGTCAGTTGTTTTTATTTTGTAAATAACAGGAAAAAGCTACTAATATTATTGAAAAAGTTTATGCTATTCCTCCTACTGATTATTACAAGTTTATTTAGTTTATAAAATAATAAAGGAAACCAATTGGCATTAACTAAGTAAATATGTAGGTGTTAGTGGGATAATACAGGCAATTGAATCGACCATTAACACGCAACTAGCACCAACAAACGTATCATAATTCTCAATGTATTTATTTGAACAGATGTATATATGTACGGCGGAACGTGTTCGCTGACGGATCTATAGCGTTTCGTCTGGTTTCTATGCAAGTCGACATACATTAGAGCTCGGGTAAATACAGATAAAATCATGAAAGAAGGTAATATTTCTGTCAGTCGCGTATTCGTTGTTTGCCGAGTCGATGACGTGCTAAGTGCATCCCCTTTCCCTTTGGTTTCTACTATCACGTGGACGGCCGGCAGGGTTGTTTTTTACTAATGTGTATAGCCACAATCCACACTCAGAAACGTTTGACTAAAATCACTACAAAATAAGAAATTAATTACAATTCCCTGTAGAATTATAATTCTTGAATTAACATATTTGTTGCGGTTGTTCACACGCTGACTAATGCAGCTGATCGCGTTATAAATATTATGTATATATTAATACGTGAAGCAAAAGCTTTCGGTACCTTTTAAGCGTATTGCGTGCACGGAAGACTGGGAGATTTGGCATGGTTAAAGTTTATATGTAAAAAGAGTGAAAATGCTAAAAGTTGTCTATATTATCTGATCCTAATATATTAAATAAAATAAATTAATACTGCGAATCCTAACACGATCAGTGCCATTGAACTTAGACCCCCAAAATATTGACAATGTCACTCAACGAAAAGTGACAGCAAGTGATGTAGATAATACTCACTGTTTATGAATACTGCAAATGTCAAACAGAAAATAGTCTATGATCAAAAAGTCGCTGGTCGAATTTCGACTTTAGAGCGATCGCTAGTAAATATTAATACTAAACAGAAACTACAAATTTTTTTTTAATTAGCTGCTCACCACTGTTTGCCAGTGCTATTAATTGTATATTATTTATACTAGTATAAAATAACCTTCTTTAATTTAAGAGATCGGGTCTGGTCGGTGGATTAGTTAGCACTGTTCTCTATCCTCTGCTTGTCTTTTGACCTATTAATATGATACGTCTCCCACTTTATCCAACACTGGTTGGAAAAAGCTTCTTCTAAGAAGACCTCCTCCTGCTTCCTTTCAAAATTATTCTAAAGAACTTGTGCCGTATTAAGTGTTCAACCATCTTTCCTCTTCTATTTCTACCTATGCTTCTTTTCTCGTCAACCATTCCTAACAAAAACAAAAATAACCACTCAGGAAAACAAAATTTTTATCTTTCTATTGGTCCAAAAATTGTCAAAATCGCGATGAATAGTTCTGCAAATTATCTCCTACACCCAGACACACAAACTTTACCTTTCTATATTATTATAATAATAAAAATAGATATACTTAGTATAAATTCCGATTTTTTATTTTATTTCTGAATATGAAATAATCGAGTCCGGGACGTGCGTTTGTTTTGTGAGTTTTGTTCTTGATGCAAACCCATAACATACTTTTAATTCGATAGCCGGGTGCAGTATTTCTAATATTACTATCAATTAGCGATGCCCGTTGGGAAACGATTGCACGCAAATACCGTGGTTAATATTTACTTTAAAATTATTATTATTTCATGTTCAGGTTATCTGGAATATTACGTATATACGTGGCGTACTCATGCATATTATGACGATAATCAACTTTTATAACTTTTTGAATCGTTATATCTCAGAAACGGTGGCTCGTAAGAAAAAAAGTATTGATACATTTTTTATAGATAATTTTATGATCTACAATTTTTGTCTGAAATACTTTTATGATAAAACTTACCGTTTTGCTGAAAATCGCGAAAAACTCATTTTTTTTACTTTTGACCTTGAATTAAATTTTTTCCTTACAGGGGAATGATGGGGAACTTCTAGACATTGTTTATAATTATGTTTTGAACAACTTCACAGAAATTCAGCTTGTTGGGACTTCATGTAACTTCGAATGTCTAAATTGACCGGACTATTGAGCCTCATTTACACACATAAATTGTACACTTACTTTATAGAATTTTTAACCTACTTTAACAAAAGACGGGAAATTACTCATTTCGAATGAAATTTTTTTATGGATGATCAGCCATAACTTCTTTGCTAATGAACTGATTTGGATGATTCTATTTGTTGGATATGGTCCAACAACAACTTTCAACTTCGAAGATACATCCGGGAACTCTTCAAAATCATTAAAGTTGGGTTTCTTTTTTGTTAAAAATTGTCTTGTTACTTACATAATAAATTGCCATTCAGATCACATTGTGGCATTGCACCTCATAAACACTTCAACCCGACTTTTACCCTACATTAGCATGACTGTGATTGATTGCAGGCATAATAGATATCTGCAATTCAAAAAAATCAGCGACCATCTACATATTGAAATTCATGGCCGGTCATCGCTGCCACGCTGGTCTACTAGTTGTATTATACAATGGCTTATCTCAAAACGCTACAAACCAAAATAGACTCACTGTGTCGGGTGTATCTCCATGTGAATAGTGGTTACGACCCAGTCAACTACAAATACCTACCATCTCGCTTGATTACTGGATATATAAAGTCTGTTCCTGAAAAAAAAACTTAGGACTGAGGAAAACATATCGTTTGCAATAGTAAATGCAGAAAGAAACGCCTACAGCATCTGGTCGGACGTTGCATGTTTGTTTTATGCTACAGTTTTATCAAATACGTTGACTCCATAGACATCTGGCTAACTCACACAACCTCATTGTATCATAAGCGTGAATATAAAACAATATACACGAATAACAATTGTTTGAAACGATGGTAATAAATGAGATCGTTACGGCTCTCAGAATATATACAAATCGTAAAATATACAAGACTTAATATGTGTTATGTTTATTTGTTGTCTAGAAACACATTAATTCTTAATGTTTTAAGTTTCACTGCTCACCCCAGTTTCACGTTATTTATTATTAACAAAACGTCAACAGGTTTTGCCTTGGGTTTTTCAAGAAGAACAGTGTAGTTATATTACCAGCGCCAGTTTTTGCTATCTAAACCTCCTGATTGAAATATTTTGTAGAGCAATAATTGGATTTCAACTCTATAGGCTAACGCTTTTCAGAGACCAGGCTCAAAATCGGATTATGCCAGCAAGAGACTTGCAGAAATAATGTGAGTAAATTTAGAGGTAATACTAAATAACAAAAAGATAAGGATAAAAAATGACGAAAGGTTACCCATCTAGCACTAACAGGAAACCTCTTTGGCTCTGGAGCGGCGCCCGGATCGCACCTTCCTGAAGCCGGCTATGTATATTACCAAAGAGGTTAGAAAGTATTGGAGAACAAACGAGATTAGAGAGTGTTTTAAAGGTGGCGTTTTAACCGTCACCACCGTTATGAAACTGATGAAAGCTACTATGTCCCCGGGTGAATTTATTTTGGACCATACCTGGCCGAAGCGAGTAACTATGTTGGATTTGCAGAATACGTATTATATAAACATATGCTTGTCTAGAAAATAAACCTTGTTTTTGGCACAGAGGATTATTCCTTTATAACTTGAAATCATGACATAGAAAAAAATGTAGATATTTTAGGAGTGATTTTATTATTTCGATGTATCACACATATTTTCATGACAATTTATGATTTAAGTAAATACGAAAGTATTGCTTGTTTGAATGTTTGTCCTTCAAACACGACTATACGGTCATCATATTCTAATAAAAAATTTCGTGGAAGTAAATTATATCATGATCATAATATGATAAGAATGATGTACGAAGCTTTTTGCTATTGCTCAGCGAAGTCAACGGGTAACAACACAAACACTTATTAGTATTAGTACATCCTAGATCATCCAGCCAAACATAAGTAGGTACGTATATTTTTAACTGACTTCAAAAAAGGAGGTTTTCAATTCGACATGTATTTTTTTTTTTAAACCAACATTGTCTTTCGGTCAGCTCTTGAAACTGAATCGGTGGTTATTGTTTGAAACCAATTTGTAACCTGTTTTAATATAAGCCTTATTCTCATAAACGAAGTAAAAAGTCGTTCGACCGACACCGACGTTTTGTAATTTCCGAACTGTCGAGCCAACTTAACACGTTGCCGGCGCGGCTCGGCGGCGTGGGCGGCGCGGCGCACGGCACCGATGGGTAGATAATAGATACATAGGCAGCGACACATACCGATCGATAAACATCCTGTTAACTATAATATGTCTAATGACTTTATTTTATTATGAAAACTTATATTATTTAAATATTCGTACACCTGTAATTAATTGATTGTCGAATTATCAGACAAGATTCTGATAAAAGTGATACAAAACTGTATACTAGGAGTATTTGGTGGGATCTTGGATTATTTTCATTATAATTTCAAATTCATTCTAAGCTCAAAACTACAACAACCGCAAATCCGACTACGGATTCTGACAGCTGCCGACGCGAAGCGTTCGTTTCATATATTTAACGCCAGAGGCCGCTCGACCGGCCCGACCGCGACGACGCGATGAGTTCAATGGTTGCAATTTCCGAATTGTCAACTGCTGACTCAACACAACCGTCGCCGAGATCTGTGCTTCCTGTCACTATACGACAAAGAAAATAAAATTTGCTGGGTTAGAATGTTTTTTAACTATCAGATGAAGATAATAAACGTAAAGTGCTTATGGTGCCTTCTACTGTACATTTACTGAAAAGTAATTGTGATACGTAAAGTGCCAAAACAATATTACTTAGCAATTACCAAATACAGGGTTTCGTATTACACATAATTAAAGGCATACCACGAAAACCATATGTGACTTAATTGTCAATTTCATCAGCACGCGTCAGAAGCTGTTTGTGGTCAGTGGATTGCTCTGTAGCGTAGACAACTATTGAACGAATAACTGGTTAAATATGCTTAGAATAAAATTGCTTCGACACATTATATTTTATGATTAATCAAGCAATCTACCTCTGATCACTGACTTGTAATAACTATTAAAAATTTCTTACGATTTTCGGATACTTACTAGCTGCGCTCGTGGCTGCACACGCTTTTATTACGTAGTAATTCTATTTTTACAAGGCTAAAGTGGAGTGGATGGCGCAAGAGGAGAGGACGGACAATTGTCCAAAGGGATTTCGGAGCGGTGGCCCATAGGTGTAAAAAGACTGCGGGGCAAACCGGCAAGCAGAGCTATACCCGCGGCAGCGCTCGCGTGAGCTACAGAATGCCGTCGACCTGGCACACGCGCATATCGTGCTAACCCCCCTCCCGGTTATTTTATAGATAAAAATACTTATTGTAAGTGATCCTTAGAAGATAGACATATGCTCTCGCTGACTTTTTCGTATGTCTTTTAAAATCTACTATTGTGTAGTTTGTAATACATTGATTTGAATAATTCCTATGGTTTACTCAGCGTAAGCCATTTAAGCGATCCAAGATCATCGTATTTACGAATTTATTTTTATTTGCGCGAAACCCTAATTGTTTTTCTAAATAAAAGTAGGCAAATTTACTTCTTATAGCATCAGCTATCTGCCAGTGAAAGTCCTGTCAGAATCGGTGCAATTACTATATACTTTCATGTGCATTTAGTATAAAACTGTTTATTTCGACATTACAAACAGACAAAACATTACAAATAAATTTTATTTATTTAAATAGGTATTATCAAAGTAGACATAGGACAAAAAAATACGCCCCCGGGTGGGCTCGAACCACCAACCTTTCGGTTAACAGCCGAACGCGCTAACCAATTGCGCCACGGAGGCTATTGTGCAATAAGTTGAAATACACGTTTTGTATCATAAACGATATATTATATCGTAAACGACAAAGATAGAGGTATGAATAGAAGCGTTTACCTGGAGAAACCTGTTTTCTATACTTGAACGCTTTTATGAACCGGATAAATCGTCGAGCACAGTGTTTCATATTGTTCGTTATCAAAAAAGGACACGAAGATGCTGGAAAACAGTTTCAAGTTAAAGTTATGTGAAGTTGAATCTAAGCTACGTGATTGAGGTTATGTTGACAAGCTAAATAAGCTAAGCCGAGCTTTGATTTGTGACTTTAATAATAGAGTATATTGCTTAATAACATACAAATTGTGTATTTTATATATAAGTGAACATTTAATTCAATGATTTTTTTACTGTCGTGTTTACTAGTTTTGTTATCGTATTTTTTTGTGTTAAGTATTGTTTTGATTATTTACAAAATATAAAGATCTGAGCAAGGAACATCATATACTCACTTTACGACAAGGACTTAAGCTTCAAAGTTTTCAAGAGTGAATTTTCGTAGTATGTTAAAAAAAGTAGCTTTGTTTTAAATTCATCAACTGTGTATAGTGCGTGATTATAGGCAAAATTGATAAGTTAAAAAAGAATATATCTGTACCGATGGCGAACAGAGTGCCTGGAACATGCTGCGCCACGTCCGTTGAGCGGGCCGGCCTACCCGGCTTGCTGCGGGACTTACAACGGCTTTCGGAAGACCAAGACTCAGCAGATGTTGTATTTATTCTCGGACCGGCTGAAGAAAAAGTTTACGCTCATCGCATAATATTGGTTGCAAGGTAAGAAATTTTTGCAAAAAGTTCTTTCCCGTACCGGGAATCGAACCCGAGCCTCCTGGGTGAAAGCCAGGTATCCTAGCCACTAGACCATACGGGAGTTACAGTCGTAGTTGAAATAATCTAATTGAACAATAAAAAATTATTTTTATTATAATAAAATACATAAATAATTATTAACTGTGCCCACGACGCGGCTTCCATCGCATGGACGTCTACTAGATAGAACGCGTAATTCTTATAAAATTCACAGTTTCTTAAAACTTTAATAACTTTTTATTGGATGAAGATATTGTGATATGGACCAAGTACATAGTACATAAGTACGTAGTAAAACAAAAAAAAATGGTCAAAATCTATACAGTAATTTTCACGTGATGCGCGTATAACGACAAACCTTAAACATTTTATATATATAGGTGTATGTCATTAATTAGATAAATTTATACCTTGTACCTAATATAAAATACAAAATAGACGTAATATAAGACATTAAGGTATTTATCTCGGTTACATCGTAACCACCACACCGCAAATGTCTTCAGTTCACCACATTTCGGGATCAGCAAGGCAAGTGGCATCACTTGTGCGTACACAAATTAAAGTTTTAGCTCGGCGGTGACTACTGCGTTGACAAGTTCTGACCTCTCAGCAGTACTATATCAGGGTTCAGACTACAAAATACCTTGGCCGACCTTCAGACCTTGGCCGGTCCCCACTACATTATATTTATGAAGATAGCATGAAAACGAGTAAAAAAATTCGGTGATACAGAAGATTTTTTATCTTAAAAATTCTTATGATTTCATCGATGAGGCAGATAAAATTGTGTTTTTGTAACATTCTAATTTTATCAAATCATGATCGACTCGCAATTTTAAATTAAAACAATTTTAATTAGGTATTTCGGTAATAGATAAAATCACTTCAAAGTTAATTAATCAATATGATGTAATTCAGCTTTAGGTCGCCGTCGAGCGTGCACACAAATTCGACTTTTCAAATGCAAATGTACACCAGCTCGAGATGGAGTAAAGGTGTAATTTCCTTGATGAGACGAGGACATTTACATAAAACGTTAAATGAAAAAGAAAACTTTTAGGAAATTAATATTCAACAGAGACTGCTTAATGTTTGAAAAGAATTTCAAAAACTGAATTTTAGCGCTATCTGTCGGTAGTAATACAAAAATGTTTGTATATGCTATATTAACATTATAGATGTCACTAAATATGGGTGTTTAAATATTTTTTTATTATCCCGATTTTTCAGTAATTTATTATTTATTAAAAATTTAACTAAGATTAATTTCATTGAAGAGTTATATGACTATATAATAAATTGCAAGATGACATCACACAACAATAAAATATTGATTAATTGAAATATCTATTTAATTTATATAAAAATCACAAAGTTATATTATAAAGTTTCTATTATAAACGGTACCAACCAATTTTGTTGTACTTGATGTGTTTTCGTTCGCTGTGTGTATAGTGGTTGTCATCCGCGCGAGCTTCAATATTGACTTACTCAAACAACAAATAAGGAAAATTTGGTAAGAAGCTATTCTATAGAACTGAATAGAAAACTGATAAAAGAAGATCACCGACATCCGTAACGAATGAGTTATGTATCCGGAAAGTTATATCAACCGTAGAGTTACTTAGGGGGAGAAATCTGTCGTCGAACAATTTGCATGCAAATAGGCCGGCCCCGACATGTGGTCCAGTTGGAAGGAAGACCGGCAAGTTCCGACAATGCCTCCGCAAACTTGGTAAAAGTTATGCGAAAACTTTACTAGACTTCGAACGTGTTTGTTAAGGGTATATTGAAAAAAATAACTCGTTTTTTTAAGTGATCTATGACGTTACTTTGATACTTATTTATGTATCGCTAAGTGTTTCCCGCGGCTTCTGTTATTTTTATTAAGTATGATAATCTTTTACATTACACAAATTATACCAATAAATTTTAAGTAAAAATAGCCTTACTGCTTTGTAAAGTCTTTCGTTTAAAAAAAAATTATTTTGTGCCAACAGCAATATAGTCCTTGTTGGTAAGGCCTTCTTCCACTATAGAACTCCACTACTGTCCTTCTTTCTATTTGGAAAATTATCTTCCCATCTTTCACTTGATCACTTTGATTTCCCCCCCCGTTTTGTTATAATTTTGGTATATTTGTCATAATAATCTCCACTCCATTTCTATTTCTAGTTATTAAGATTGGACACACGAACAGACGTTTCAATTCATAAATATAAAAATAAGAAAAGATTGTGGCTATTTCCCATTTTCTCCTGAATAGAATTACTTACTGGGAAGAAAAGTTGCTGCCATACCAAGTGGAACGTATCGAAGGCTTCACTCCACTTCGCTTTCGCTTTTACTTGGAAGTACAATGTTATTTTCCCCTATCCTTTATAATAAATGTCTAGTTATATTATAAGATAATATATAATATGTTATGACTTACCTATAAATTGGGGATTGACGATGTCAATAATAATTAACCATCACTCTTTACGTTTATATCGTTAGGCAGAACACTAAACAGAGTCATATTCTTTGAGCTTACTTAATCAGAACCAAATAAAATCATTTATTTAAGTTTATCTAATAACAAGAAGTCGCTTATGTAAGTCAAATTCTACGACCAGTTTGAAAAATAGAAATAAAACTTTATGGAAAATAAAGAGATATTGATTATTCGTCTTTCAGAACTCGGAAGTTCACTAACTGGTTTTGTAGGATTGTTACGGCACTAACGATTAACGAGAGAACCTGAGATTGGGGGTCCAAGTTATGAACAAATTATACTTATCATCTCATGCCTAAACCACTCGTGTCCGATTATATGGCAAAAATAACAGTATATACAGTAAAAATAGTATATACCGTAAAAAATATGAGATAAGGTCGCGCAGGCGTAGCAACTGTACCTAGTGCCACCGCAATTGTAATTGCGACGCGTTTACCCTCAGAGCCCTGAGAATTAATCTGTTTATTATTTAAAAAATTTATAAAGCTCATAGTGAGCCTGTTTTGTTTGTTTGTTCGTTTGGTTAAACGCGTTGATCTCTGGAACTACCAGACAGATATGAGCAATTATTTAAGCACTTTATAACCTACCAGCTGTGCCCCACGTTTTCACTCGTGTTAATTTAATTTATTAATTAATTTTTCAAATTATAATATACTCTATGTTACTCGCTGATACTGTAGATTAATATTGATGAAATAATATTTTAAAATAATCCAGTAGTTTTACATACATATATAAATGCATACGGTCAAAAAATATACCCCTCCATTTTCGCAGTCGGGTAAAACTGGCTTAGCTGCTTGTATTTTGTTTGATTATTACTATATTCTTGAATTATTAGTAGTTTAAAACTGACATAGACGTATTTCCCTAGTCTCTACAGTCTTTTCGATATTTATCCGGTTTATGTTATATTTAGATACGCCTCTTTTCCTTACGGCGGCAGTGTTAATTTCCCAAGCTGATAAAAGATGGTAAAACTCCTAATACTGTTATTTCATGGTAGAGAACCTTTGTTAAGTAATGAATCAAGGTAATGTACGCATATCTGCGTCGCATGAAACCACATCAAGTAACGTACAAGTACCAACCCGTAACGTGATGAATTCAAAAAGTTCAAAACTTTACAGCAATCAATCACCCTTCACGATAAGTATACCGAACTAGAGTTTGTCAGATCAAGTGTGGTTTAGATTGGTTCAATCTTTTTTCGAGGTTAAACACAGCATTATTGGTCTAAATTAAATCGAAATAAATTAAACCTAATATTTGTACAAGGTGTCCAGAAAGGGTATCGGGTATTTGTAAGTTCAATGAAACAAAAATTATTTGTATGCAATAAAAAAGTTTATTGTTTATTATTAGCATATGAATTGGAGAATTATTTGGAAAAGATGATGTTATCCATATGATGACCGTTACGTTGCTGGCACTCTTCTAAACGGAAACGAAGATTGGCGATAACACGTTGACACATAGCTATCGATATTGCTGCCATTTCTGACCTGATGTTTTGCTTTAACTGGGTTAGATTCGTCGGATTGTTTTGATAAACCTTACTTTTAAGGTATCCCCATGCAAAATAGTCAAGCGGGCTAAGGTCGGGGCTTCTGGGAGGCCAGTTGATGTTACCCCTTCGCGAAATGACTTTATTAGGGAATAATTCGTTAACAACTTCCATTGAGCCATTTGAGGTATGGCAAGTGGCCCCATCTTGCTGGACCCACGTTCTTGAGTTGAAACCTGCAAACTCTGCAACTCTGGGACCAAAAAATTTCGCAACATATCGCAATAACGGTCACTATTCACATTAATTGCTCGGCCTCGTTGATCTTCATGAAAATAAGGACCAATTATGCCTTTAGCAGACATAGCGACCCAAACAACGACCTTTGAGCTATGCAGGGGTCGTTCATGCTTTCGTCTCGGATTCTCCACTGCCCAGTACCGACAATTCTGCTTATTAACATGACCATTTAGGTGAAAATTTGCTTCGTCACTGAACAGTATGTTGTTAAAGTTGTTAAATCGCTGCAGCATTTCGTTCGCAAAATTCAGTCGATTAACATAGTCCGTATCCTTCAATTCTTGAACCAATTGAATTTTATATAGGCTTTTAGATGTAAGTCTTTCTTTAAAATCGAATGTAAAGACGATTTTTTGATGTTCAACGCTTGGCTTCGCTTTCGGATGGATAAAGACGGATTTTGACGAACCGACGCCTCAACTTCTTCAATTGTTTCTTCATCGCGAACTGAACGAGGACGACCAGAGTTTTGAATTTTAACTGTCGCACCTGTATTCTCGAACATCCTGATCCATTTCCTAATGCTATCGTCACTAGGCGCGTGGCGTGTAGGATATTCCGCACGATAGAGACGTTGAGCAGTCACTATTGAATCACCATTACGATAATACGCTCGTACGCAAAATGCGCGATGCGTCCCCGAGTACTGTTCCATCGTGACTAAAAGTCCACAAAATGGCGGACGCCACGAACCCCTCCCCGCACCCTTTAGACGACCCGTTTCGAATATGGCGCGAAAACAAATACCCGATACCCTTTCTGGACACTTTGTATTTCGTAATGTGACTAAATGTATACGGATTATATAAACATCAACATGCAACCTGAATTTATGATAAATAAATATAACCGGCTTGCGAACGCGGCATGGATTTGAGGTTGTCATGAAAGATCGTAAAATTCAAAGTAATCTATAAATATATTAAAATAAGACTTATTTATTACTTACTTATTAGTCATGGTGGGAAATAAGCTACATCTAACGGTTTTATTGTTAATTGCAGTACTTCTTGTTTTCATGCAGTACTAATAGATGGCGCTATAGCACAATGATAATTCTTTTAATCAAAGTTTTATTAATAATAAATTAAACATACATCATTATTTAGATGTAACAATAAAACCATTACATGGAGCTTATTTCCCGCTTGGTCTTTCTAATCTTGTTATTAAATTAAACGTGTAAAATTGCAAGATGCGGAAATTATAAAATTCAATTAATAACAAAAAAGACAACTAACTTCAATGATTTTTGATGACAGGTTTCTCCACGTAAAAAAATAATAAAAAAAGGGTTTGCCAACACTGCGTCTCTCCGTACGTGGCCTACGTGGCTACCACTCGAGAACTGTACAGCTCCATCGACCACCCGTTCTACGAACTACATGCCTCACTCTAAGTCTAGAAATTCTGAGAGCCTCATTTCTGATTCGATCATGCAGAAAAACTTCGAGCATAGCCTCTACATTACTCTTTGAGTATAATATTATATAGAAATGAGGACTAAAGGGATTTTTAGATATTAATAACCCGCGTAAATAATGCAACCACATCAATCCGCATTCTAAACGAAAAAAAAAAACTATATAGCCATAATGTAAATAAGTTCAACCCGTTTCTAACTCTACTCATATTTTTGGGAAACAAATAACCCTCAAATGTTTCCGTATTCCTTACATTCCCAAGGTAAACGCGTGTAATTTGTCTTGCTTCATACAACCCTGTGTAATTTCGAAACATCGCTATTTTGCACAACGATTTTCATGCCATCTTTATCACTCTCGCGGGCAGAGACATGGTAGAAAAAGACATAAATATTACCTGAAGTATGTCAAAGTATGCCGTTATGATTACGTAGTACAGAGGCGGGATAATTTGAGACTTAATTACGCTTCTCGGGGTTTGAGGGAGGAGGGGTGTGATTGATGAACCACGGAAATGCGCGTGCTTAAAATTTATTGCATACTCTTCAAATTTGTTTTCTAAACAAATGGAGGTATCCATTTATAAATAGATGTACAAACAGACATATTTTATTATTAAGTTTTCATTTGTAACACAATTCTAATTCACACATATATTATTACAAATAACATACTCAATTGGTTTGGACTATATTCTCTAAATGGAAATATTCTGCATTACATTCTTTTTTTTTTAAGATTTCGATAAAAATATCAGATAATAATATCTTTAACGATCATTTGAAGTGATCAATTTTTGAGTAACGTATCCATTCATAAATTCAGCCAAAAGACCATATGGGTCTTTCCCATCCTGTTGCACTTAGACCTCCCCCAAAGATCGCCTTAACGTCCAGTCCTGTGCTGCCTGCATCCACCGGTTCCCGCAACGTTTACCGGACCATCGGTCCACCTTGTGCCGGGTATGCCCACACTGCTTCTTCGGTACACAGACACCCGCGCAACTCGAGAGTTCTATATTATATATACTAATGACAATGCTTGCCAATTGAGGAATGGCATAATATACTTCTCGTTTACAAAATTTCATAAAAGTCCATCAAGCCATTTTTACGTTAGAACAGATAGACATACAAAAAAAATGTCATATTCGTTACCAGCGATAATAAAAAGGATATCTATCAGGAAATTTAGGAAAACATACGTGTAATTACAGACAGAACAACAGATTTATTGATAAAGATTAGTAGTTATTTAGAAGTTAATACAACACAAGGTAAGTAGGTACATACGACTTTAGCAAAAACAAAAACCCTATTCTATATGCGTACAATAATAACTCGTAATCATAAAAGGAAAAGTTCAGACCGCTCGACACTACACATATTTGTTGAAATAAATGGAAAAAGTTATTTGACGGGAAGCTTACGCCGCGCCGCGCCGCGAGACCACGCAAAAAACAATGCGTGATGGAAACAGCGCCACCTATCGGGCCGTACACAGTAAACCGTCGGATCGTAATTACAACTTCGTCGTTCACGCGAACCACTCGGTTCGCTAGGTGGACCACATTTACATTCAACCTAAACAACTTGGAAAACACCTGATTGGGATATATTATTCATGAATGTAATTCTAAGCTCTTGTGGAAATAATACCTGCGATGTTTTTATTAATCTGTAGATTTGATGCCCGTAATTCTTTAGTCCTGCGTATCAACAGGGTGGGAAAAATGCCAGAGACCCCGACCCGAGAGGACCGTGACCACAGGGGGTTCCTAACATCTATTTATTTAACCTAACATTACAAGAAAATCAACACATAATAATTATAATAGCTCTAACTTAACTCTTAAATAGTGATTTATTAAATAAAAACTACAACGTTGATTAATCTTCTTTACATTGAGAGAGACTCCCATCCAATGAATTTACCACGGGCCTCAACGGTATAATTACGCCCCTGCTGTCAAACTTATGTCAAACAGTGTGATGAATAATTAATTACAATAATAAAAATATTGTATTAGGCGGTCTGTTATACTATAAAATATATCTTTATTAGTAGGTACCTTTTTAGTTGTGTAGAAAATTAATAAACAAAAACTTCCATAGGTCACAATTAAACTACTTACAAGTTCACACATATACAATATCAAACATATCTATGCAATTAATAAAATTAAAGCGCCTGTTTGTAATGGCAAAATAACAACTTTTTTTATATGTATACTATATGTAGGTTATGTATATGAAAGTTTATACGATACCTATAACAAAAAAAAAACCATTTTAAAATTTATGTCCGTCTGTCTGCCTTTCTTTTAAAAAAACGTACCTAAACTTGTAATTTCAAGGACAGTGATTCACAGTCACCCTACATAGAAAACCTCCAGCGATACGAATCATCAAAACAATTGCGAAAGGAACAATACGCTCGTGTTGCGACAAAACTCACTGATTCTAACTCAATTATTTACTTTCCACATACCGAGATCCATTCGTTCACAGGAGTGAACTATAGAAATCTAATCTAATCTATCTAATAATCTAGTGAATATGACGGCAATTGAATGAGTGGTAAAAGATATTTTAATGAATATCTCTCTACTGTTCAAAGACAAGTCAAATTGTCAAAGCACGATTTTTTAACGATTTTTCGATCTCGATAAATATGGATTTACGAGAACTATATCGATCTATCCATTCATTCAGCCCACATTTACTCAACGCAGAGAATAAGCTTCTTCTCGGTTATGCCAATCCTCTCGAACTTGTGCGGTTCTCATTTAGAGTTTCCCCTCCCCCTCCCCCCTCACTATGTCGTCGGACCATCTGGCTGAACGGTCTGTCTCGCAGTCGTTAGTGGTCCTAAGCACGACTGCTATCGAGGTCCTGGGTTCGATTCCCTAGTTGAGAAAAGTGTAATTGGGTTCTTCTATGAAATTCTCAGTAGCAACTCGGAGTTTGGCTTTGTGCCCGATTAATTGCTATTAAATGGGACCTAAAAATATACACAGCGAAATGTGGGTGTACATTACTACACCTCTGTCTACGTGATGGTATGTTATTACCACTCCAGGGCGCAATCACGAGACCATTTTTAATCGCTTCTTAACATATCGCCGACAAATCAACAAGACCGGCCTGAGATATAGAAACTAGATATGCATCGGCTGACCTCGATGAGTACTTACCATTACGAGCTGTCACAGTCTTAGCACCCTGCAAACAACTTAAACACACGCAAACTTTTTTTTTATTTAACCGACAGACGTTGTATCAATGTTTCACTGCATTTATCCATTACACCATCACGATTTATAATTATTAACATAATTATAAACTAATAAAGCAAACAGATTTCTATAATTATTTAAATAAACAACTGAACGAAAACTGTTAACGATTAAAGAAAGTAACAATTAATTTTAGATTAATGAAATGGTAACAACACTAATCCCTTTCTTCCTAATTCAAAACAATGTAACAAAAAAATGTATTTACAAAGCGAAAGCACGAATGTACATGACTGTATAAACATTATAATTTGCATAAACAACTTTTAATAATATCAACACGTTTGTTTAAAAAATATGAAAGCCTCCAATGAGACATTAAATTATATTTTCGCTCGTTATCTCATAGTTTTTTACATGTTTTTATTTTATATTTAAAACGGTATGAGGTTTTTATTAAAAATGGCCTATCCCATTTTGTCGGTGTAGCGGAGCGTGAATAGCGTATTTTTTCCCTGTAGGTTTTAGTACGTACATAACTAACTTAGTAGAATGTGATTGACAAAGATTTTCCTAACAGGTTAATTTAGTAGATACACGATGAGTCCGGATGCCATTTGATGAAATACCCTCATGTTAGGCATAGTCTGCAGTTTAATGTACACAATCTTTAAGTAATGAACAAAGTTGTATTAGGACATGCATAATATAACGCTTACGCATAATTCGGGTAAATAAATTATCAATTATACAAACCAGAATGATATAGTAATAAAAAAATTATGAGTGCAATTCATACGTGGTAGAAGTGAAACCGTCACATCTATGTTTTTTTAAATTAAGAAATTGATCAAATACACACTAATTTAAAGTTTATGAAAATTTACATACAAGTACTCACAATCATTATTCACAATATCATTTTCAATCAATGCACATTTGAAATATCCATGGTAACCTAACACAATATCAATCAGTAACAGAATGTCATAAGTGGTGTCTAAAAAGTTTTTGTTTTATGCCTTTTTTGGTGAGGTAATAAAATTAATTATTGCGTGGCAAGAAACCACTTTTGTACTATTTTACCATTGCCTAAAATTTTCCTATCTCATTTTCTCCCACATTTAATCATATGAATGTATGTGTCTGTCTCTTTTTACTGTCGCTTTCGCTTTTTCGTTTTATCGACTTTCAAATCACAACGACGCTAAAGAAGTGTTCACTTCAAAAATACATAATTAATAATATCATTACCACAGATCTTTGTGATCATTGTAGCAGTGTTTTGCAGTTGTAGCATCATTCTATTGGCTTCCAAGAAACCAGTCTCTGAAATCGTTCTTCGCAGTTACACGCTGACGCTGTCTCCCTCTTTCGGAGCAAATCCAAAAATAAAAAATATATAATAAATAATTGTTGCAAATAAATTACAACTCAAATTTATTAGTTGTGCCCGCGGCATTGCTCGCGTGGACTACACAATGCCAACGATCAGGCACACGCCCGAATCTTGCTACTCTCGCTCCCAGTTATTTTAAAGACAAAAATGCTTATTGTGATTGTTCTTTTTGCGATAGACATATAATCTTGCTGACTTGTTTATAGGTCTTTTAAATGTCTACAATTATGTCGTACATCAATTTGATATCATTATGTCTTTTGGTTTACTCAGCGTAAGCTATTTAAGCGCCCGAATTGAACCATCATGACCAGTTTTTTTTTTAAATTTATTTATTTTATTAAGCTACCAACAAGACATACACTTCAGTAAAATTAAAAATACAAAACATGCTTAAATTAGAATCTAAGTGTTGTCTTAATTAAAGGATGAACCCTAACCCTTATTATTTATCCCTGTGATGAATTATTTATTACCCTATGATGGATAAGCTTACGAATAAAAAAAAAACTTTAAATAATCCCATAACATTTATTAATAAAGTCATGTACAACCAACAAGTACAGTAAGAACTGTCAAAATTTTATATACAGGGATCATTATTTTCGAAAAGATTGCGACAAAGCCGGTGTGCGACGCGACGTCACGCGCAAGAGTGACAATGAAGTGGTTTTTAGCGCTGTAACTAAGTTAATCTTGTACTTAAAAAGTGTAGGTATTCATCTATGAAACTGCAAAGGTCTCCCGTTAGTATTATTCTGCTAGGAAGCTGTATTATGAACGAGCAACTGAAAGGTGGAGAGATTTATTATACATGGAACGTAACGGTTTGATGATTTCAGTCCTTTTAGTGTATAATTTATAAGATTACAAGGTTGTAAAAAAGAACGAGTAAATTTATACGCGCTTTTGAAATTTTCTAGAATAAGTTCGTTAGGTCCTTGTAATTTACTTTGAACTCGTCGTTAACTGTAACGTGTGGAGAATGAGATGTATTCGATAGTAACTGAGGGACTTTGATTTCTCATATTGATGAATGATTTTTGTTTGTTCCTCTCTGCATGTTCAAAAGCTTCGTATATTGTTTAATATTATTAAAGTTAAAATAAAAAATTGTAATCTTAAAAAAGATATGGGAGGAATAGTATTATTAATGATAATAAAATAAAATATTAAATTGGTCAAGATTTTCAATCATCTCGAGAGTAAAATGGACGTGACAATAACTAAAAAGTGAAGAGAAAATTTAATAAACAACAAATTATTACTAGTTATTGTCAACGGTTTTACCCGTGTTAAAATTTTGGATAGTAACTTTCGTCATATCCCTTTAGGGATTGAATTTTAGAAGTTATAACATCTTTTAGCGCGGTACGCATATTTTTAGATGAGATAAAATCTCTGGACTCGCGACACCGTTACGAGACGCAGCTATAGTGTGTGCATATATGCATGTACATATGTCAGACCGCGAACGCGTCTAAATAAATAAAAGAAAACATTTATTGCTATAAAATTTATAACACCTGTTTTGCCTGGTGTTTAAACAACCGATAATACAACAATTGTTAACTCCCGATTAATAAATATTTTTTAAAATAAATCTAATATTAACGATATCACAGCAACATATACCGAGTATAGACGTTTAGTTTGGCGTTTCGCCGTCGGGATCAAAACCCATAATTATTTTTTTAATCCGTTTTAGTAGATGTCTACATTATAATAACTGTCTGTGTGCCAAAATTCAGCTCAATCGATTCAGTGGTTTGAGCTCTATGTTAATAGATCAATCAGTCAATCAGACACGGTTTCCTTTTGTGTAAATAGATATAAATAGACTAACGAACGTTGCTCGAGATAACCACGACCATCAAAACGCGAACCTTGTGCTGGGCCTTTAAAAAACATACTGTTCGCGAGTCGTGGTTAGCCGATAGTAAAGCTGTGATACAGAGCGCACTGTGCCTTATCATACTTTCAAAACTTCAAGACTCGGCGCGGTGGTTTCCTAGCCACGAATCCTGTAGACGTAGACCATGTGCAGTGGTGTATGTATTGTATCTGTGTGTAAGTGGGTGAGTAGGTTTAATCAGGAGTCTGTGTAGGTCTCAAATAATCTCCAAAAAAACACTCAAAATTACAAAAAGGGTTTTATTAAGACCCACGCGTCGCGGTAGATTTGCAAAACTCTTATATGAAACTATCGACCGAACCGTGACATTTTTATTCCTACCTACCTTTTTTGAGAAAGATTAATAACAAATGCAAAACAATGCAAAGCGCACGACTTCCTACCTGCCAATATATAATTATTAAATTTCCAACAAACGTAATACTAAACAAACAAATTCCTTAAAAGCGCTCTCCATTCCATTCAATAACACAATTTGTTTCATTACCATATTGAAATTTTTTACGAAGCGTTCCGATAATGTGGGTCGACAATCACTTTCCTCGATGGAACATAAACGGACACAAATACATTGACGTTGATTTATTACGTGTCTCTACTGATCATACTCCTATATTGTCTGCACAGATGATATCAATTAAATAAATACCTATTGCTGTTTTTTTTTCTTGCAAAGTTAACTTTAATAAAGTCTGGAATGTATACTATACTTTAGTTATTAAAAAAGCTTTACATACCAGAATCTGTAGTTTATAAATCTGTAGTAAGATAATATTATAACATTTTTTTTAAGTTTTCTATTTTCACAGGATCTTTATATTTTGTACCGAAGACTTCACATCTATATGATGATAATTTGCCAAGTTACAAATCCCATATCAAAGAAAGTAACAAATTGTTTTATAAATGAATGAGAGAACGAGCATACCTACAGCTATAATTAAAGGACAGCTATGGAACTAGGCACCAGTTAGATCTCGGCTTTTTATCGGTGACAATGACAACCCCGAACGTCGATTCTACCGAACTTTACCCTTTTTTCACATATATGTTTTTGTTGGGATATCATTACTTTTAAAAAGCTGCACAGCGCCATCTAATAGTGAGCAAATGGAAACACCGTTGTAGCTGATGCTCATTATGAGTATCATTACGTTTAAAATGAATAATTATTGTACTTTTTTGGAGTTATTTTTTTTTTCTATTTTATATGCTTAATGATCACTCTTGATGCCAAATTTCAAGATTCTGATTCACCTAGAGGTGGTTGAGGGTTTACACCAGCGAGTGAGTCAGTGGAAATGGTTCGTGTAAATATACACACTGGCATGTCTGTACTTGTCTGTACTTTTACTCTGATAGTGTTATAGTAGTACTTGTTCGACTGTTATCAATTGAGTTTTTTTTGCGACAATTAATCGCGATAATGTAAATTACGTGTCAACACAACGCGGCGGACGTCGCGTCGTGTCGCGTCGCCTAATCGTGTTGTGCCTGGAGTTACATCAATCATTTGTGTCCGTAGAGATCAGCAAGATAAATTATAATTCCAATTTGTAATTTCAACATTCATGGTTAAACCACAACTAAACATGATTAATAAAATCTATATTTTTAGAATAATTATAATTGTACTGACTGACTAATTGCATTTATACGAAATATTCACTGACAAGTTTACTATGTTTTTATAAATGTATTTTTAAGTCACTTACTAACTTATTGACTTATGATACTATAACAGTAATGTATATTGCTTACATTGCGTAGATTAAAATAGGTACTATATTTAAGTAAAAATTTTAATAAACATGGCAATTTCCTATTTCTTTCATAGTAAACACAGTAAAATTAAAAATCAATCGATTGACATGGATATCCTGCAAACCTGTCGGCAGCTGGATATGTACTATCTGATCCAGAAACGCGACAATACCAAAACAGACTCAATGAGACTGATTTATCACTACAATCACTTTTAGCATGGTGTTCGAAACCCGGGTAGGTATAGTGTATATCCATATGATCCCGCAAAATACTAAAAGTATTAAAAGCGACAAAAACTTTGAACATCTTCCGATACAACCATTTATAAGATGTAAATCTACAAAAAGTATAGCGAAAACGCACGCGTCATTATTCAACATCTGGGGGAGTTTGCTCTAAACGCATAGAGTAAAGAATTTTTAAATGTGTTGACATACCGTTTTATAATTAATTTTTATCATTAATCAGCTAATTTATGCCTCAAGCCACAACCTTATCCATGTAGCTACACGAATATGATCTTTTTCTCAAAAAAATAGTAATTAGAGAAAGCATCCATCATGTAAGCACCAATGTAAGAAAATGTAATCAATCATCTTGCTGTACAGATCCAATTTATATCGAAAATGAAGGAGACTACACTTCGCTTAGCCTTAAACAAGCTGTTAATTACATAACACCTAAGAATGCCTTTAAATTCCAATAAATCGTCAAGGAATTGCATCGCATATCCGTATATAACAAATGTCCGTGAATGTCCATGGTAAAAGCACTGCAAAACACGCAAGTACTAAGGTACTTGAGAAAATTACAAATGTACACGGACATAATATACCGCATACCGTGATCTATAAAAGTGATCTTAAGATTCAAATTTATCGCTAGTGACAAAAAGTCAAACATATACAATGAGTCACCAGCTCCCTAAATACGTATTTTGCAACAGCAAAACGATAGCAGAAATTACTAAATATCTGCTTAAAAATAGAAAATTCACATTATGTTTGGTACATTATACCTAGCTGGTACGCCTTTAGCCGCTTTAAGTATTATATACGTGATAGCTTAAAAAGTATTATCAAAGACATCATCATCTTGGCCTTGCAGAATCTAAAAAGATAATTTAAATAGCACCCTTCGATTAATGCAGCACTTACGCACCTGATTAATCAAGCAGAACGAGAGTGACAATTACGTCCGCACCCAGGATAAACAAACTCAGTTCTTGGAGCGTTATTGATGACGAAACTCGTACCTATGAGAGAGTATTTCAAACCATGTATGATCGTGAACTACAACGTCATCGGCAATCCTTTTCTGCCAGGCATTGCGACTACCAGCCTCTCTCTCCCAATAATTCGGATTGATATTCGAGATGAGCATGTCTGGTTTCACAATTTACATAAAGCGCAGTTTAAGGCATCCACGCGTCCAGGTCTCAACACTCTAAAGACATGCATGTATTTTAAAGTAGAGATAATACTATGTTCCAAATATTTGTTAAATTGTCAAACTGCGACGGGATTTTTTTATTTAAATTTGTATCGATAAAGAACATAAAATATTTCCAATGTCATATCTGTTATTATTTTGTTCATTTAATCTATGCCAAAACCGCGCCGTTTCCACTCGACCAAGATTAATGATAGTCCAGAGTCGAACCAATCGCATCCAAACATCTTACGAGTAGGTCCCGGCCACTGAATTAATTATAAAGGATGAAGTATAAGTCGAATCCCCTAATCCATGCGACAGTCTTTGAGTAATTATTTTCACATAATATAATGGCCTCTGATAATATTACCTACTACATAAAATATAAATGATTCAATTTTATTCTCATTCACTTTTATTTTATTTAACTCTAGTATCAAACAATCAATTTAAATTATCATCAAATATTTGAGGCTGCAAGGAAGTGTAGCAAAACCTCAACTTGAAAAGGCTTCTTTAGGGCTTTGTTTGTTTAGAATAATATTACTAATGTATATTGTAATACTGTAATCTATCGTGAAAACACCTCTGTAGTAATTAACATACGCGCGTCGCGTTTTGGGTTTAGCTGATGACTATCCAATTTCATTTTTTGTAGGCCTCGTTGATCGCCGCTGTTGTTGGATTGTACAGTGCAGGCACTTTGACGTACTACGATAAAAAACATCATCATCATCATGATATATTTGACCATTGGTCATTGTTAAGAGAAGACCAGGAAGAAAAAGAAGGTCAAAGTGCTAAAGTATTCTTATTCTAATTTACACGAACAATCAGGTGACAACGCACACTACGATATAATATTATTTAAACAGATAACAGTACAAAAAGTAATTTTGTCTTTATCTGCTTGCCTCCGAAATGTCTAATTTTGTTAGCAGTAAACATTCATTTATTAGAATGATAATGAACATCGATTTTCATTCCAATTCACTGTAATCTCGGGAACATTTCATTAATTATTTCGTACAACTTAAAACATTTGTTATCTTTAGTATAATTTATGGATTGGTTCTGAAGTAACCAAGACTGGAAACAATTAGAGCAATGCATAAATACGCATATTTTATTATTTATCGGTTACCAAGATAATAATAAATTGTATCTCCAAACGTTTACATTTTCAAAATAATTTTACTGTAATATAAATGCTAGGAATTTGTCCAAAGTTGTTAAAAGGAGTCACTTGTAAAATTAAAACCCGAGTCATGCTGCAGGATTATTTTTTTGGTACTACAACGATGTATCTCGCTTGAAATATTGCTTTAGTTTGTTTGAATTTTTTTATATAGTATAATAACTTGAAACAACCTTTCAATGTTTTTAATAACTGCCAATTCTTTGAGCGACTTGTATTGATTTTAATGTGGATTCTTTTAGACAGATTCATTTGTATAATTTGCAATAAAGTTTCAATAAATATTTTTCTTCCTGAGTCCATACTTAACATTGCAAAGCTCAAGAGTTTGTTCCTTTTTTAAATTTTATAGCCTGTTTATTGAGAATTGTTCTAGTCTATATAACTTCACGCTACGACTCTAAGAAACTGAGCAGTAACCATGAAATTTTCTAAGTACGGTCAGTGGGTACTACGATAGAATACACAAGAGCGTTGGCGACAGCGCGGTGGAGATTTGGTCGAAAAAATTTACACGGGTGAAACCGTAGGGCATAGCTAGTAATAAATAAAGTAGGTCGGTAGTACTTCGATATATTACAATATTTATGTTTTTCATTCTTTTAAAACTATAATATTATTATAATAAATATAGAGGTACCTATTTGTAAGGTGATTTATACTTATACCTACTGATAGACCCTCTCTAGTTTGTCACATCCAACCTCCACAGTTAATTGTATGTCATCCCTAAGATTGGTCATAAACCTTTGTCTTAGACACGTATATCTTAACTAAGGCCAACCTTAAGAGAAGTATGGTTGAAAATATTATATCATGCCTTGGAAATCAAACCTTCCTATTTGTTAAGCTGGCAATCTTCAAACTGGCGTACCTATAAGACCTCTTGTAAGGACCTTATAAAGAGCTGTTCGACAAGAACTAGCCCATATTATCTTATAGCCTAAGCCTAGCTTTTATGAGCTCATTTTCACCTAGTAACTAATGACTTACCTACCAGTTGTCGTTCCATTTAAAACCTTCCACAATCAGTACCTAAGTATGAATTATTACAGTGAAATATGTTATACTATCTAATTAAAATCAACTGAAATGGAAAAAAAAACAAATTATGTAAAACGGCGACAAAACTCCATGTAAATAAAATTGCCAAATTTTATTTTCTCATTATTTTCGCAGGTGTAAAAGCTTCCAAAATACGAAACGCGGAGAAATATGTCGGATTCCGGGATGTACAGTAACGCCATCTGTGGGCGGTCAGCTCGTACCAATACGTATGCCACACGTACAACCGGAAACATTTCGTCTTTTCATACAATACGTTTACACTGGCAAGGTAATAAAATGTTGTTTCTTTTAATATATATTATACGCAACCAAAGACATTGCACAATTTTCTAACATTCTCAGTTTATAATAATCAGAGGAGAATAATTGTTTTAGCGACATCTATGGTTCCATTATATAATCTGTACATTATTCAATCTAAACTTTTAATTATATCAGCTTCAAAAGCTGTTTTAAATGTCTTTAAATACATTTTCTTTTAGCTTCTGCTTCAAGATTCGGGCGTATTTGAAATGATGACTTTAGCAGCCGATCTTGGTTTAGAAGATCTTCGTGCGGCTTGCGAAGACCATGTTACTTCTACTCTAAGTGTAGAAAGCGCATGTACTCTATTAGCAGCAGCAATAGAAATACAAGATCGCCCAGGTAAATTACGTATAAAGTTCGTAATTTCATAGGAACTTAGTAAGCGATGGTGGTGTAATGGTCAGCATAGTTGCCTTCCAAGCAGTTGATCCGGGTTCGATTCCCGGCCATCGCACTCTTTTTGCTAAAATATATTTTTAACTCGATATCTCGTCATTTGAAATAATTTTATTAATATTATTTCAAAATAAGAATGTATATAGTTATAAACAGTTCTGTTCTAAAACTGACTTAGTTTAATTATTAGCAGGTCGTTAAAATAATAATTCTAGTATAAAAGCTAGATTTATCAAAAAAATATCATAATCATAGATAAATGATTGGTTTTCGCGTCACTGCTTCAACCTATAATTAATCTATTATCATTTTACAATAACATTAGTTTTCACGAAATGTAATTGTAACAAAGGATTATTTAATTTCAATTTAATTTAAGGCTTCTGGATATAAAAAGATGTACATATTGGTAATTATTTTAATTTGCTTACTTTGAATCTTGATGACTTAATTAATTATTAAAATTCAAAAATAATACTTCTCTGGAGTGTGCAATGCAATAGATGCAACCATAACTTATTGCAATCAAATTGGAGGCAGAGGTTGCTCTTCAGTCGGTCTCATCGTAAATAATAAAATTAATACATAAGTGTATATTTGTATTAAATACCTACATTTTCAATGTTTTCGTTATTTTTGCTAGCTTTTGTTATTAGTTATTATAGATTAAAGAAAAATGCTCAATGTATGTAACATTACAAAAAATAAAAGTTTATTCTGCAACAGTTCATAACTCCAATCTCATATTCTTGGCCTAAGCCTACAAGGCTGCAACTTTGGCATCTGTAAGATCTATACTCTATTTTTAACAAACGATAGCTGACAAAACAAAAACAACGATATACAGCAAATTGTGTTTAGAGATATTACTATTACTAAAGAAACATTTAATTTCGAAACTTTTAGCCGTTCGACTACCAGCAACACTGTTGCCCTTATAAGTGTTTCCAGTAGATGACATTTTATAGAAAAATTATAAAATTGACCTAACAAATCAGGTTTTCAAATCGAGGTAACTTTCTTAATATCTAATATTTAGATTATTTTAATTGAACTAAATTTTAAACTATAAACAGTTTACAAACGCACCCAAATTAGTTACTAACTTTCCTTCATAGATGAGAAAAAATAAAATACGTGACAAAATGAAATCTTAGTACTTTCGAGTTAAAGTATGAATTTACTTGAGCGTATCATGCCTACTTCGTACATAAAAAATAGCTGATTGTGGTGCAAATTTATTCATCTAAAGAAACTCTGTGTGTAACACAGAAAAACATAACGTTTTTGCCTAACAAATTTACAATCACAATTCACTTTGAAATCGAGATCAACATTGTATTAGTGGTGTTCAAAAGATTTTAAGTATAAATAATTTTGTTAAATAAAACAAATATTTTTAGTAAGTTTTAGGTTAATATTTTTGTAAATTAACGCAAAACAAGTACCTAATTATGATATAATCTAACACAGAATTTATATTTTTTATCAGTGAGATTATCCACTATAAAATTCTCTTTCACCATACTTGTTTTTTTGGGTTTTATACTCTCTAGTTTATAAAACCGTATAGACGCAAGATGTTAGTACAATAATTAACGAAATAAAAATGGTACTTATAACTATTGATGTGTTGATGGTTTCCTCCCAAAGAGCTAATTTCCAAGAATGTTAATTTCGTAAAACATTCAGGTTAAACCTAAATAAATACAATAAAAACAAATAATAAAACGAGATAAAACACAAAGATTTAAAGTAAAATATCTTTCATGGTAAATTACTGGTTATCATAAGACTTTCAGAATTTCAAGCCAAAAAGCTGAGTCATGTGACTCATATAAAGATTGATAAATTCCTGATAATTGATATATAAATATTGTACAAAAAAAAATTGTAGTTTCAGTGACAATATTTTCACTAAACACTATCTTAGATTATTATTAGAGTATTAAAATTATAGGTACCTACAAGTACCATATTCTATCATGAATAAGTATTCAATTGAGTGGCCTTATTATAGTAGACGATTTACGTTCCGCTTAAGATGGTGTATATTTATTAGTATTTAAAAAGTAATAAATTAAATAAGTATCTTACTATCTAGACTTCTACGACTATGAAGCTACAATTTATCAATCAAAAAAAGAATTATCACAATCAGTTCACAACTGGTGATGCTACCGAGTAATATACATAAAAAATATATATAATTATAAAATCGAATTGAGAATCTCCCACTTTTTGATGTCAGTTCAAAAGGAATATGCCACAATACTAAGGGTTTTTGAATTAAAAAATTAAAGTAAAACATGTATCTAACTTAGATGTTTGTAGGAGGAATGTAACTTTTCAGGAAACAAAACGTAGCTTTAGACTCGAAAGTCCTGGCAACACTTCATAGCATCGTTTTCTTGGTTTTCTGACTGACGCGAACCGGGTTTCGCGGTCTTTTGTTTTCTTTCTAAATAATTATAATATTGTAAACCCTCGAAAATGGCGTACAAAGGCCCACCTAAAGTTCAGAAAGTGATGGTGCAGCCCATCAACCTTATCTTCAGATATTTACAAAATAGAAGCCGCGTACAAATCTGGCTCTACGAGAACGTGAATCTGAGGATCGAGGGACACATCGTGGGATTTGACGAATACATGAACATTGTTTTAGATGAAGCTGAAGAGTTTCATATAAAAACTAAGAACAGGAAGCAAATCGGTAGAATAATGATGAAAGGGGACAATATAACATTAATACAAAACGTAAATCCCAACGCGTCAGTGTAATAGGTTATAAAGTACAGAATAAGTGAGGAATCATTCCTAATAGTGATTACATACATCATAAAAGTGTTTGTAACATCATCTGTGTAATACTTTGGTAACTGATAACTGTCCCATTAAATGTAAGATTTATATTATGGATATAATGTGTTTTATTTTTCATCATTTTACATACATAGTGAATCAAGAAACTTAATATCAATAGCCAAACTTGATTATGGTTCCCTTTACGTTTAATCCCATCATATTGAAAACTGTATTGTTTTATAAATAGTGATGAATGAAATAGTAAATACATCAAAAAATATCACTCACTAAATTCATTTAATCATCAGAACTGCCTACTGTATTGATTTCATTTACAAGCCGTTGATGCTGTAACAACCGCTAATATTCAAGGGTCTATTTAAAATAATATTGTTTTGTAAAATTTTATGATTCTTGAGTGTATTAGGATGAAATTTTGTACTTATATTGTCTTACTTTCCAAGCTTACCTAGTTTTTTTTCTTGACACTTAGTGTAATTTAGTAACATAGATATTAATATACTGGTAATTGGTAAACATACTTCTAAAGAAAATTTTTTGTTATTCATTGCCATGGTGTCTTGGCTAAAGGAAGCTCCACTACGTTGATATAATATTTACAAATATAATGAATGAACTATAAGAGAAATTCAAATAAAACTTAATATGTATTCATATAAAGTTTTCAAATAAAAAATATTTGTATAATTTTGAATATATGATAATGATTAGTTTTTTTTGCTCCGTAGTTTCTTGCCAGTGTATAACTATTATTAAAATTATTTCTCTTTAACATGATATTACAATTAAAATGTTACATCATTAAATATGATTTTAAACACATTTTATATTAAATACACATCTTTACACACAAATAACATTAATAGGTTCATATTTTACTGTAAACTGTATTTCCTACCTTTCATCACTGGATTCTTCATTTTAAAAATATGTTTTTGTCATGAATTTTGAAATTATGATATCTTAGTTATATCTTCAATGAGACTTACAAAGAGTCTAAGATTTTGTAATAGAAAACATTGATAAGTAATTTTGGCATTATGTTGTGATGTAATATGTTCTGGTGCTCATTTTGTTATTATACCTACCCACTAACTATCATGTTTGGAAATAGGACACTGAAATACATGTCCGTGTTCCACAAGCTGTACTAGTTTCCTTCTTTAGCTAAGCATTTTGTTTATTCATTATAGGTTTAGTGTTTGATCACATTCTTATCTTGTTAAGTGCCGATGTGGCCCAGGATGATATCATGCTAATGCTTGTAGGGGAATTGGCTCTCAAGTGGAGCTGCCAGAACACACCTTATAGGTGCTCGTCAACAGATTTGGAAACTTGAGGGTGGTAGCTAGCTACAGGTATTAGAACATGCCCAACCATCATGCTATGGTTTCATAACCATATTTCCTTCACTGAAAGCTCAGGTTCATTGTAAGGATTTAAACTTTGTGTGTCTATGCCAGTGACATTTTTTATGTAGATACGGGATTGTCACTCTATACATGCCACTGTGAATGGTGGGCAATTGCCCTCAGTTCACTTTCAACTTGATACCGATGTGAGCGAGAAGAAACTTTTATCCTTTTTTGACAACAAGCTTCCGCCTTACACCGTGATTTCCTACCTCTTTTCGTTTCAACATGCTGATACCAAATTTTGTAAAGTTTTCAAATTGCTTTTAGTGAGAGTATAGCGTGTATATTTATAAAACGTCATTGGTCGTAACTACCACTCCGCCATCATTGTATTTTTCATGTCTCATTGGTTTTATTGTTACTTAAAAAACCAGCAATATTGGATGGTAAGTAATACAATGCAATCTAAGTAGAGCCATGTTCGTCGAGAGCCAAACATACAATATTTTGATGAATTACAGGTGGTAAGAGTGCTTCATCGTTCATGGAGCGCTGCATCGCTTTCATCGGGGACAACGCGGCCGACTGTGTCAAGACTAACGCATTCCTGAATCTACCCAAGGATGCGCTTATAAAGCTCATCTCCTCAGATTTCGTAAGAATTTTATGGACCTGTGGCTTTGTTCGCATAACTGCTAAATATTTTAGATCCCTGTAAATTATTTTTTATTTCAATTGAGTTATAAATAAATTGAACTTGAATCGCTTGACCATTACACGTGACTGCTGGAAACTTAACTAAAATTGGAAAATACTAATTAGGTACTTCATTAATGATAACACATTGTTTTGCTTCCTTCACATTAAAAAAAACCTAGAGGTATGGCTTTTATAATTAACTATATTTAGAAGGAATCTGAAAGTTGGCACATTTATACATAACAGTTATATCTAGTTCTGCTAATTATATGATTATTTAAATTAAAGGATCTAAAGTAGGTACTTAACGTCAACCTTGTTACTTCAATGATAGTGTATTATGATAGTTATATTACAATTAATATTATATGCATAACTAATACATATACATTGTTATTTATTATATATCATATATGATCTCTTGCTGGTCGCTGTTTTTTTTGGATTGTACAGTGCTTACCGCCAACATATTGCGGTCAGTTTGCAGTACCACTATATATAATATTTCTTTTTATTTAATTATAGGTACCTACTTTTTTAGTAGTATTGTACTAATGTTCATTTAGATTGATTTACTATTTACGGTGTATTTTATTTTCTGAATATTATCAAGCAATAGTATGCGATCTCATATGATAATATTGAAGTTTATTTCTGTTGCTGAATCGTCAGGTAATTATTTCCTCTTTAATACCTTTGATAGTTCATAGTTATTTATAAGGTACATAGAGTAAAGAGTTGGTTTGTTTAATAATGTAGAGGTTTTGGTGTTGTTAGTTACCACATGTTACGTCACTAAGTTAATAAGGTTTCTCTAAAAATATATTATGTTGATGTCAAGAAATAAAAGCAATATTTTGTTAAATTCCAGTTATGTTTGGAAGAAGAGGAGGTGTGGCGCGGAGCACTTGCATGGGCTAAGCAGCGCGCCGGGGTGACGCAGCCGACGGTGCACTGGACCGAAGAGGAACGCGCCAGGGTCTGCCATCATCTCTCGCCGCTAATGCAGCACGTCCGCTTGCTGCTTATAGGTACGTAGCTTATAATTGATTTTTATCCAGTAAACACACGAGACCTTATTATGATAAATTATTTATACTTATTATGATCTGAGCGTGATGTCAAATTACGGTCATGTGTTTACTGGGACAAATAGTGGTTCGGTATTTTGAATAGGTATGTCACCATAAATATTTTATACTCATTTTAAACTTAGCATGTTACATCTTCAACCGCATCGTCAGCTAATAACATGAGTTATAGTAAAAGATTTGATCATTTGAAATCAAATGATTTTCTTATTATGTACTATTAATTTTACTTCCTCTGCTTTGCCGCTAATAGTAGATGTAACATAGAGTTATAACCGATATGAAATATTTCATCATGTCTGATGTGTTGTGAACAACACGTAAATAGTTGCCCATAAGCGATGAGCGGGCAATTTGGCAAATTAATGATATGGTGAGTATATAAAGGCGGGGGCGGGGCGACAGAGGCATGAAAGTCGAGAAGGCCTAGCCTATTGTTAAGAAGAATAAAAAACCAAATCAATGTGTACTTACCAACATCGAAGGCAGCTAACTGATGTGAGCGCGTCAGCGACGGTATGCAACTAAGCTCACGTGATAGTACTACACTCACGAGACACTATATTTTGCCGCCATCTATGGGCGACGAGCGGTACCAAAAAGTAAAACTAAGTGTGACGGGCCGGTATTAATAGTTAACTAAAATCTTCCTACGAAGCAAAAGTTTCTGCATTTCGTTACTTTCAATAATTGCCCTGCTCCCAACAGGTGCGATTGCTAACATAATATACTAGAATATACAAAAAAGGGCTAAACCTCATTTGTAGCTGCGTGGAGAGGTATTATGGGTTAGTAACAATGTGTGTGGTTACAGACAGCGCAGTGTTCGCGGAAGAGGTGGAACCGACCGGTGCAGTGCCGATGGAGCTTTCTCTGGAGAGGTACCGACGCGCCGCCCTGCACGCCGCACCGCCCACCTCCGAACCGGACAAGCGCACGCAGCCACGGTAACCTATTCATATACTCACTCACATAAAAGCAAAATGTAACACCAACAGTAGGCTCTCTGCTAATTCTCAATGATGACGCCACTATCCTATTTCACGTGGTACATCATAAGATCGCTCGCGGTACTGCGGTGGCGGTGCCCCTATAAAGCGCAGTAAGCTGATCGATGGGATTCATTCCAGTTCTAATGTTGTATTGTGACGTTACTCTGTGTGTGAGTGTGTGGGTGTTTTATTATTATGTAAAGTGTGAAGCAATTGCAAATTGTTTGTTTAATATTTTTGTATTAATTTATCGACCTAGTCAAAATTGGAATTCCACGGTTTTTACAAAAAAAATGTTTCTATTATAATATGTGTACTTTAAAAAGGACTAATGTATAAAGTTTGAACAAAAAACCATCAATTTATTTTAATAAATCTATAGTTAATAAATAAGTCTAATAAATATATAGTTTTGTCTGTAGGTATATATAATATATATTTTTACAAATTACCTTATAGACATTTATTATAAAGGACACTGATCACAAATATGACAAAAGCTCTTTTTGTCTGTTTGTACGTCCGAAAATAAGTCACAAATTTTGTACATGGGATGCTTATGCTTATGCTATGAATTAAGGTTATGTTCATAAAGATCATAAATGTATAATAATTACCAATATTACCTTTAGAAGTCTTTTTTTATTACTAAAAGTTAATTTTAGTTCTCGTTTCCGACCTCCGATCGATTCTCGATTACAGGAACTATACTTACATAAATTTCATTCTTTAATTCTTAGGCTATAAGAACCATTAATAATATGAGTAAAAATAATTACTGTAAGAAACGCGTGTGAAACCGCGGGGCTCTGCTAGTATAGCATTAGTAGTATATAGTAGTATATATTAGTATAGTATAGTATTATGCAGAAATGGTATTTAGATGACTTGCTTTATTGGTTACTAGCTGACCCGCGCAACTTCGTCTTCATCATGTAGGTAAGAAACAGAGAGAAAGTGTTAGAGAGAGTGGGTCGTGGGCAGTGTATTATAGGTACCGCCCGCCTCTTATTCTGCATAATAAAAATGCGCTCGCGATACTTGATAATTATTTTGCTGCCGAGTTATTTTAAAACGGTGGTATCTTATAAGATATTAATTTAGATCAATTACGGTCATGGGCAATTTTATTCAAAATAAAAAAATTTGTATTTATTTTGATAAAGATTAATACCATGTTAAAAAAAAAAACCTTCGCAAATAATTCATTATTTTAGAACAAATTTTATTACCATAAAAAAGGTTATGTTAGGTAAACTTTAAAAGATAGCCATATGCTATCGCTGACTTTTTTTATAACTCTTTAAAGTTTACAATTATGTTACATATGATTTTTACGTAACTTTAACCATTAATGCAGCGCACACAGTGGAAGCTCTCAAAAGGAATAAATTTTCCCTGTTTTTGCAACATTTTTCATTGATGCTCCGCTCCTATTGGTAGTAGCGTGATGTTATATAGCCTATAGCCTTCCTCGATTAATGGGCTAATCATCACTAAAACATTTTTCCATTCACACCAGTAGTTTCTGAGATTAGCTCGTTCAACCAAACAAACAAACTTAAACTTTATAATATTAGTATAGATTTACTTTTTTGCAGTTAAAGCTTAGGCACCAGGTTAGGAGTGTCACGATGGTATCACTGCACAGTCAACCAGGTGTCAAGTCTGCACAGGTCGTCAACAGAACCAACATTCAACACATTATCTTTAAAAAAATTATGCAGTACAATATTTTAATAAAATTTAACCCTAATTATAGGCAACGACGGCCGCGGCATGCACATTAAATCCTATTACGTTATATATATTTAGTAATTTAAAGATACAAACAGCTATATAAAATAAAAACAATCACAAGCAAATATAAATAATATTTAGATACAATATAATAGTTGTTCTCGTCTCACAAACAACAATATGATCTCTCAGTTTGGATAACAGTATCAAAGAAGATATCAACTTCACTTGTAATAGTCTTCGAAGTAATGTTGTAATTCCTCATGAGTCTATTTAATGGTGAATAGTAAACTAGATCGTTTCTCACAAAGTAATTTATAGGTTCCTGTTCGTGGTATTCTTGATGGTAAGGTTATATTAACTTATGAAAGAAGCAGAGGCACATCCAAGTTACTTTCCAACAATAATTTTATAATAAGAATGTTGTTCCAGGTTGGCGGTGAATATGTTCACCGGTTCCTTCATTCTGCAGCAAGACAAGAGCGCCTTCCAAGCTGTCATTAACAATTGGTAATTATGAACACTTTTCATTCTACCTCGTAATAATGATTGTACGGCTCCTAACGGTATTAAGACCGCCTGTCCACTAAAGCCTCAGGCGGCTTCACAGCTTCGACGGTTTCAGCGGCGAGCGCTTAAGGCGAAGCGTGACAAGAAGCTCAAGGGTGTCAAAGTGGCCGAACCTTGGCTTGGTTGGGCTGTTTCAATCTAAATATAGGTACTTGTATACATGTCTCTTCTCTTTGGGAGGAGGGAAGAGACATGCGTAGATATTTATACAGGTATGTATTTAGTATTATGTCAATTTTGGTCTACACTAACTAGCCAAGAAAAGAAAGAAAACCTGTTCGAACGTTATATTCCAAATTCCAATCGCTCATATAAATAATAATTTAATATACTCAATGCTTCTTTCAGATATAATATACCAAATTCGAAAATTATTAATTGTTTGTCAATATGTATTGCTAAATTGCACAGAAGTACTGTACTTTACAATAGCCATATTATTTTGTACCTATTGGCATTGTATTTTAAAAATAATCTTAATATTAGTCACTTTTAAGTTGTTTCAATAAAGTAGATCATACACGTACAGGTGCGGCACTCCGAAGCAGTCCTGGCGTCTGATATTCCGCGCTTCCACACACGGTTACTCCGCGCAGGCCTTCCACTCTCACTGCGATGGCGTCGCGCCCGTACTGCTCCTCGTCCAGGTTCAAAATACAACTTAACAGGGATTTAGCAGAGAGTTACAGAGGCTCCTGCCTCTGGAACCATACAATATAACTATATTAAAACTAGCTGTGCGTGTGGCTTCGCTCACGTGGACTACAGAATGCCCGCGCGAATCTTGCTGCCCCGCTCCCGGCTATTTTAAAGACAAAAATGCTTATTGTGGGTGTTCCTTAGAAGATAGATGTATACTGACTCTGACTTTTTGTAGGTCTTTTTAATGCTTATAATTATGTAGTACATTAATTTGCTTTAACTCTTATGGTTTACTCAGCATAAGCTATTTAAGCGCTTGAATTGATTCACCGTGACCAGTTTTTTTATTGTGCGGAACCCTAACTCTTTTTCTAAAATAAAAGTAGCCTAAGTTACTCCCTATATCATCAGTTATCTATCAGTGAAAGTCCCGTCAAAATGGGTGCAACCGTTTCGGAGATTACCCGGAACAAACAGACAGACAGATAGATAAAAATTTTAAAAATAGGATTTTTATTATAGGTATCGTATATATTTTCATATGCATTTAGTAAAAAAAAAACTGTTATTTTGACGTTACATACAGACACTTCCATTTTTTTGATTCTATAGATTACACACGTGTTAACAAAGAATGAATTAACATAAATGATGCACTTTTTTAAACGTCTTAAAACATATTCCATATTCAAAATTATTTGGAACCTTGGGAAATATAAGGTTGGAATTTTCAATTATAACCCAGCAGATGATTACTTTCTAGTTAATATTTCTATTCATCTTCACTTGTGAACAATAACCAAACTACATCACGTAAAATTCCACTAAAATTATACATAACATAGGTCCGAATAAAAAAAGCCTATGATTTAAATTTGAAATCACCACATGACAGTTTAAAATCAGCCAAAACTGAACTTTTACTTAGTGACTATTTTTTTTAATGTTCATCATTTATATTATGTACAGTTATCCCGCGGGGAAGTGATAGGCGGGTACTCGGAGGTGGCGTGGTGCGCGGGGGGCACCGGCGGCTACACCCCCGCTGAACGGTCCTTCCTGTTCGCACTCACGGATCCGCCCGCCCCAGCGAGATATACACTCCTCAAAAAACCATTCGCACTCTGCTACCATTCTGAGTAGGTTAACTTAAAGAATCAGATTTTATTTATATAACTATGGTGGTGAGCAAGCTTACGGCCCACCTGATGGCAAGTGGCTACTTTAGCTTGTGGGCGCTTGCAACACTAGAGCCATCACTTGCGCGTTGCCGAGCGTGAACCTCCTTGGTCCTTGGTAAGAGAGGTAAGGCACATGAAGATTTCTCTGTACTGGGGCAGGTTACGACAGGTGGAATACGTCCACCGTACAGAAGATCGCAGCCAGATAACCCGTGTAATCGTGTTTCGGTCGATCGCTAATTTTGTTTTTACAACAGTTGAATATGGTATTCCTAATAAATTTAATTGAAGTTTTATTATAAAATAAGGTTGATTTTACAGTTGCGGTCCAATATTCGGCGCAGGCGCAGATCTGCTGATATCTAGCAACTGCAATACTAACAGTGAGAGTTACAGCAACTTGCACTCATACGGAGACCAGATGGCGCCAGCGTCGCTCGCTTCCGAATACAACTTCACTGTTAGAGATTATGAAATATTCACAGTTAAACATAATTAAATCAATCGATCAAGAAATACTAATTAATGTCATTTCATTTTTTCACATTTAATACACTACAGAATTTAAAAGAATGATGGTGTTGCAGTCGTCTGATTTAAAACCTTAAAATCGCCAATTTACATCAAACTGATAATAGCTAACACTATAAATTATGCAAGGGAAACAAATACTACGTAGCGAAAGCAGTAAAAAACAATTTAGGGAGTATTGTTGCTACTTTTAAACTAAATCTTGTTTATTGCGAAAACATGAAAAATTTGTTTTTTTATATAAACGATATTAAAATGGCATTCTATTCATGAAATGTTCCACAATTTTGTAATAAAAACGCTATCTGTGAATGTATATGCGAACTATTAGTGTTATATTAAAACAAATTTTATCTTTGAAGTTCCTTTGTACCGCCAGATGGCATACGGGGAATATAATATTTAAACTTTTATTAATGTTTTAATTTATAATATTATTCTACATTAATATAATAATGTTAGAAAGTGCTATAATATTTTTTGTGTAACTATTTGCAGTCTGAGAAAAGTTCGTATAATTTTCTTTATCAAATAACTATTGACAAAAGAAACAGTCAGAGAAACTTATGTAGGCAGCAGAGAGATTTATTAAATAAGTGTGGGATACTGTTATCTGGAAAATATAATTAATTGTTGAAAAATCATATCCTGTCTGTACGAATTACAGTAAATAATTTCACTTTATTTTAATATATGAATTTATTTAGTATTCTTCATATTTTATAAAATCTTATCTTTATCCCCTTGCCCAATTTCCATTTTTTAAATATAGTTAGAGAAATAAAGAAATGTAGTTAATCGTCTTAGATTCTACAATAAACTTCATAAGCACCATACTGACTGGCCGGATACATACAGTATACAAACATTTCTAATAATTAATAAAGCAGATCAAATTTTTTGCCAGCTTTACTTGACGACTGGGATGTTTTTCGAACCAGTGGTAATGTTCTGACATTCATACTTATGCCATCTTAATGCTTAAAATGAATGCAATTATTAATTATATTAATAAAAACCATTTGAATTGTAACGGGTGAAAGACTATTTCTCATTGTAGTCTAAACGGGTATGACCATTAAAAATTTAGCCATGGGCTTTTTTATGAATAACACTGTAAATATCACCGTTTGTTATATCACCGTTTGTTTATATTCCCTTTCAATCCTTGCTTACTAATGGAGAAATTTCGAACTAAATATTTCTTTAATAAAATTGTTACTCTTAAAAGATTTTAGCGCCGCCACAAATGGCAAATTCAGTGTTGTATTTTGGTAACCGCATAGATAATTTACTTAGGTCAATATTCTTGAAGTCATAGTGTGGTTTAACCCGAAACTTTACTGGATAATACTGGTTTAGTAAAAACTGTTTCAATTTGCACGTCTATCTTTACGATACGCTTCGTTTTGCAGGGTTCAGTATAGTTTATATTTTTGCATCAATAATTGCTTTTTAGTTGCGATTGTTTGACAACTCCATTATATAGAAGGTACATACAAAGATAAATCACTCCTCTTTACCGAAGGGGTAGGCAGAGTACTTACGCTAACGAATATGTTAGGAGTGAAATTGAGTAACAGGATACCTAATCGTGTGTTAAGAGAACGTTGTTGTGTGAGAGAAAATAAAGTGACACGGTAGGAAAAAAGAATACTTAGATGGTTTAGGCATTTAGAGAGGATGAATGAAATATGAATGACTGGACAGATTTATAAGACGAGCGTGAATTGGAAGAGGAAGGCCTAGACGAACCATCCACGATCCAATCGAGAACCGTTCTAAAGAAAGGTCAGAATCAAGAGTACTATATAGAAGATATATAATCTTATAATAAAAAAGACAATTTTTGAACAAAAGGAAAACCAACTCCAATGATTCAAAGTTCAATGCCAATGAAATTAAAAGGTGGTCCGGTCCACACTTGAAGTATTGAGAAAGTTGGTTTACTTTTCTGTCAAAAAATGTCATATTATATAACAGTACTATTTAGATTATAAATACATAAAAAAGATGTTTTATCTCCTAGAAAAAAATATGTAGTACGTTTTTTTTTTAAATTTGGGTACTTTAATATTAATGTCTCTCTTCAAGACGGGAATCTCGGTGCTGAGAATCATGACTTCGCACACCGCTTCCAGAAACGCTGTAAGTTGCCTCTATCATAACACACTATCACGCCTATATTCCCTGAAGGGTTAGGCAGAGGTGTACTAATGTACACCTACAGTTCGCTGTGTATGTTTTTTTTAGGTCCCATGCAATAGGGGGCGAGCCTATTGCCATTAATCGGGCACAAAGCAAAACTCGGAGCTGCTACTGAGAATTTCATAGAAAAAACTCAATAATACTTTGCTCGACCTGGGAATCGAACGCAGGACCTCGAGCATAACAGTCGCGTTGGGGACCTCTACGCTAATGAGGACTATAATGGTTTTCTCCACGATGGACAATTTTTCTGACAAGCAGCTCCAGTCGATCACACGCTGGTTTCCACATTTTCCTCTCGGCCGTTTTCCCTCAAAGATTTCTAGCATAAACGGTTTTTCCAGTTTGTCGTTAATTAACTCTTGAAATATGGCCAAAATATAGCAGAATTTGGCCAACGCAGATTGCTTAACAATCTAGGTGTTATCTCCAGTCGCACTTCTCTGAAGATGGATACGTTGAAGCGAAAGGCCGTCCATTAGATGAGATGCAATCAACAACACCACATCTCGAAGGATTCTCTGTAGCTTTGATGGTCCAGAATTCTAAGCTATGCGAGAATATGGAGAAGACCAAAGTGCGAATCAGATGCAGGTCCAAGATTCAGGTGGATGGAAATGAATACCTACGTCCTACATAATATTTTATAATATCTAAGTATTTATTTCAATTATTTACATTAGAGAATTTACAAAGAGTGCTGAGGAACTCTAAAACATTACTGAAGTGTAGAGGCTCACCCGCGTTTCCAAATTTAATGTATAATTGATTTCAAAGCGACGCGACGCGACGCCCAGACAAGGTTTTCCCGGGTTCGGTGAACTTTCCGATTAGGTTCAAAATCTCATCCATCCACGCAAACCGAACGGTTACTTCAGACACGGCTCGTTAGCGGGCGCCACCGGCATCAGGCAAAACCAAAACCACCTACATTTACGTTTAGAGCGTGATAAGGATCTCATTAAAGACACAACCAATCTGCAGGTGTCATCCATGATGCCAAACAGTAACTGACCATATAACAGTAACTATATAGTTTCAATCGAAGTAAAAGTACAGTTTGCAAAAATCCAGCATCAAGAAATTAATATACTTAACAAAAGGAAGGGAGTATGGTCGCGAAAAGTACGAGAACTTTGAAAAAATAAAATAAAAACTTCGGTTACCATTCTTAAAAGCGTATTTATTTATATAGATAGGTGGTTTCCGTAAGGGTTTTTATTTTTAACGAAAGTTGAAAAATCTTCTGCACTGGAATCAAAACTAACGTAAGGATTTTTATGCGGTTGAATAGCGCGCGAAATTACTAACTAGTTTACTATATAGGTACTAGCGATCGCCCTAAGCTCGAAATTCGACCTGCGACTTTTTGATCATAGACTATTTTCTCTTTGACATTTGTTTAGGGGATCTAAGTTCAATGGCACTTGTCAGGTTAGGATTTGCAGTATTAATTTATTTTATATAATATATTAGTAACAAATATTATAGATAAATTTTAGCTTTCTGCACTCCATATAAATTTTAACCATGCCAAATCTTACAGTCGTTCGTGCACGCATATTAATTTAAAGATGTGTGTATGTGCAATGCTTAATTTAATTACAAAAATTGTGATAATGTACAGGGGGTTTTCCACACTTTTCCTTTGCTGACTGACTGACTTCACAATAATATGTTACGTACGTTGTTATATTCAGCTGATATTTCATCCAAAAACGCCTTGAACTGACGATGGTTAAGCCCTCGGGATCGAATAAAGTTGATGGTTTTTACTACTACATTCATAACATTCTGGAGTCGAATGGGCTTACAACACAAGTTCTGTTGGTGAATAATGCAATGAAGGACTATCAAATCATCTTTTTGCACATTTAATTCTGTTGCTTTTTCATTCAAAATTCTGATGAAACCTTTACTTAAGCCAACCATAGAAAGTGCATATTCCAATTAATTTTGACCATGGCAAGCCAAAACTTGTGAATACCTTTTGAACTTCAATAAAAATATCCTCCTCTGTAGTGGTTCCTTTTAGCGGCTGTAAAGCAAGCAATTCCTCAGTAACAGTGAACTCCTTATCAACACCTCGAACAAATATAGCCTGTTGAGTTGTGTCATACAAATCGGTGCTCTCGTCTAATGCTTCGGAAAATGATTCAAAACCAGCCATACGGTCAGTCAATGTTACATGTCAACATATCATTAGCCATCATTACTATACGTCGAACAACAGTTCGTCCTGACAAACTAATTTTTTCAAATTCATTTTTCTTTTCAGGACACAAAATACTGCAAACTTCTAACATACACTCCTTGATAAATTCTCCTTTGGCAAATGGTTTTAATACCTTTGCCAATTTTGAGCTAACTATAAAACTATAATATAATAGCTTTCACAACATTATAAAGTTGTGTTCTTTGTTTATGAAACATTTGTTGCTGTTTTTCCAAATTTGCGGTAAGATTCTGGATTTTATTTGTTATTAATTGTTTTGTCAGTGAGTGCAGCGTAGCATGCTTAGTTGAGTAATGCCTCTTTATATTGAATTCTTTCATTACTGAAATGGATTCATTACACAGTAAACAAATAGGCATTGTGCAAGATAAAAAATAATTCTTTAGTCCATTTTTCTTGAAACTGGCGACCCTCTGTATCTACTTTTCATTTCTTTCCACCAGACATCATTTTTGTTTACTTTTCCATTCAATAAACTTAATAACAAACTATAGTTAGTAACCACTCAAGATGCACACAAAGTCACAAAGCAAGTTGACGTCTCGAGCAGTTCGCTAGGATATCGCTTGTCCAAGTTATCACCTCGGTAGCTCAAATAGAACTGAAATAATGTTCCGAGGGCCATCCACCCGCTTTAATGAAGGAATAATCTGGAATAAACTAGTTTAGAATAATTGAGAAGCAATAAATCTTTTGATGTGTCGCCCGTGAGGCGGCAAACCTCAAAGAAATTGATCGAGCAAGCCGAGTGGCGGCGATTATCAAAGGGTGCCTTACTGTCACTCCCGTGAGTATAAGTACGTAATGTAATATTTTTTATTAGGGTTTTTTCAAAATATCTCGCAGGCCGGTTCATATCTTACAGCGGGCCGGATGCGGCCCGCGGGACGGTTCTTGCCCATATATATGCTCTATATGTTACACTATTAATATTAGATGATATTGCTGTCAAGCAATAATCATATATTGTTTCTCAAAGATGTTTCTTCCTGGCAACGCCATATCGTCGTTAATTCTTCGTCAAAATCTACATCGTGTTCATGACGATTAAAAACATTCTCCTTAGTAATGCCATCTGTTGGTGGTAATGAAAATATATTCAAGGCGCCATCTATTAGCAACCTGTTTAACTAATAGGACAGCTGTTAGATTGTTTACATTCTTTAAATGTACAAAATTTTCGCACGAGTCAGCTAGTCTATAGTATAAAGAAAGACAATATTATATACCTACGAGTATATTAGTGATTGAATTTATTACTGCATAGAAAGTGTGCTATCAAAAACAGGTAACCGCGGCTTATCGGCTCCGGTAAAACCAATCCTCTGTGGTTTTTCCGCACTTATCACGTAAAATGCGGAATCCCCATAATTGCTTATAAACAGTTTCCTTAGGATCGCACCTGTGAGTTGTCGCGTGCGCGGACAGTTTCCGCAGTTAAGCCATGCCTACACTGCAAATACGATAAATTACAATAATATGCAGAGTTATTTATATTATTAGGCATTATTAATATTTTACTTAAGATTATTTTTTTTACATGAATACTGCTTCAAATTTGCTTCTATAATGGGAAGTGGGAGGCAATCCAAAAAGTGATGACAAGGAAATTGGGGGATACAGTTTAGCATTGCAGCAAGTAGAGTTGCCAACTTTTTTATATCAAATATAGTATTTTCGAGGCTACTACCTGAAAAAAAAGTAGATGAAGAAAAAGAAGTAGGTTTGAATATTTTATTTTTTAAAGGAATATAATATTTACTACTTGATAAATGTACACAATTAATAAAATTGAAGTGTATGTTTGTAATATAACATAAAAATAAAATAATAGCTTTTTACTAAATGCATATGAAAGTATATACGATACCTATAACAAAAAAAAACCATTTGTAAAATCTGTCTGTTTGTTCCTTGTAATCTCTGAAACGGTTGGACCGATTTTGACGGGACTTTCACTAGTAGATAACTGATTTTGTAGGGAGTAACTTAGGCTACTTTTATTTTACAAAAAGAATTAGGGTTTCGCACAAATTAAATAAAACACGTAATGGTGAATCAATTCGGGCGCTTAAATGGCTTACGCTGATTAAAATTTAAGAGATATAGCAAATTAATATACAAAATAATTGTAGACATTAAACATACCTACTAAAAAGTCAGCGAGAGTATACATCTATATTTTAAGGAACACCCACAATAAGCATTTTTGTCTATTAAACAAAATTCACGCGGACATTCTGTAGTACACGCAAGCGAAGCCGCGGGCACAGTTAGTTTATAATATAATGATGATAATGACATGTAATAAAATTGACAATAATATACCAAGTCTCATTCAGAAACAGATAAATATCAGATTACGTTTTATTACTTACACCAAGAGATAAAGGCTGTGGCCTGCGTTTCGATCACGCATTAAAGAATTTAAAAAATTGCCTAATTTATTTATCCAATATTAATATAGTAGTTTCACCTACCTATACTACTACTATTTATTAGGGACTGGACTATTCAGCATCTACTGCTTCTTAAAAACGTTATACGCGCACTTACAACATTACAGCCATAGAGTTATTACGTCTATCATTGCAACACTGCTCGGGAGTTTTTGGCGCGATCTTGAAGTGACATGTAGTGGTTTTTATTTTTAATTCATTTACTTAGGTTTTTGACTCTATATTATGTAATATTGGTGACGTTTTGCGTGATATAGTTTGGTTTTTGTGCATAAGTGAGGTGGATTATAAATATAAGCTGAAAACATTCATTCCGAGATCCCACAAAAACTTCCTAGAAAGTTCTAACAAGGGAGCCACCATCTTGTTAGGATACTGTATCGTCATAACACAGAACAATATAATCCACTCGATAATGGTAGTAATGGTCTTCATTTAAGAGGACCGGTTGCCAAGTTAGGAAGAAGAAGAAGAAGAACACTGCTCAGAGATCGCGATATGCACATTGCATACTGTCACACTACTCTCGCAGATAGTTTCCAATTATTGATTCTTATTGGCTTTAATTACACTGAACTGAAGTGAATGGTTGGTGGCTGATTTGCGGTCTGTATATACATATACATATTTTAAAGAATGTTCGAGAGGTGCTTTGTTACCTTGTTTGTCTAGCTTCAATGTTATATCAGATTGTTTGTTAGTGAGTGTTTGTGTGATGTACCGACGCCCCCGAGAACCTTCATAAATTAATTAAAAGAACCAAAAACAGGAAAGTTGAAAAAAGCGGCTGTAAAATGTTCTAAGTACCGGCATTGTTTACGTAACAATCAACGCACGCGCATTAGCGACTATTTTAATTGTTTTATATCGGATGTAACATTATGTACTTTAACATAACATTTCTTGCATCTCAAGTGGAATTTCAATGCGAATAAATAGCCGCAAATGAATCGCAGAACCTTATCTACCTAATCCTTTACACAAAGCAAAATTATTTATTTGTATGCGAACATACGATGCGAGAACTTTATTTCTGTGTGCAAACGACTTTATTATAATGATCAGCATAGCATCAAAGTATACCGGTTCATTACTCACGGTCATAATTATTTTACATTGGATTACGAGCATTGTGCAATAATAATTATAGCATAATATTTATACTACCTATCATAAGTAGGTGGTTATATGATTACTAACGGATAAATCCACGTGCGCTTCTGTTTTTATTATAGAGACATCTAATGATAAAATTAACGTTACAACAAAACTAGTTTCGGTGGGAATATTTAAAAAGGCGAGTAACTGACGCACGGGTTAATTTAACAATGGTTTATGGGTAAGTTTCCTTTGCTTGCTTCTTTTTTTTATGGTACCACGTTAATAGCTCCTTGTATCTGGTGGTTTCAAAGTCCAGCATGGCTGTTTGTATGTCCGGATTTGAATGAAAAACAGTTTTACGGATTTTATAATTATTTTTTTACACGGGTAGCTTACGTAAGTTACATATATCATTGTTCAATTGATATAATGTTTATTTGCTAGCTATAAGAATTGTCAATACACTTTTAGAAATTTTAAACAAAAAAAAAAAACAAAAAAATTAAGTCCTATAGTTCTCAACCAATGTTACTGAATTTTTTTGTACACGGGAAATCTATATATTTATACGTGAAGCAAAAGCTTACGGTACCTTTTTAAGCGAATTGCGTGCACGGAAGACTGAGATTTGGCATGGTTAATGTTTATATGTAGAAGGAGTGCAGAAAGTTAAAATGTATCTATAATATCTGTTACTAATATATTAAATTAAATAAATTAATACTGCGAATCCTAAACTGACCAGCGCCATTGAACTTAGACTCCCAAAAATATTGACATTGTCATTCAACGAAAAGTGACAGCAAGTAGTGTAGATAATACTCATTGTTTAGGTTCATGAATACTGAAAATGTCAAACAGAAAATAGTCTATGACCAAAAAGTCGCTGGTCGAATTTCGACCTTACGTCGATCGCTAGTATATGTATAATTTCTCAATTATTGATAGACTGTATGAATTTTTATTGATACGAGTAAAAATAAAATTACTACATGAACATAATTACTGCTATGTAACAAACGCGTGTGTAGATACCTAACCTATACAATTAATTATGTTTGATTAATTTGCCACTTATTACCTACCAAAGATTAATTTACGCTGAGCACAGTAGCGGCTGCAATATGTGTTCGCTAGATAGTCTTGAAACGGATAATAAGCTGAAAGTTTGTATTATCATCATTTTGCTAGTATAGTTTTCCCTCCAGATTCGTGGTAGCTACTTACGTCAATGGATTGCTCAAACATATCACTCGCAACCCACAGCCCGCAACCCACGTACCATTATCGCGACAGGTGAGTAACTTTAGCAAAGTAAACTATGGTCAGTTACGTCATTACGTCATATGTTAAGAAAACGAGCTTCGCTAAATTGCTTTATTATTGTGATTCCCCTTATGACAATATTTCGTAATGAAATATTAAATTTTACCTTCATTGACGGCGCTTATATTTTTTCATTAGGGGTTTTCAATGTTTTAATTACTCCCATGTTTATGAATAACTGAGATTTATTCAGGAATTTTGTTTAACAGTAGGTATGTGACTTTAATATTAATGTTCATATTATATTTGTAATCTCTTAAAAATAACTGTTATTGTTGCATGCACTGTGAATAAAAATAATAATAGATTGTCAAAAACTTTCACTGAAAGTGGCTTTTGCTTCGTATGATTCATTTGGTGATTCACTTCTTTTTATACGATTGATATTGAGAACTGCCGATAGATAGCGCTAGTAATATTCATATTAAAGTAAAGGAGGCGTGGCCGCGGCTCCGCACGCGTTTGTTACTACGCACTAAGATATTGTTGACAATACATATCCCGATACGATATAATTGAGGAATGGCATGTATTTTCCGTGTACAATTTGCATCAAAATCGGTTATAGAATATTATTCTATTCTACGATTTCTAATAACGATTCTTATAGCCTCTCAATTTATAGTACAATGTATGCTTCCCGTCTATAAAATTTAATCAGAATCGGTAGAGAATTTATGAAAATTTAATTTTTTAAACTTATTTTTTTACGACGTCTAGAATTAATATTGGCACATTTTATAGTCCATAAATTATGTACCTAATTATTACCTAATGTACATTGAAATCGGTTAACACTTAATAAATTTTAATATATTTGTTTATCTTTTTTTACGATTACTTAAAGTATTACTGAAAATTTTCATAGCATCATTTATGGATTGATTTATACTTCCGGTGTACAAAATTTCATAAGAATCGCTGAAGCCGTTTTTGAGTTAAATCCGGACATACAAACAGAGAGACAGATAACATTTATTTTATTGGCATATTTGTGATCAGGAACAGTCACCAGAACTAAATAACGAGTCGACTGACACCAAACATTCTTTTTGGCTTAGCCATAGTCGGTTAAAAAGAAAAGATAATCTATATATATTAATACGTGAAGCAAAAGCTTTCGGTACCTTTTTAAGCGTATTGCGTGCACGGAAGTCTGAGATTAGGCATGGTTAAAGTTTATATAAAGAAGGAGTGCAGAAAGCTAAAATTTATGTATAATATCATTTACTAATATAAAATAAAATAAATTAATACTACAAATCCTAACCCGACTAGTGCCATTGAACTTAGACCCCCCTAAAATATTGACATTGTCAGATATTGACAGCAAGTGATGTAGATAATACTCATTGTTTATGAATACTGTAAATGTCAAACAGAAAATAGTCTATTATCAAAAAGTCGACGACCTTAGGGCGATCATTGGTATATTAAATTAGTTCTCCGCCCTCGACTACACTTGAAGACTTTAACATTTACTTAAAGGTTTCTGATTTTAATTGAATTTGAATATTTTCATGTCTATCGTTTTTCTATAAATCAAGAAATTGTAGAAAGCTCCCGACAGAAAGTTAGAATTCAATCAATGTTATATACCGTGCTAGTGAAGTAATGCTCTTTACGGGGGTTATAATACCCCAACAGAGTTTCAGTCCGTCCCTGGCAACTCTCGTCAATCTGACGCCAAAGGAGCTGGTAATTTCCTCTAATTTCACGGTCTAGTGCCGGCCGCCGACAGCATTGTTTAAAGAAACCGCTTAACCACTTCTCCTAGGTGGTAGATTTACTTTTGAAACAATTGGGGATTTTCATGGTTAGACGGGATTTCTGTCGGCCCAGCGACCACAGCCGCCACGGTACGTTACGATTCTGCTAGTCATTCAGCAGCTTTCAATATTTTCAGATTTTATATTGTACAGTTCTTAGAATTCAGATAGTGTTAATTTGGGCGGATATCTGTTGATTTTTTTTAAAGTTACCTATTCACTTGATACGGAAGTAAAATGATAATTACTTGAATTTTTATTTAATGTACTGTTATATTTTATTCTTTACCTATGAAATTGCCGTTTTGTATTAAAACAATTTAAACGATTTTTTTCATTAATTTTTTATTTGTATTAATCGAAGTAATCACCCATGCAATCAATGCATCTTTGCCAGCGCAGTGGCAGTTTATTGATGCCCTTCTTAAAGAAATCAGCTGGACGGGAGGCAACAAATTCTTCAAAGGCATTTTGTACTGCCTCTCGGGTATTGAATTTTTTTCCCGCCAAGGAGTTATCCAAATTCTGGAAAAAGTAGTAGTCTGTAGGTGCAAGGTCTGGTGAGTAGGGCGGATGACGGAGAACTTCCGACTCCAGTTCTTGCAACTTGGAGACCGTCTGCTGTGCAGTATGAGGTCGCGAGTTGTCGTGCAGGAGCAGCAGAGGCGAGCGATTGACCAATGCTGGTTGGAGATGTGCCAGCTTCTCCATCATTGTTCTTCACAGTACACATATGCAGTAATGCTCACCCCGTTTGGTAAGAAGCTGTGATGAATCACACCGGCGCTAGACCACCAAACAGTGACCATTACTTTTCTAGGGGTAAGTTTTCGTTTAGGGCATTGTTTAGGTGCTGAACCAGGATCCAACCAACTTGCTGAGCGCTTGCGGTTATCAAACAGAATCCATTTTTCATCGCAGGTAACAATGTGGTTCAAAATTCCTTCATTTGTGTGTCTGTTGAGCAGTGCAAGGCACGTCTCGACACGTACTTCGCGCTGGCGATCATTGAGTTCGTGGGGCACCCATTTGTCAAGCTTTTTTACCTTGCCAATTTGACGCAAATGGACCAATATTGTTTTTAGGCTAACGACGAAAGCTGCTGCTAATTCAGCCGTAGATTGTGTATCATCAGCTTCCACAATCGCCTTTAATTCGTCATTGTCGACCAAAGTCTTCGGACGACCGCGAGGTTAATTTTTCAGGTCGAAATTCCCAGAACGGAAGCTAGTAAACCAATAGCAGGTGGTGCGTTGGTTTGTAGTGTTAGCTCCGTAAACGTCGTTGATGTTGCGTGCCGCTTGTGCCGTGTTGCTGCCACGACGGTACCTACTCATATTCCATAATTACTCGAATTTTTAACGTATCCATGATGACAAAAAAGATTGAAATGCGATGAAAATGTAACACTAATCAATAAACAAATGACTACTTTTGGAAAAAGAATTCCATGTTTTTAAAATAAAATTAATTTGAAATTAGAATTCTTAGCCAAACAAAAATTATTTTACTTTGAAATGACCAGTACTGCAGAACGAAGTATCTTTACAGGTATCCACATCATATAATATATTAGCTGTGACTTCATACGAGTGGAATTTAGTGTTAACCTCCTTTCTACAGACTCTTACGAGTTGAATTTTGAAAACGCCGACAAACACACACACACACTATCGTTAATGTAAAAGTTTAAAATGTAATTTATGTACTACTCTTTAATATAATTATATTCTAACTATTTTACAATTTTTAAAATGTGCTGTGAACTTTGTATATCCTAAATAAATAAATAAATACGTGTTTCAGTAATTGTGTCCAAATATATTAATATCGATTGTTCAATAAAACTGAGCCCAAATATATTATTTCCCGTACAAACTTTATCTACAGCTTTTTCAAACCTTTGTATAGTAACTTGCGCTACCCCGCGGCTCCGCACGAGTTTCTCACGCAGTAAATATTTTCATTCCGTATTTTTATTTTTACTCATACTATTGAGAATTCATGTAGCCTATTAATTGAACAATGACATAAACTTTTCGTGTACAAAACTTCATAAAAACCGGTCAAGCAGTTGTTTAATGCAATACAGGCATACAAACAGTCGGACAAGCAAAAATTTGAAAAATATGCGTGTACATATATATATATAACTACAGATTCATTGACATACATAATATATAGACTGAATTAATTCTCACTTTACATAGAGTTGCCTACAATCAGGATTAGTTCTTTTCATCAAACAAAATTTGTAAAATTTAGAGATACGAATATATTCCTGGTAGGCGATGGTTCTGTACCCGGGATTAAACCGCAAACCTTCGTGGAAAGGGTTTCAGGTAATATTTGATATTGTTGACAATTCATATGCCGTATCAGATGAGGAATGGCGTGTATTTCCCGTGTACAATTTTCATCAAATAATTCTTTTTATTTCTTTCTTACCAAAAGCATAAATAAATTCCTAATTTGAGACATGACGGGTTTTTTTATACTGTACTTTCACCCGAGTTTTATTTTTACCATATGTGGAATACCACAATGAAATAATGCACTTGTAGCAAATCTGTGTAATCCAGATAATTTACAATAGGTATATCGCTTAGAATATATAAACACCCGCGAGCCGCGATTGACAGCGCACGTCATATTTATATAATAAAATAAAACAGTAACTATGCCGTACTGCGTAGTTCAAGATTTTAAAAACACTTAGTACCTATTGAAACAATTTAACCAACTCAACTGGCTAGATCATCAAAGCACAAAGGTCCAAATTGTAATGACAGTTTTATGATGGAGATAGACAACACTATAATGCTATAGTGATAATAACTGTACAGTAAGTCTGTAAACGTCGATTAGCTATGATACGGCTCATGCTGGTCACAACAATATAACCGCAAACCTGATGCTTGGTACAATAGCAAATATTAATGTTTTTTTTTCTTTTTTTTTATATAGCTCATGTCCTCATAACTATAATCAAACTTAAATGGCAGTACCATTTCGCAAGGTCACTCATATATAGGTTATATCCAAACATTAGATCGCCTCATCAGTAGCAGCGTTTGCTAATCTCATCCTACAGACCCTAACTGCAGAAGTACCAAAGTCATACCTATTCCTGCCACTAAGTAAATGTGTTCGTGATGCCATATTCCGTTTAGAAATGTACTTTAGAACACTGAACAGAATACAAGGCATTCCAACAGATTCCTCAGGAGTAGCAATTGACGTCAATTAGGACTCCTATATGAGGTTGGTTATAAATGTTATAATTAGGTATAGGCCATCATTTACCATCAGGTGGAACTGTGCGCCTTTTTGCTACTTGGTATCAAAAAAAACTGACGTTACTTCTTAACACCAGTAAAAGTTATGGTGGTGGGGAAAGAAAGAAAAAATGTTTATTATATGTTGAAAACAAAAACACAATATTTTACCAGTTCTAAATAACCGAAAAAGATTCTAATCATGGTCTGGTCTAATCTGAGGCCTGTAGTATGTAGTTTAGGTTCGGGTGAAAACCAGCGTTATAGTATTTTTGCTATAGCATATGCTGAGGTGAGGTCCTTTTTGATCTTGAGTACGGCTTCTGTATGTATAAATGTGTAAATTTAATTAGTAATATTTTATTGCGATCTATTGTTTAATGTGTTGTGTTAATTATGTCCGTATTTTCATTGTCAAATAAATCTTGTTTCTTTCTAACTCAGGGTGTGCTACATCAAGTTGCCATATTGATGGTTTTCAGCTGGACCCACACTAAGACTGATGGTCTTTGAAAATACAATGGCCACGAATAGTAAAATGGATCATTACAAAGGTTATCTGCACCAATTAATATACGTTACATGATTTTGCAGTTTAATTAAGAATTGCGAACAAATTGTTTATAAAATTTAAATTAACAAATAACAGAATAATAAGTTCAAAGTCCATAAAAAGTATGTTTCAAACAGTGTGTGGTGAAGAAATGATTTGTCTTTCTCAGTAGCAGCTCGGAGTTTGGTTTCGTGCCCGATTAATGGCAATAGGCTCGCCCCCTATTACATGAGACCTAAAAACATACTCGGCGAACTGTGGGTGTACATTAAGTACCTACACCTCTGCCTAACCCTTCGGGTAATACAGACATGACGGTATGTTTCCGAACTGATGATAGCTTTAAGGTCTACAGTACCAGTGTCAAGGCGTAACTGAATAAAGCTTATTTGGTTTTGTAGTCAAAGGTTTTCCCTCTATGAATTATGTGTATCTTCCAATTCCGGGCAAGAAATAGTGCGATGATATGATACTCGTATTATTATGACATCATTCGGTTGAAGCACAATTCGGATGCTGTCAGAGACCTCTTCCATTAAATATTATTGAATAAATTACTTCGTTCCGTTTGTCACCAATTAGACGGTAGCACCAGATTTACAGAGAACTTTACCGAGATGAGTCAATGGTCTGACCAAAACCAAGCTTACATTGTCAAAATTTATTAGAAATTTATCTATTATTCAGTTATTTTGCTATTATAGTATTTACGTCTATCTCGATGATTGTAGACTTACTAGGGATTGAGCTTCAAAGATAATCTCCCATTACTCGCCTCTATTCGAAGTTCTTGTTTTTGTTTCTCGACTGTTTCTGCTTTATTCTAAATTATTTTCAGATAGGCTGTTCGGTGGTAATACCAATAATGTTGATGTTCTGTAATCTATATAATTAATAAAATTGAAGTGTCTATTTGTAATGTCAAAATAACAGCTTTTTACTAAATGCATATAAAATGCGATAGGTACCTACAATAAAACACCCATTTTTAAAATTTTTGCCTGTCTGCTTGTCTGTTTGTTCCGTGTAATCTCCAAAACGGTTGGATTGATTTTGACCGGACTCTCACTGTAGATAGGTGAATTTATAGGGAGTAACTTAGGCTACTTTTATTTTAGAAAAAGAATTAGAGTACCGCACAAATTAAAACTGGTCACGGTGAATCAATTAGAGCGTTTAAATGGCTTACTCTGAAAATCATAAGAGATATAGCAAATTAATGTAGTAAACAAATGTAGACATTAAAAATACCTACAAAAATTTCTGGGAGAGTATAAGTTTATCTTCTAAAGAACACCCATAATAAGCATTTTTGTCTTTAAAATAGCCGGGAGCGGGAGAGCATGATCCGCGCGGGCATTCTGTAGTCCACGTAAGCGAAGCCACGGGCAGAGCTAGTGTTCAATAATGTAGGACGACTAGTTGCCGTCACTATCTGAAGTTAGGCTGAGTGATGTTATTATGCGGGTTTTTTAATTCCATACTGTCCATCAAAGTAAATGCATGTTCATAAATGACAAATTAGAACAACACTATTGCATCACGGAGTAAAATATCTCGTGGTATTTAAAACTTATTGCTCAGCGAGGAACGAGATATATAATATTCATATTTTGAATTTTAAAAAATATGTTGAAGAAACCATAACTTTGTTCACTTTCTTATGACTGGCAAGCTTAAGTTAAAAAAAAAACTTCTAAATCATTTAGGTGTGTTCCAGAGTGTGCACTTAACGCGCGTCTTAAAGGACCCCACTGACTAACAGTTGGCCGGACGATATTAGCCTGTCAGTTAATCGTAATAGGTCACATATTTACAGTTCCATCTAAGGTTTTGGACTGACGGCTTAAGCGAACTGCGAGTGTGTGACCACGAGTCTCAGTCGACAGGTATCGGCAGGACAGTCCGCAATCTGAATGGTAATTCAAACACACACTTCACACAATCAGTCACACTGCGTGAACTGACGAACTGCTTCAGTGTTGAACTGCCGATTGCCGACGGTCACCTTACTGCAGGTAAGAATCGCTCAATGATTGTACTATACTGACATTGGACGGAAGGCCGTCTGATCAGAAGTTAAATTCTAGTCAAATGGTAAACATATGAAGTATAAAATATATTATATTTAACTATTGCAATAAAATATTTAATATGACTATTTTTTTGATCAGTTGAAACAGCAAAAAAGTTTTCTTCAAGGTTTAAGTTACTATCGGTTTTCATAATTTACATTTTATTAAAATGACTTTCATTATTTTTCTGAAACCTATATACATATTACAATATACAATTAATAAAATTGAAGTGTCTGTTTGTATGTAATGTCAAAATAACAGTTTTATTAATAAATGCATATGAAAGTATATACGGTATTTATATCAAAAAACCAACTTTTAAACTTTTTGTCTGTCTGTCTGTTTGTTCCAGGTAATCTTCGAAACGGTTAAACCTATTTTGATGGGACTTTCACTGTGAGATAGCTGATGTTATAAGGAGTAACATAGTTCATCAATTCGGGCGCTTAAATGGTTGACGCTGAGTAAACCATAATAGATATATCAAATTAATGTACTACATATTATAGACATTAAAAAACCAATAAAAAAGTTATCAACAGTATATTTCTATCTTCTAAGGATAATCGAGAATAAGCATTTTTATCTTTAAAATAAACTGGAGCGGGGGGCACAATTCGCGCGCGTGCCTGATCGACGGCATTCTGTAATCCACACGAGCGCAGTCGCGGGCACAGCTAGTTTTAAGTATAATAGAATATAGTAAATCACTTTTCAAATCCAACGCAACCAATCAGCAGCGTGTGATACATAACGAAATATTGACGAATCATGTTGCATCGCATTACGACCAATGAAAATGCATTTACGATGCAAGTGTCGGATGTACCTAATCCTTTCGGTGGTTTAATGTAAAGTTTAAGTGTGTGTCTTGTTACATATTGATCATTAGTCATAATGGAACTGACCTACGACACTATTGTAACCCTAACCTACAAGTCATCCACTACGTATATATTAATTTTATATTTAGATAGAAAAGAAAACATCTGTAACGAAATGTTTAGTTTCTTATACTTGGAACAGAGGCGTGGCGTACACCAAACTTTATGTAGATGGAGAGTACCAGAATAAAGCCAGTTTTAAGAGTAATTTTCATTTTTATAGTAAACTAGCTGACCCGCGCAAATTCGTCTGCATCATGTAAGTAAGAGAGAGAGAGAGAGAGAAAGGGTTAGAGAGAGTAGGTCGTAGGCACTGTATTATTAGGTGCCTCCAGCCTCCCACATTATTCTGCATGATAAAAATGCGCTCGCGATACTTGATCATTATTTTGCTGCCGAGTTATTTGAAAACTGTGATATCTCCTAAGATATTCGTTTAAATCAATTACTATAAAGGGCAATTTTGTTAAGAATTAAATACTTGTGATAAATAGCGTATTTATTTCGATAAAGATTAATACCATGTATATAAAAACACCTTCGCAAATAATTCATTAATTTAGAACAAATTTTATTACCATGAAAAAGTTATATTGAGTAAACCTTAACAGATAGTCATATGCTATCGCAAACTTTTTTTGAACTTTTCATTAAATCGTGAAGCTAGTTAATCAATTTTTTTTTTAAATGACGATGTGGCTGATGATGGTAGCAAGCTAAGCCTAGTGGAAACTGGCTCACAAGTGCAGCTGCCGGAATACATCTATTAGTGTTTGGCGACCGATTTTCAACTTGAGGGTGGTAACTACCCAGGCGGAGATTAGAAAAAGCCCTACCACCATGCCATGGTTTCATCACGATACCTTTTCACAGGGCACTTGAGACTTATTGCAGAGATTCGAACTCAAGACGATCAACGACCAACGGAGCCATCATTGCTTCCATGCATTGTTATTAAATATTGCAAATAATTATTAAAAGTATCGATTTTTTTTATATCACGTCGATTCGCAAACTATCCAACATTGTATCAACAAGCTGCTCTGATCTGTCAAGTTCTACGAGTGCACAATCTACTTGCCTGTCTCACTTTCAAGTTTATAGTCACCTAACTGGAGAAGAACTTGGTATCTTCATAACTTTACTAAAGGTGTATTTTTAATATCAGTTATAATACGAGATCATTAAAAAGTCAACATTCCAAAGGTAACACGCTTGGGTGTCCAATGCGATAACTAAAAAAAATATTATAAAAGCGTGTTCAGTTGATATGGGGTGCGCGTGCGCAACATCACGTAGGTCCCATGGACTACAAGGGCCCGGGCACGTCACCCCGTTCCACTCCATTGTTGCAAGATTACGGAAATCTCTTCTCTGTACAGTCGAGCTCAAAATATTGCTATACTCGTGGTTAGTAAAACACAGTTTGTTCGATTCGAATCGACGCGGAGTCCGTAAACACTACTAACTGAACCACCATTACTTCAAATGTAAATTAAGGTGGAGAAACACTAAAGCTAGAGGGATTTTCATCTTGAGGCTATTAGCTAGCGAGGTGAGAATTAGAAAACGCCCAACCACCATGCTGTGGTGTATTAAGTATTACGACCAAGTAACTGATAATAACAATAATCACTTTCGGGATGGTAGGGTTGTACAAACAAACTGGGTCGCGACCACCATACGTGTGTTGAAAAGCCTGTCAGAGTTCGTCGTAAATTCTCTTAAGCAGTGTTGGTGCATAACCAGTTTCTATTCACACTGTACACCACCATAACAGCGACGACTGCCGACAAATTCTTAATCTCTCGATGGTCGCTACTGTTTTTAGATTATAATATACTTACCATCGGATACAGTGTCACTTTGCACAGTTACTATAAAAAAAAAACTTTATAAGGAATTCTGTAGGCGACTGTACAGCTAGCTATGTGTGTTCTATTCTTGCATAGGTCATTCACTGGAAGCAATTTGGTTCAGATAATTACTGATAATATGTATTGCTTATAGATAATATTGTGGTTGTAGAATGGTTGGAGCAATGTTATGACCAGTGTAATACCTAGGACTGTTAAGGACTTTCATAAACAATTCACGTACATTGACTAATTTTAATTTAAATTGAAGTAAATAGGGCTGACGGTGAAGGGGTGAAGAACCCTATAAGTCGGAGCAAAAGATTCAAAACATATTTGTAACGTGTCTGCGCTCGCAGGCAGTCTAAAAACAAATGTTTTAAATCTACCGCCATCTACGACGTTTCGTTCGTGACCAGTAGACTCCTCGCATCGCCGCGCTGGGCCGTTCGTGCTCGCGTTAGTATAAACTGAGGAGTGGCGCGATGGCGATGCACACATTACTTTCAGATCACTAAATACACATACACATGTTTCCTTCCTTCCTCCTAGGAGGCGGGGAACATGTATATGTGTATATGTTAGTTAGCTTGAATTTACGGATAGGGAATTAGTCAGATCGCGGCAACCGCCCAAGCCGAGGTCCGGCCACTTTGGCATCGTTGAGCGAATTGTCTTTACTTTCGCGGCTGAGTTCCTTATGCGTATGCCGACAAGTCATGGTGAAGTTGTAAAAGCCGTCAGAGGCTCCAGGGCCCCTAATGCTAACAGTATAGTCAGTCAGAAAAAAAAGCAATGCCACACACTTTATTATGGAACGTCGTACAGTGCGGATGCGCTATATGTTCGTTTTACTGTGATCAGTCTGTGTTTGAAACAGCCATGTATTTGTAATTTGAATTGGTTTTATGATGTTCTAGCAACCGACCACTACTTTGTTTGCTTTAATTAATAACACTCAATATAAATAATGAATGCGCAGTCTTCATAGTCTATAACCATCATCGTGGTTGTAGTTTTTTCCTAGTGAAAAAAACGGAAAAGTTTTTCTAGAAAATACCTAGCTACTACATCCAAACTCATAAACTTCATCTCTTTATAAAAAAGTACTATAGATAAGATTATCTTTTATAACAAATAGAAATACTTTATTATAATAATTTTCACTCAGAAAATTATCCTACATTACGTCATTGTGAAGTGAGTTGAATATGTCGATCGCTGGTTTATACTTCGGTGTGACAAACTAATTGCTCTAAATTACTTATTTGATTTCAGTGAAACTATATCAAAACATAAAAAGTTACACTTATATAACCAGCGAGACCAGTGGCACATAATTTTAATTCATACTTGAAAAAAATGTATTTTGCCTTCGAATTTTATTACTGAGCGTTAGTTTACTATTTTCAATTCAGAACAAAGGAAGTTGACGATGACGAAAAATAAAACGATGAGACATTTTCTGTTGCTTGTTTATAGAAAGCGCGCGAATTGAATGCAGAGCTAAGGAATTTATTGGTGCTGTGACCTAATTACAGGGTGGGCCAGAAAGATTTGCGAATTAAAAAAAATAATTTAAAATAAAACTAAATACAATACACATACACATCTTTATTTCAATTAAAATAGACATCTGGGAAATTTATTTCTTAAAAATTACATCATTCAGGTGTGCACCATTCCGCTGCAAACATTCCTCGAATCTGAACCTCAAATTGGTAAAAACTCGCTGACACATTGCGCGAGGAATAGTTGCCATTTCTTCTTGGATATTTATCTTCAACTGGTTAATCGTGGCTGGGTTATTGGAGTAGACTCTACTTTTCAGGTATGCCCACATGAAAAGTCCGGTGGCGTTAGATCCGGACTTCTAGGCGGCCGGTCATGCGATGTCACCTCGGCGCGATATCAGTTTCCCAGCAAACATCTCGTTTACGGCCGCCAACGAAGCATTAGATGTATGGCATGTCGCACCATCTTGTTGAAATCACGTCGCACGATTATAAGCTTCAAATTGTTACAGTTGCGGAAAGAAAAAATCCCTTAACATAGCTATGTATCGGTCGGAATTTACAGTGACGGATTTCCTTTGTTGATTGTAAAAAGAAACAGGGTCCTATAATTCCGTGTGCTGATATGGCCGAATCGTAGTAGTAGGGATTCAGTTAGATCGCGACCTATTCGCATACGTGACGACCGCCCGAGCCGAGGTTCGCCACTCTGGCACCCTCGTGCGGGTCGTCCAAAACACTTTCGCGGCTGAGTGCCCTCTGTAGAATTATTGCTGTCGATAAATTTCAATGTTGTTTTATATTTAACATCATGAAAAAACAAGGTAATCAATTTATGAAAGGTTTTTTATCAAAAATTACACGGAGAAATCAAACGAAAAAAATTAAAAATCTAAATCATCATCAGATTAATTTTTCACCAGTTCCCGTACTTGGCGAGGAATAAAAAATGTTTTTTTTTTAAACAGAAGTCGAAGGACTGCAGATCAGTCATGATTAAAAACAAAAAAAAAAAATTACCGCGGGGCCGTAACTCAGTAAGTGTACGATAGTTGTCAAAAACAGCACTCGCATCACTGCAGTAATTGTGCGTGAGGCGGGGCGTGCGGATGGCGGGGGAGTAGCTCCCGTTCTCCAGCACAAGCCCCGAATGCATTCAACTAGCGCGCTCAGTATAGTCGGTTATCACCCCCAAGTTGAAAAATGCTTTGTTGAGCGATTATCCATGTCTTTGTATCCATAACATTTCCTAACGCTAACATCAATGGTGAATGTTCAAAGCCAACCTACGAGATCAGAATCCTCTCTATAACCTCACTCCGTTTATAAAATCATTTTTGTGTCGAGCATTGAATTTGTACTTATTTCTGTTAAAATATCACCGGTATGTATCTTTATTTTGTTTTATATTAGTAACATAGCTTCAAACGCAGCGGAGGCCAATCATTAATCTATGATTAGTAAGTTGTATTTACATTTGCACAATTTCTTCTTAATTTCACGAATGTCGAGTTCCCAATTTTTATGGCGCACGTGCCCCATAGCGCGTTTGTCTCGCTGTACATATGTCAGCAAACAAGACAGTGCGTTTGGTTGCAGACTTCCAGTTGTGTAATGTTTGTAAAGTAGCTGTCGTAGCTGACATGCCAGGTCGGGGACAGTTTATACGCAATATCTTTCACAGCTATATTGGTTAGTTTAGTGATGCCCATATTTACCATTTACACCGAAGGTATATAGACACACTCAACCTTTATATTAATTAGTAATCTGTTTTGTAATATTATCTATACATTAATACGTGAAGCAAAAGCATTCTACCCCTTTTTAAGCGTATTATTTGCACGAAAGACTGAGATTTGGCATGGTTACAGTTTATATGGAGAAGGAGTGCAGAAAGCTAAAATTTATCTATAATATCTGTTACTATATTAAATATAACAAATTAAAACTGCGAATTCTAACCCGACTAATACCATTGAACTTAGACCCCCTAAAATATTGACATTGTCATTCAACGAAAAGTGACAGCAAGTGATGTCAATAATACTCACTGTTTATGAATATTGTAAATGTTAAACATAAATAGTCTATGATCAAAAAGTCGCTGGTCGAATTTCGAGCTTAGGGCGATAGATAGTAATAATAATTATATCATTACTCCTTAAAACATCATCTATCTGCCACTGAAATTCCCGTCAAAATCGGACCAACCGTTTTGGAGATTAACCGGAATAAACAGACAGACAGTCAGACAAAAATTTTACTAATTGGTTTATTGTTATAGGTACCGTAAATAATTTCGCATTTAGTGAAATGCTGTTATTTTATGTTATGTTGTTTATTTGTACAGATATAATAAAATGAGTTATTGCATCCGTATATACAATAACTTACAATGTTATAGAAATTAGAATGTTTTTCTAAGAAGCACTTATATGTGTGGAGCCTAAAGTAATTTTTTAAATTTAAACAATTTGATTACAGATTTGGAAAATCAAATAAATTTTACTCCAAGCTTAAAATTAACTTACGATCAGAAGTCAGTAAGCTTGTAGTACCACAGTATCGACCCACAACTTATAATAATAATCGTATAGTGAATATTGTAAAATATAATTATTAAAACCGCAACAGGGTTGTTGACACGGGTAGCGACGGCCGCGGCGGCGCGGCATACAAATCTTTTATCGATGATATGACTGTAACGCTCACCCCTCCCGCCATCCCTCAGTCCTGATCTCAACTCCATTATATATCTTTTTTTTTTTTTTTTTTTTTTTTTTTGAACTGACTACACTGTTAGCCTTAGGGGCCCTAAAGCCGCTGCGGCTTTTACAGCTTCACCGGACTTGGGGGCGAGCGCAGAGGGCACTCAGCCGCGAAAGTTTTGTGGACGACTCGCACGAGGGTGCCAAAGTGGCCGGACCTCGGCTCGGGCGGTCGTCGCGTTCGCAAATAGGTCGCGATCTATTCGAATCCCTACACCTACGATTCGACATTATATATCAGGGAACGTCAACATTTTATACATGCAGTCTTTCGTTATTTACATTCTTTTGGTAATATATTTATCTTTTATAGACCCTTTTCTTTAGTATTAGTATAATAATCTATATTTATAATACAAGAATAAACAGTCGAAATTTGTACATTATTTTATCTTGAAATAATTTTCAAAAAAATGCAATAAATGGTTTATGGAAGTGTTTTATTTTCCAAGAGTATTTATAGATGGCGCTGTACGGCTTAGCTTAAATTATCATGAAATTGATTTGATAGTTATTATCACATTTAAGTATATTTTCTGTAAGCACTTATATTAATAATTTAAGGCTGGGCTTTTTTTATTATTTTCAAAGTTTTTAATAGATTTTAACGTCATTTTTAAATGATATGTTTAAATATGTGTCTGTAATGTATATAGTATAATAAATATGTAATGTATAATCTAATAATGTGTAATGTTATAATTATGAGTATAATATGGTAACTAGTATGAAAGGTCCCCAAGAGACAGACATTCCTAGTTTAAGGACCATTGTTAGAATATAAGTACAATGTAGTTTTAGTTAAATAAATGTCATTTCAAATTCAAATAAAAATGTAATAAAAAATCATCTCATGTTGATCCCATTCATGTTGAGCTGATCTAATTCGAATCTATTCAATCAACATTTTCTACGATAGATGTCGTTATTTATTGTTTACGCTATCAAGATTTTTATTAAATTACACTATACCGTAATGAGATTGAGGTGATTGGAGGTGTTTCTTAGTTGCTGTTTTTCATACACGAAATATACCAAGCGGGAACAGTTAGTATACATATATTTTGACATTTTACAGTGACAGTGGTCAATCGTCATATCCGACGCGGCTACCAAACTTCTTCTCGTCCAAAAAACCGCAATGTCTCAAAACTAAGGGTTTTGACCGTTGTGTGTTACCAGTGATTACATATGGTACTGAGACGTGATCGCTAACTATGGGCCTTATGAGAAAGCTTAAGGTCTTAGCTTGGACTTATTCTGCTTGATCGAATCAGAAATGAGGAGATCCGCAGAAGAACCAAAGTGACTGACATAATGCTACAATTCTTAGGACTTAAGTGGCAGTGGACAAGGCATGTAGCTCTTGGAACGGATTTTCGATAGGGCTGAAGATTTTTCGAGTGTTGACCACGTACCAGAAGACGTAGCGTAGGCAGACCCGCCACCAGGTTGACCGACGACCTGGCAGCACAGGAACGGTCGTTGTGGCGATCTTTGAGGGAGGACTATGTCTACTAGTGAACGTCTTTCGGCGGAATTGATGATGATTACAGCGTGATGTGGTTAACTGATGAAAAAAATAATTGAATGATAACTTTGTATTCTAACTACCACGCAGACATAATTATAATTCATGAACCAAACTCTCTAGAAGATTTAGCTCACATAACTATTTCAGTAGAAGCCCACGAAATTAAACTATCAACTTCCTTAATTAAGACGTATGTTTTTTTTGGAAAACAGAAAATGGAAATTTTTGACATTACGATTTTCCAAGCACACACTAAAACTTTCCTTATGTACACTCAGTAAGCTTCCTTATTAGTCACATATTATATACAAACATTTGTTGTTTTTTAATGCATATCGATATACAGATTACAAATTTTCGCTTAAGTTAATTTTTTATGAAACACATTCTATGGAATGAAGGTACCTACGACTTTGCGATTAGCCTCATTGCGGCCAACCGGCCGATAAAGTGTAAAAAGAAAAAAATTGGTTAAACCTATTTCTTTTCGCACCTTGACACGGCTGACCGCAAACCGCTCCGGTCCCTCGGAGCACTGCGAATCGAATTACAGCCAGCCGGACGGTTGCTATACGCACAATGCGGATAGAGCTAGATTACGGTAGCTCGCCGTTGAGGGCGCTCATGTCTGTCGCCAACGACCGACGCATCCATTGTCGATCAAACCGTAAACCACAACGATTTCTAAGCGCACTTTCCAGCCACCCGGTTAGCCCCAATTGTAACCGCATCCTGTTGCCATGTCCTGTTAACTTTTTCATCACGGGTAGAAATCTCTCTGTGACTACTTCTCAGTTAGGACCACTAAAGTTTGACGTTTGACATTGCCAATTATCACCGGGTGTACTGTACGTTTGTTTGCCTAGGTTTCTGACAATCATCCTCCAATTTCTTAACAAGCAATGATACTATTTTATATTTTAATAATTCTTACCTAAGGTTGACAACTCCTGGCCTGGAGTGCAACAGTCGTCTGTTCTAAATAATGTTATGTAAAGGGCATTTACTTCTCGTTCTGACCGCTCCTCAGTATGCCACTGTCTTCCGGTGCGTCACATTCCCACGACACGACGACCTTCAACTGCCTTCGAGTTCGAAACCTCAGTTATGTTACATTATTTAATTAATTCTCGTATGTATTACGTTTGCCAAGGACCTGTTTGGTTCGATGTGTTACTCTTTGATTGAATGTCTCTACAAATAATAAGTAAAATATGACTTTTTTTATCGTTAGCCTAATTGTGTTGGCTAACTGTGTTAGCCTTTATTGTTATCTAAGAAGCGATTATATCATAGTGGAGTACTTCAGATCTTTATCTTTGGTGCTGAGTAGAGTGAGCGATAGCAGTGAACCGAGTACAGTATCCAAGATAAAGCGGAGTAGGTATGAATAGTGATACGGGAGCAACACACCGCCGCGCCGCCGCTTACGACCTTTACTGTACACTCACTACTTATATCATTTTGAAATATATGAAATCTGTTTAATTGTATTCATAGATTATGTAGTTTTATAGCTTTTTATATCTATAATACTATCTTAAAATATTGCTCAATCACGGAATTTTCAGTCTCTGCTGCCAAACGTCTTCTTTCTGAGTGGCTGTGAAGACTTACGTATGATGAAACTGAAAATATTTTTTGACGTGACAACGTCTTATAATTCAATGGAGCCGACTGCACGTATAAAAAAACATGACTCATGCGGCGTTACCTCGCTCTGAGGCGTTCCATTTAAGGCTTGAAGTGCAAGCGAGAGCGCGGAACGAGCGACAAAGAGGCACAATCGTCCTCCGCGTTCGGCAGCGTTCGACATTTGTCTCTCTCCTACTTGAGTGAGCGATGCGTCCGCGTGGACAGGTGCTATACAATAATACATTTACATGTTTTCGTCAAGTATGAAGTGCAGTGAAAAGTGAATGTGGTGTCAATTGTTTATAGCAACGATAACTGCGGCGATAAAGGTAATGATTCTTTCGATATTAAATATATGTTCAGTGATATATTGTCGAATATTCGTGCTTTCATCATTAAAATAAATAGCATCGGTCCGCTAGTGCTGCGATTGTAGGTTATGCTATTATTGACAAAACTATAACAATAAGTTAACAGAACTATTTGTATTTATGCGTACAAATAAATGTAACTTGATCAATTCAATTGTCATTTCCATTTACCTCCTTCTCTATATCCATACAAAATATCTATCAAAGAAATAAAGTTTAAATTGTCTTTTGAAAAATGATACCATTCCATCAGTATTTTCTTATGACGTCACATTCAACTATCGTCAGTAAACCGACTTTACAGACAACCGTTTTTTTAAAGTAATTCGTAGCTGCTTCAGTTTTTATTTTACTATAAATTATATAAACTAGAATCAACACATTCCATTTTTACATTTGAGTCTTAAAAAAATGTTTGGAATATTTGTTTATGCGTGTGTGTTGTTGTGTGTATTAATATATATTACAACATTATCATTAAATTTATTAATTAATTAAATTTACCTATAAAATCGTTTACGACCACATGAGGTGTTTGTGCAAAATGTTTAGTAAATTTTGTGTATAATAAATAAAAAGTAAAAATTCAATAAACTGGACACGAATTCATTACACTCCACTTTTCTTCGCTCAAGTGGACAGGTGGCCCTTGTGCGGATTGCAGCGGCACGGCGCACGACGCGACGGAGGACTGTGCAGACCATCCTAAACGTTGTAGTGAGAAACTGTCATTATGTATTACTCACCACACAACCAGTCACCGGGTGGATTTTACCGTTTGACCTTTATACTGTATAAATACAGTTTAAATTTCGGAAAGATTACAAAGTTTATTCACTCGTACCATTGTTTTAGTGTATTATTACCACTAGATTTATAAACTCTGGTATTCTTATAATATATAGTTTTGTATTATGTACATGTTTGGCTTTTTAGGTTGACCTTTATCAGACTTACAACATAAACCGGCATTGCACGCCGGAAATGCACAAATGCATGGAATTTCCTGACTTGTACTTCACGAACCTTACAGTAACATGACGTCTTTTATGTCTCAACGCATATGTTAAAAGTCAAGGACATCACCATCCATCGATGGTTTTCCAAGTGTCCACGTTACATTAGTGATAAAGAGGTAGTAATGTACGATAAAAGAGAGAGATTTTCTAGCGTTATGTTGGCTCTAAGCTACGACTGGTAGAGGTGTCGAAACACAGTTCGCTAAGTGAAACACTAAACAGTAGGCATGTTGTTAACCTCGCCAACGCGACGATAGACTCTTGTGGCTTTCACACATAATAGGCACCACACGTTTTATTGTAAATGTGAGAGCTTTAAACAAAACTAATTTTTTATAATTAATTTAAGTTCATAGCTGTAACCACGGCTCCATGCGTGTTGCAGATAACATATTTTTGTGTATTTTTATGTAACAAAATATAGTTTTACATGACACGGCCTGCCAGATCATTGGGTCGCTATGACTGGCAAAAAAGGTCCGTTAAAATCGGTTCAGTTGTTTTGAATATTAGCTCGAACAAATAAACAGACAAATAGGCAAAAAAACAAAAACCGTTTTTGGTTACGTACAATTAACCGTATGAACTAATGAAAAATGACGATATTCTAAATCAAATATGGCGGACTCCCAAAGATGGTGGACCAGTTATTTTACATACACCCCTATGATATGGATATAAAATTAAAGGGTTTACTGAGAAGACTACGCTAAAAATATTAATAATAACACATTTTTTGACAAAAAAGAAAACTAACCTCAAATATTTTTCCTTGGTGTATCTTTGAAGTCGAATGTCCAATGATAATGAAATTATAATGGGACCACCCTTGAGGGGACCGTTTTCCGACGAAAAAGAATCATCTAAATTAACAAAGAAGTTATGTCTGAACGTCCATAAAAAACATACAATCGAATTGAGAACCACTCCTTATTTTTTTGAAAATCGGCTAAAAAACTTTTTAAAAACAAGCCTCAATTTCTTTTTCGTTACAAGCTTTTAAAATTATTGAAATCCTACTAATATAATAAATGTAAAAGTGTCTTTGTTTGTATGTTTGGATGTTTGTTACTCAATCACGCGAAAACGGCTGAACGGATTTGAATGAAATTTAGCACACAGAGGACTATATTCTGGAATAATAAACACATAGGGTATTTTTATCCCGGTAAAAGTCATAGTTTAACCTGTGTTATCCTACAAATAGAATAAATGTGAAAGTTTGTATGTTTGTTACTCAATCACCCAAAAACTACTGAACGGTTTTAGATGAAATTTAGCACATATATAGTCTATAACCTGGTAACATATTGGATACATTTTGTTCAAATTAATGTTATAGCTTGACCACTGTTATCAATTCATATCTAAGCCTAAACCTAAAATTATTCCGTTGTGTTAAAATTGATTAGAATATTTGAATTGTGATCACACGGCATGAACCAATAAAACAAAGCGCTCGGGCCGTTGCAGCGGTCGGCGAGTGCTAGTAACAAATAATTATTATTTGAAAATTCATACACAACTCTTAGACAGACATAAAAAATAAAATTGGAAAAAAATATTTACTCAAAAACTATTTGTTTCCGAACTTTCCCTCTCATCTCTCACCCTACCCTTCCCCTTCACATCATTAAATGCAGTGCCATTTAATAAAAAGTCCAACCTTTTTTAGTTTTTGAACGATTATTGTATTGTTTACGTAAACAAAATCTACACCTAACCCTAAGCTTAAATTTAAACCTAAGTCTAAACTTAAACTGAAACATAAACCTAAACCTATTCCGTTGTAGTAAAATTGGTTACAGTAAGTTTGAACTGTGATCATATGGGACGAGCCTTGCAAGGGAAGCGAGCGGGCTGTGGCAGCGGCTGGCGAGTACTCGAAACAAATTAATTAATCGTTGAAAATTCATATACAACTCTTAGACAGACATAACAATACAATTGAAATAATAATTTATAGAGACGATTTGTTTCCGCGCTTTTTCCTACACATGGAAATTACCACTCACCCTCCCCTGTGCTTTCACATCATCAAATTCAGCTGTATGTTATCAAAAGCCCAATCTTTTTAAGTTTTTGAACGATAAATGTATTATTTAGGTCAATTAAACTTAAACCTAAGCCTATGCCTAAACCCAAACCTAAATCTAAACCTACATAAGGCACGTCAACTGGTTTATTTATTTATTGGTATTCATATATATCTACGTATTGTAAATTATCTGGATTATACAGTTTTGCTACGAGTGACTTCTTTCATTGTGTTATCTTACATGTGGTGACCCCATCTTGATACAAACACGCAATTTTCTGAGTTTTTCAATTCAATTGTAATGAATGTAGGTAGAGAGATACATTGGACTATAGAGGACAAAAGCTACCTTATGTGAACTTGATGAAAGGAATGATGGAATAAAATAGGGGATGAAAGTTCTTATGAAGAACCCATATTGTCTCAAATTAAGGAGGGGATAATCCATATTTATACTTTTGGTAAGGAATAAACGGGGTTTCACGGTTTTCAAAAAACCTTCTCGCAAGCCGGTACAATAAGAGAGATTTAATTATTTTTTTTAATTTTATTGGGACGTTTAATGTGTTGGAGTCATATTGGCATATATTTACAATACCATACACCCATAATCCCAGTTATGGTTTTCTTTTGGTTTATCGTGTTCCGAGATCAGTCGGTGTATATGCAGTAATATACGCAGACGAAGTTGCGGGTACCAGCTAGTATTTAATAAAATTTGTTTTAAAGAAAAAAATGTTTTTTTCCAAATTACAGACATAATATAAATGAAAGAGAAAAGCAAAATCTCTCTATAACTTGCTAAAAGACCTCGGCCTGTCGAGAACTGCAGTAAGTTCTAATTCAGAACGGGTATCTAAAGCAGCATTAACAGGCTCTTACCAAATCTGGTTTGGCAGGGAGGATATCGCGAGCAGTCAAGGTGAGCGCTGATGTGCAACTAAAGGGGGCCCCTTAAACCTAAACCTGGGTCGAAAGTCCCGCAACACCTGCTCGTGTCTCCTGCTTTCTGCCACACGATGAACACGGCACCCGCACGGTGAATCCATAGAATGCTAAGATGTTTGTCTCTATTTGTATAAATAAAATTTCATGTACATAATATGTAACTATGTAAGAAAAAAGTCATAGATTTTAAGTTAACATAAAAATAAGCTTTTGCTACATAAAAACTTTACAAAATTTCAAAATAAGTTTCACCCTAGTAGTCATACATCAAATTACTTCGTGTTCAGTTAACATGTTAAAAATATTTGTAAATTTAACAAACGTTTTGCTTAATAAAGCGTATGCCGAACGTGACTGTTTGTCCCCACACTACCACAAGTAAAAATGTAACTGCCGAAATCATAACTGCAAAATCGTGGGAGACAGATATTCAAATTCTTGGAGTATCGCATCATCATATGATCAAGCATGGCACGACGTCGCGACGGAGTGACACAGCAGTCGGCGTCTTTGCTTTAGATTTCTCGAGCAGATTTCATACTAAACGCAATGCGTCAAGCACTTCAGCACGCCTTGTGCGGTTCAACACGCACCGTATCTAACAGGCAGCATTCGCCGCGTTGCTGAAATAATTTTGTTAAGTTCAGTGTTGCCAAGAACCACAAATTACTTAAAATATAACAGAAATTTAATTATAATATGTGTAAATAAATATACTATTAAAGTATATATATAAATGCATTTTTTTCGATTACTCCGACATAGAAGAAAGGATAATTGAAGCCAGTGTGCCGGTGTGCGCTCCCGAACGCCATTTACTGCGTTTCGCTAAGTGTGTATTTTTACTGGAGCGCACACGCTGCTACATAGGTAAAACTTATAAATTAATAGGTAAAACTATTAAGAATGCAACATTATTTTTATTAGAATTCAAAATTACTGTTAGGAACGCAGCACTTGTTAAATATTCTTGAAATATGATTTAGCTTGTGGTAATCAAACTCATGCTTTCATCGTATGTACTTATATAAAGTAATTAAATATTCAAGACGATTCTGACTCAAATATCATGCACGGACGCCGCTTTATAGAACGTAATTTCAATAATATTACAAGGAACTTGAATTTTGCCTCGACAGCATGGTTTATTTATAATATATATGGGCAGATCCATTAATTCTTGATAAAAGTGTGCACACTTGTTAGTTGTTTAGTTGAAAGCTATTAGCTGAGCCCGATATAAGTTTAGACAATATCTATTTTATATAAGTCTTACTGAGAAAAATGTCGCTGGGCATGTAGTGTAGTCTTCAGGTTATATAGAAGCTGAGATACATATATTTAAAAATTAGTGAAAAATCGACTTTTTTTTTAATTTCAAAATTTATCCAGCGGCCGGGTTTGCACATATCAGGCTCAAATTTTAAGGATCATCTCCTTTTTAGGTTTACTTTCGAGGAAATAATCAGCATCAAAATCGCCGACCCTAGTGCGCAAACTTTCGTCGAGACTTAATGGATCTGCATATTTAAATATTATAAATTATTATACATCTATACGAGTGTAGGATTTGGTCACCAATTCTACTAAGTTCTAAACAAACTAAACCAATTCCAAATATTGTTATCCTAAGCCTGGATTCAAACTAGCGATTACCGTTAAGTTGATCGACCTCATAAAATCATCTAGAAATATTTTTTAAATTATATTTTATTGGTTTCTTGAAGCTCAGATTCTTCAGTGTTCCATGGAAGCGGGGTTTATCATCGGCAACGCGTCAGTGATTCTTATGGTTTTACTAGAGACCATAGGCTGAGTTAACTACTTATCATCAAATGAACCGTATGCTCATTTGCCAATATTGTAGTATAAAAAAATATATATATTGTAATATCTTTTCAATTTTATATAATTTGTAAACTGGTATCCCCGAGAGCCAATTGAATTATGATCAAACTAGATACGTTACGGGAATCGACAAATAGAAACCTGTTTCGTCGTGGGAGATCCGCGTTGAGTCACTGTTCACTGCCTACGATCGATTTGCACTATGCGATTCAATCGGTGTAAAATAACATATTCATACACAATTGAAATAATTTCTGTTCTCTTATGTATTTTTTAGATGGGTACTAGTGTTATTGGGTTATGAATTGCATTTTATTTATGAATTGTATTTTATCAATTATTAGAAACTTTAAAATACATTTAATATTCTTTTATGAAAGACGCGTTCGCGGTCTGCTATATGTGTGTGCATATATGCACACTACAGCTGCGTCTCGTAACGGTGTCGCGAGTCCAGAGATTTTATCTCATCCATAAATATCTTTATCTCATCTAAATAATAGTAGATGGCGCCATGACACGCTACGCCACGCGCCGAGCGCCCTCACTTAAGTTTCCTTTAAAACTAAAAAGCTTCTTTATGTAATTCATTAGACATATTTATAAATCTCCGCTAGCAGTAATAGTGTTCCGTGTTCATAGGTAGTTGTGACTTCCTTCCGAGGTAACATTATTATCTTTGTCTTGATACTGAGATTATTCTTTATTCCAACTCGATACAGAAGTATTAACTTACCGTAACTGTGTTAAAGTAATATAAATATTATAATATGAAAAACCTATTTACTACTTTTGTGATGATTCCGACATAACTCCAGACATCTACGTATAATATTGCTAACAAAATACTGAACATCATAACGACGAAAGTTTTATTGGGCAATAAGTATTTTAATTGACTTTACCATGTTAAATTCAATTATTAAGTGCAAAAAATATGTTAATACAAGTGAAATATTTCGTTTTCTTTTTCCTATCTGTTCATTTCTCGAGAAATAAAATTAAAATATATTAGCATAAATAAAATTTAATAAACCGTACTCAATAAGAACTCTGGGACAGGTGAAAGCTTTTGTGAACTTTGAACGCTATTATTCGGATAACGATTGAGTTACCAATTGAATTTTTTGTTATGTGAAATTCATTAATATATAACGTAGGTACATTGGAACGTCTCATTGCTGAGTAATCTCTTATGGATTCTAGGAATCTAAAGCAGCACAATCAACTGTACACCCATTGTATCACATCCTTGATGGGTCCGTTACCCATCAATATATTAAATTATTTCATCATTATAGCTATAGAAATCGATTGTATGATCGCCTACCACGTAATTTATGAATTCGAAGAAACCTTTGAAGAAGTTATCCGTTTGTCAAGTACTAATAATAAGTTAAAAAAACCAGGACTAATCATCGACCTGTTTATTATCACTATATTGGTACTAGAGGTGTCATTCGTCATTATCAATGCATACTAATAAATAATAATATTATAAATGCAAAAGTAACTCTGTCTGTCTGTCTGTTACGTTTTTACACCCAGACTGCTGAAACAATTTTAATGAATTTTAGTATAGAAATAGATTGGACCTTGGGAAAGGAAATAGGGTACTTTTTGTAGCGAAAATAAAACTTTAAGGGTAGAAAATAGGGGATGAAAGTTTCTATGAAAAAATATATGAACACCAAATGCGCATGAGCGATAATGGTGAAATGACATCGGCTGCCATACCAACCAGTTTGTTGATTGTCAATCTGGTTTGTTGATTTATTGACATTGTTATACTTATGAAAAAATGTTTTGTATTTCTAATAATTACCTATTAAATGATAGTCCAGTATTCTTTTTAATATTGGCTGAAGTGCTTTTAAGCTGTTTAACTACGGAGTGCGGCATAATTACTGTTTTACTTTATGATAGAAATATGACGTGTGCTGTCAATCGCGGCTCGCGGGAGTTTGTATATTCTAAGCAATATACCTATTGTAAATTATCTGGATTATACAGTTTTACTACAAGTGAATTATTTCATTGTGTTATTCCACATATGTTGAAATTTTGTATGAAGAACCCGCCATGTCTCAAATTAGGGATATTCATATTTATGATTTTGGTAAGAAAGAAATAAAAAAGAATTATTTGTTGAAAATTGTACACAGGAAATACACGCCATTCCCCACTTGATACGGCATATGAATTACCAACAATATGAGTAACAATAAAATTACGGGATGTAAATAATATAATAGTAATACTGTTCAGTCAAAGCTTGCATAAAACGGAACAAAACCTACATGTTTCAATATGGGCCAGTTTGATTGGTGAATCGCAGTTGTCAACCATTTTGGTGCACCTCTTCCTATTCCAAGCGAAGACCGTTGCCGACATAAATTTAAGAAAAATCCAAAAACTGTGAATCTGGTGGAATCCAAGTATCTCGACCCTGACCTCATCAAAACTGGTGAGTAATTGTGATATATACAACAAATACTACAGAATGACTAGCTCTGCCCCACGCTTACATACCACAGGTACATAAATACACAAAAGCACATACACGTTAAACTTATATCACCCCTCTGTCTGTGTTGTGTGTGTGTCTGTGTTGCGAGTACGCTTGGCAGCTCGATGTGAAACATACACATGCAGATACTACATACACATACATACATAGTACATACGAAAGAATATACATAGAAGGATAGCTTTTGAAAGTAAATAAATATGGCATAATCATACTATCCTATAAATATAATAAATGTGTATGTTTGGATGTTTGTTACTCAATCACGCAAAAACGGCTGAACGGATTTGAATGAAATTAACAACATAGATAGTCTATAACCTGCAATAACACATAGGGCACCTTTTATCCTGGTAAAATCATAACTTTACTACTGTTATCCTAAGAATATAATTACCCATCCCATTTTTTTCTTTGTCGGGTTTCGAAATCAGCAGGTGCATATGAATTAATTGGTAGGGAACGAAAATAAACGTAAATTATGAACGGATTGGTAGGGATCGCGTCCATCATACACATAGTGACAAACCCATCTATGATTTTCTTTTGATTTGTCGTATTACGAGATCAGTTTGTGTTTATCCAATAATACGCAGATGAAATAGCGGGTACCAGCTAGTCAAAAATAAAATATTCATATATTTTTAAGGTACAGTTGATTGTTTATTTAAGCGCATGGCGACATATCACTACACCGTATTAAATGTTTCATACTATCATATAGCGTGGCGACGCATGACTTTAATGTGGCGACGCGTCGCCACGCTAACAGTCGGTCTGAATCGCCACAATACATGTTTCACATCAAAAACGATCTCTTTAGTCATATGTACTATAGTGTAATAAGCCTTGTAGTGGTTCTATTATACGTAAGAACATATCGAGGCAGAAAAAAATAAAGATGATTAAGCATAGAACCGTTTGGATCAAAGATTTTTAATGCATAAAATAGTCCTGATTAAAGAGTTCGTAGAGAGAGAGAGAGAGAGACAGAGTTGGTAGTGTTTTGACGTTCATAAGTGCCTTGGATTGAATAAAGAATAAATAAAATGAATAAAGAATTTTTGATTTGGTTTAAGAAACAATTGTGCAAACATCTATTTCATATATGTGTGTTCGAGTTAGGTCCGTGTTTCAGCTCGAAGCTTAGCCGACCTTGGTTACAAAATACACTAATTTAGCGAGCATTAACCAATAAATAAAATCATATTACAGATTATAAATAAATAAATAAACATTTTATTAAGTATCTCTCATTTTATGCGAAATTGAACATAATATATTACTAACATGCAAAAAATAAATAATAAACAGTTATTATGAGATTTAAATTAATTTGAATTTAACAACTTAAATTTAAATTATTTTTAATGAGAGCCCTCTTATAGGGAAAAGGCCTCCTCATTTTTGACCACTGCATTCTGTCTCGCGTTTCCATTTAACAATTTTCTCCTGTCACATCTTTGACATCATCGACCCAACTTCTTGATGGTTTTCTTCGTCTTCGTTTTCCCTTAGGTCCTTTCCATACTACGGTATATTTCGTCCATCGAGCGTACTCTGTTGTAGCTATAGGTCCTGCCCATTTCCACTTCAATTTCATAAAGTGAAGTAAGAATTATGTTTTGTTCTTTCTCTTATCTTGGTGTGGATTACTTTATCCTTCTTTCGGATTCCTAGGATAGATTTTTCCATGGCTGCTTGGCATATTCTAATTTTTTCTTTCACCTGTTTTGTGTATGCTCAAGCTTGTGACCCATATGTTAGACAAGGAAGGATGCCACTATTCATTACTTTCTTTTTCACAGAAAGCGGTATGTCTTCTTTCATTATTTTTCTGTGAACCCAGTATTTTTACTAAAACATTATTACTTTGTATTGGCTTTATTTTAGTTCTTATTCAAGAGATTTGTAACACAACATAACATACCATCACGTACAGACGTGTGCTACAGATCCCCGAGGGGTTAGGCAGAGGTTTACTAATTTAACAGTTCCCCGAGTAACTTCCACAAATATTTGTAAAGAAAATGATTTGTTAGTTAATCATATCTTTAATAAAGTTAGCGCTAAACCGGCAGCAGTGCGCATAAGTAACACATTATTTATTTCAATATTAATAGTAAATCCAATTCAGTTATGAAAACCTATTATAGGCTATCACTCACATTCACCAAAATATAAAATATTTAAATATATAAAAATAATAGCTGTGCCCGTGGCTTCGCTTACGTGGACTACAGAATGCCCGCGCGAGTCTTGCTCTCCCGCTCCCGGCTATTTCAAAGTCAAAAATGCTTATTGTGGGTCTTCTTAATGCCTATGATTATGTAGTACATTAGTTTGCCATATCTCTTAAGGTTTACTCAGCATAAGCCATTTAAGCGCCCGAATTGATTCACCATGACCAGTTTTTTTTTATTGTGCGGAGCCCTAACTCTTTTTCTAAAATAAAAGCAGCCTAAGTCACTCCCTATATCATCAGCTATCTATTAGTGAAAGTCTCGGCAAAACCTGTCCAACCGTTTCAGAGATTACCCGGAACAAACAGCCAGACAGACAGACCGACAAAAATGTTAAAAATGGGCTTTTTGTTATATGTATCGTATATACTTTCATACGCATTTAGTAAAAACTGTTATTTTGACATTACAAACAGACAGTTCAATTTTATTAATTGTATGTATAGATTGTATTACATAAGTACATAAAATTATTCTAGTAATCCTTATAAAAACATTATTATGATTTCATAAGAAACATAATATTACAAAATATAATGTTTTTATAATTACTACTAAATGTGATGTCATTGACTTGAATGAATTAAAATTTAACATAACTAAACATTTTATTACGAAATTATATTTCGCTTCCTTTTTCCTTTTCAATAAAATTTTATATTACATTTATATTTAGTAAATAAATATGGTGTGAATTTTGTAATATTTTTAAATACCTGTATTTCTGAAACTTAATTGTTTAATGAGTTTGTTTGTTACAATTGTTTTTCTCCTAGTCGTTATATTATTGATAGAGTGGTCGTGATCGTGAAGTGTAATCGGGGGTGGAATTTTGTTAAGAAACACTTCAAATTAATAAATGCTTTAAGATTTCATTGATTTAATGTAAGGACTGGATTTGTTAAGCTAAAGAAATGATATGTTAATTTCAATAACTAGTATTATACCAGCATAGGTGATTTATTCAATATCTACAATTAGATACTAAACTTTGTCCTTTCCTATTGTCAGGATTTTGATTGTGGTCAAGGTCACAATATCAATGATGTTTTTCATAGCGATATCGTGGAAAATTTGAGTTATACAACTGTTAGAGAAATAATGTATGAGTATATTATAACATTTATTTTAATTATAATGATTTTACTAAATTGGTGATTTCAATGGTTATAAAAAGCGTTGTCAATTCATCGTTTTTCGAGTTCGTCTTGTGGTTGACTCTTAACAAATGACAATGAATATGAAATTAGTCTCGAATGTTTCCTAGCAATTTTATTAATTTGCCACCTACAAGTAAAATCTTATAAAATTTTCTGTAGGGTTGCTAGTTTACAAGATACAGCGCGAAAACCCTTTGCACCCCTTTTTTTAAGATAGCGGTCAGAGGGCAACGGTGGTGACCCCACAAACTGGAACATACGTACAACGTACTTAGTACGGGGTAGTTCAAAGCAAGGCTAACCACCGTGAGACTAAGTCTTACCGCGCGACAGCTCGGCAAAATATATCCAACTAGACTTGTCTAATGAATCGTAGGTATATCTCTACAACAGACAACTAGATCAATAATCAGTCAAGTATGTATGTATATGTTTATCATATTACATGTGATTTTAAACATAAGATAAATTATTAAAATTAAAGTAAAGCTGCGTTGTAATTGCTTTATCCCATATGGTGTGATACCATTACACCATTGTAATCGTTGGTTAATGGTTAGATGGTGTGTAAATAATAGATACGAGATATTATAGTAAGTAACTTAAGCCTAGCATAATTATTTGTTACGTATACAATTGCTTTTATTGTCAACGTCTCAACCAAATTGATTGAACACATTTTAGAGTGCATGAACTCGCCATCAATTTGTGCCGGCCACTTACTTGCACTTGCAAAAATCGAATTTTGATTTGTAGGTTAAAATATCGATTCGCTGGATCGATTCAGTACTAAAAATCAATTTAAAAAAATCGATTTTTTGCCCAAAAAAAATTGATTCTTCCATTTATTCTCGATTCCTAATTTGCGCTCCCCGCGTGTGCCTAACACCCCCCGGTATCATGTGTTTTTGTTCGTAATAACTGCTCTAGTACGTAGTACATAATACATAAATGTTAATTGTTAAAAATTTAATAAGTTAATAACATATAGGTGCGCATGCGCAGGTTGCCCGTGCGACGAGCGGCACGGCGGCGCGGGCGCCACGCTGTCTGCCCGGCCGCAGCCGCGACCGGCTAGGCTGGTGTTTTACCTGTTCAATGTTATTATTTACGAAGACTCGTCTCACACTCGTCACTTGTACGGTGCGGAAACTTTTGCCTGCAGCCGCAATATAAGAAATGATTTTTTTAATATCTTTCCATCATTATTCTATGATATTTTAAATTATTGCAAATTTTTTTTGTGAAGGAGTTAGAAACAACATTAGTGTTAACTGTTACTTAACTTCTCTTAAGCATACACTATGAGGATGTGCGGTTATTTTTCGATATGAAAACTTGCAATAAGTTATAAATACAATAGAAGAAACATTCATTTCAAGAATAGGTATTTCTAAAATCTATAGCTGTCGCACTGTGCCTGGAACTTCAAAATAGAGTGCGAGTGTGACAACTGCAGTTAGAACTGATTTTACCGAATAAAATTGTGAAATCATAATTTCGTATACCCTGTTTCTTCTTCCAAACTGAACCAATATAAAAATTTTTTTCAACATTAAATTAGAAAGGACTTTTGCTATGTCTTTAGGGTTTATTTTTGTAGTCGTCAAATTTGTTTTCTGCAGACGTGCAGCACAGAACGCTACGGTATAAAAGGGCAATATTCATCATTTTCAAAGGCTCCCAGTTTTATTTATAATAATTTATTTATTAAAAAAAATTTAAACATAGAGACATTTTAGTGGTAGATATAATTTTACAGTATAAAAATATCTGCTCTATGAAGTACCATTATCCAGGTAAGAAACAGAGGAATACGTTTGTATGGGCAAAACATATGCCGCGTTTCTGCTTAAGGCTTTGTCTTTAATTGTTGATTAATTGTTTAATTATAGACCAAATAGCGGTGTACCTCGCGTTCCGGCTCCACATGCGTTTATTAAGCAGTAAATATATAATTTTTTCTTGTAGTTTTATTTTTACTTCAATTATTGACAGTTCATATAGTCGATCATAATATGTATAAAATTTTATCAAAAAATCAAAATCAAAAATCTTTATTGAATTTTGCGAAGTCACTCATGAACGCCGGTACACTTACCGGTTCGGAAAACATCCCAGCCATTGAGAAGAACCGGTAAGAAACTCGATCCAGTTTTTTTTTCAACTGTACAAGTGTTAATATAATAGATACAATAATAATAATAATTTAGTGGATAAAAAGCTTTATTGTTTTTTTACGATTTCTAAAAGTATTCTTGTCGATTCAACTATCTATCTATTATTGATGAACGATCAATTATGGAGTATTTTATACTTCCCGTGTACATAATTTCATCAAAATCGTTAAGAGTTAATAAAAGATTGTTTTTTGAAAATATTATTTTTACGAGTTCTAGAAGTATTATCGAAATATTCTTATAGCCTTTAGCACATAAGCATCCTATGTACATAGTTTTATAAAAATTGGTCGAGCCGTTTTTGAGTACATTCAGACAAATAAAAACATACTCGTTGTGATCAGTTTCCTTCATATAGGACATCCATCAGAAAATGTATTTAAAAAATCACGTAAACTGTACGGACAGAAGTACAGATTTCACTTCCTGTCTTTCCTTACTCCTTCTTTAGTAAGAATTACGAGCAAATTATCCTTATATAGCTAGTGGAATATTTCAATAAGCATAAAATATTCGATGTTTAGCAGTTTGGTTTCACGACATCAGAATCTACCACCATCGCTGGTACTAGACCGGTACTATGCTATAGTACATATATTTGGGCCTGAAAAGAGACACGGAATACAAGAACTAAATGCATGTTTGAAAGCGTCATATCTTTGGAGACGTCATGACAAACTTACATTGGCGACAAATATACGTGTTCCTTTACTTCAAGATGCTGCTGCGCAAATATTCGCCAAAAAGCTATAGGATATAGGCTATGAAAAACTTCCGTTTGATCCGACTACAAGTGAAATATCTTTTCCGCCAAACTTTTGCCACATGCATTCATTAATTCAAAATGTTGCGCAGAAATTTTTTCGTGAATTTGCAAGCAATTTCGAAAATCATGATTAGCTTTGCGAACGAGCAATTTTGGCCCGAAGAATGTCATGAACCATTAAATTGTCAATTAAAAATTAATTAATACACTTATAAGTAGTTAAGGAATAATAATGCACTTTTACATTCATTAAAACCGGGCCCGAAACTCTTTTGAGTACTTTTCGCTATTACTTCATGTTCGGATTTGGCAATCCACGCCCAATCAAAAAAATCACTCGTATATAGACATAAAATAACTATTAAACATACCAGAAACATCCAAACACGACAAACTAAAAACATCGCCACCTCAGCTAAACACATATCGCTCAAATTTAGATAAATAACATTAAACTGTTTGTGAAAATAACTTTGACTTTCTAGTTGGTCATTTAACATACCGCAGTCCACTTAGCAAATTGGGCAAATTCCTCGGGATCATTAGCAAGAGTCGGCGTCCCACAGGGTTCGATTTTGAGACCGTTCTTGTCACTTGTAAATTATAAATTAAATAAATTGTTATATATATAAAAATGATAAAAACCACTCACTGATATGAGTCATGTGTAAGCTTATTTGGTGTGTTTGTTTTATAATGACGTATTTGAGTATGTATGTCAAAAATAAACTGGTATATTAATTTTAAAATAAAAAAAAAATTATAAATGGATGTCACGTGATGAGAAAGATATATTTTTAAACAAAAAAACACATGAACGATATATTTCTATAATATTTCAGTACATCACATAGCAAATTTAGATTTACAAGAGAGCTTAAACAGATATATAATAATATAAAACAATAAGAGAGAGCTATAAGTTCGGCCTTGAATGGAATACTGTTCACACAGATCCGCAAAATACCTCTTCGGAGCCCTGGACACGTTGCAAAGACGGAATGGCCGTATTGTAAATGATGCAGACGTTACTAAGTCCATCGAGTCGCTTCAGCAGTGGAGGGACATTGCCTCGCTGGGCGTGTTCTACCTTTAAATCATGGTGAGTGTTCTTAAGCGCTGTTCAACCCAATTCCCGCTTTTCGCTTGAAAAAACTACACGCGTTAGGCTCCGGAGCCACAGCTTTAGGGTAACAACCTCCATCTTGGAACGAACAAAGAAATTTGCTACGTCTTATCTTTGCCGTACTGTGAAGGGGTGGAACTGTCTCCTGGTTAGTGTATTCCTTCCTTTCTGCAACATGAAGTTCTTCAAGCATGACGTGAATAGACATTTGTGCAGGCCGGCATGACAGTGACGACTGACGAAGGATTGTAGATATAATCACTTTGCCGTGCTAGGTTCAAAGAAAGATAGAATACAGTTTCACATCGGGTGTGGAGATGTTCAACTCTATTAGACCTTTACATTCGAATGCATTACAGTAATAATGCAAAGTTTTCACATAAAGAAATCATGCAGGTATAATTTTCTAGTCTTCCAATTTTAGGTTTCATATTACCAGTGAGCAAGCGTTTAACAAAACAATTTTAAGATTCTTCGAAGACATGAATGAATGAGATTTACCTAACATCGATACATACGCGCCTACTCGGCATAGCATCACATCTGCCATAAAGTGGATGAATATATTGCATAAATTGTATAATTGATGATAAAGGCACATGACTTGCACATCAAAACTACTAGGTACATAGTATCTCTGAGGAAAGCGGTCGTTTACTTATTTTACAGAAGATTTCTTAGTGTTTGTATTGTCTTCACCCTACATCCATCTTTTTTGCAAGTCAGTTAATATAGTTATTACCTAGCAATTTGTTATCTCCCGCTATACTATATTGTGGGCTGGAACAACGACGATGACTTTAGAGTGCTACTCTTCTCTTGGTATTCCTTATTGTCTCTAAATAATAGTGTTAGTTTACATATCTTACGTACCACGATAGACCATTTCTTACGTGCATACCTACATTTTTAACAGCGTCCTTAGCAGATAGGTACGATGGGAATCGAAAAACATTACAGAAAGAAAAATATAGTTGATCCTTAGATTAATGACTGCTCTCCAATAACTCCTAAAATACGGTAATTTAATAGCGTAGTGTGTAGTGATTTTTTGAAATTGCTTGTGTGCGTGACGAAATAATGTTGTCAACTTCTAAATTGTACCCGATTAATGGGAAAGTTCATTAAATTATATTTATCTGCCAGTTTACATTTTAATCTTTCAGCTAATTGTATTAACTAGTTTTCCTTTTTAACATAAAGTAGGTTTTACTTTGATATAAATTTAACCTTCTTTACTTTTAATATGAATAGCAAAACAAAGCAAGAGCGGGCGCATATGCGCTGTACGACTCCATAACACTTTAGGAGTCAAACAGTCAAAGTAACAGTCAAAACAAGAAAAACAATACTATATAACGACTACATGCAATCTTTAACGTTTATTAGAATTAATTGTAATTGTAAAAATAATATAAGGTACATAGAAAACTAATAAGACCTACGAAAATTTATAAAACATAAATATTCTCGAAAAATTAAGCCGAATTAATTTCCACGTAAGCGATGTCGCAAGTGTTGACTAGTATAAAGAAATAATAAACTTAAATAAACTTTAAATATATTTTTTTATAGCAAACAATAAGAATGCCTCATAGAACGTAAATAGTTTTATAAAAATTGGTACAGTAGTTCGTGAGATATACGTTGACAAAAATAGATACTAACTATATATTTTAATAAAACAATAGGTAAACATAAATAAAACATGATTAAAATTACAAAATTATAAGTAAAAAACCTCCTGTTGTTTTAAAATTGGATAAAAACTATAAATAGTTAATTCTTATACAAAAGTATATTATTTAATGACAGAATAATAAGAATCGTAACCATGAGGAAATATTTTTTTTTATATGGTAACATTATTATTGTTATTACATATTTTCGTTTCTTTCTTTTTCTCAAAACTATAAGAGTTTCGATAATTATGAAAACCACGGACCTAGGCCAAATGGAGTCCATTTTCGATTATAAATTCATCCTGCAAGAACTCACATTTTAAGTTGTTAAAAGCTTCATCACATAGTAATTTCTGATTATTACTTGTCTTTGGTCAGCAATTATTTGTGCGGAAACTTGTAGTTATAACACATTTATCCCACAGTCTTTCGTATTTATTAACCCCCGACACAAAAAGAGGAGTGTTACAACTTACAAACGGCTGAACCTATTTTGTTGTTTTTTTTTTTAAGTTAATTTGTTTGTGAGTATTCTTAGTTATGATTCAAGAAAATCTTTTTAGCCGTTTGAAGATTATCAGCTCTTATATAGTTGATAGATAGATGTGAGCATCTTCCAAAGATCTGATTGAGTCGAGATTTGGTATTCTGTTACTTCAATTAAATTAGAAAAACCTTGACCTGATGCTGCAGCGTCATCTGGAATCGGCAGGATACCAACTCGCTCATCAACTTAAAGCGGGATCTTACTTACTTACTTGGAATGGTCGCAATTAATAAGTTACTAAGGTTTATTAAATTATCAATTTATATTGTTGTAGTATTGTTTTTAATTACATATTTTTCCTACATATACTAAAATATCCTTTGGATCATTTAATAACACATGGCTTGTCTACGTGACAGAGCAGATTCGAGTACGCCGTTTCCGGCGTAGTTTTGGTCTCATTTTTATAGTACCTATGCCGGACAGTATTTTGTTGAAGCACACCTGAGAATAACTAATACGGTAACATTTAAGCCTCTTTAAAAATTGTGAAATAGAAAATGACTGTAGCTCTTTCTGCTTGCTACAGATTAAAAACGTTAATATGGTAATAATACAAATATTATTAAATATTATTATCTGCCTATCAACACCCATTCCTTAAATATTTATAACGCAACGCACACGTGTTATATAGGTAGGTACCTACCTGTCTCATGACACATTCGGTTCCTGCTGACCACTTGATATGCAACGAAACCGAAACATTTAAAATTCAAATCGACCGCGACCGCGACCGCTCCACACGATTCATAGTGAATAAAACACATAATCAAATATTGTAATATAGCTAATCCCAAAATATTTGCTTTATTTTCTTTTGATATAAATATTGTAAATAAGACACCAAGATCATTATTGAAAATCATTATGTATTCTTTTTGAAGTGACGAGGAAGGGAAAGTGAAATTTCTAGGACACGTCACATTTAGGCATACTTCGTTACATGAGACTTGAGAAAGAAAAAAGGATACAACTTATAGAGAAGGAAAAAGACAGCTATACATTATATATTTTAGGAAGATTTATTTCTATCACGTATACGGTACTGCACGCGCAATATTTATAAATTGTTATAATGTTACAAAAGATAGGGTGTCGCAAAGCCGTAAATCAATCCCTGAACTGCGTCAACGAATAAACAAATATTTAAAAAAAATTACAAGATGTTTAGTATTGTTACCGCATCGGTTTGACAATACGGTTAAAAGAAAAACCGCACACCTCAGAGTTCCACAAATCGGACCGCGGCATCTATCTGAATGCTGATCAGCGCGGCAATGACGCAGAAGTGTTTCCTGGTGATTTACCCACAGCAGCAGATGTCAGAAGGCGTACGTGCTATTAGAGGAGCACGCGCAATCATCAAATCTAAAAAACACAATCAACTAAATATAAATGTATACAAGGTTTTTCATAAATCTAAGATTAAATAGGAGATGAAAGTTTGTATGAATTACCCGTCACACTAATTTTGATGAATTTTAGTATAGAGATATATTGGAAGTTGGAGAAAGACATAGATTACCTTTTGTCGCCAAAATAAACCTTTAAGAGGTGGAATAGATAATGAAAATTTGAATGAAGAATCCATCAAATCAATTTTGATGAATTCTGGCATAGAGCTATATTGAACCTTGGAGAAGGACACAGGCAAGTCCCTATTGCCATTAATCGGGCACAAAGCCAAACTCCAAACTGAGAATTTCATAGAAAAACCCAATAACATTTTGCTTGACCTGGGAATCGAACCCAGGACGTCGATCATAGAGGTCTCACTTACGACCACTAGGCTAACGAGGCAATAATCATTACTATGCAGATGAAAGCACCATTTATGACTGCTATTACAGCAAGCCTCAAGCAGCAAAGTTGTCTATGACTTATCTTTATCGTACCGTGAATCTTTAGCTGTGGAATCTTCTCTCGGCCAATGTGTTCCCTTCTTCTTACGACATCGGGTCCTTTAAGCCTAACGTGAAGAGATATTTATGCAGGACGCCATGACAACGGCTACAATCGATGGATTTAGTTCTCTCGGTGGTCACCGTTGTATTCGGATTGTACTGTGCTTAGCATCACGGAAAGTACAGTCAATGTGCCGAGTTATTATTTAAAAAAATGTTCTCGAGTATACCAAACACCTAACCCAAACATAATAAGTAGATTTATATAATAGGTAGTAGATAATAATAGATTTATAAGTAGAATAGGTACATAGCAATGTACAGTGTAGTACGGCACACGAGCATTAGAAAATTGCCTAGCATTATATAATGTTAATTTATCCGAAATTTCTTTGCTACTTCCGATTGAAACAGGTTAACAGTTGTTTCGTTTTTCTGCAACAAAAAACGTTTGTTATTAATTGTTGAGATGAATCTGGAATTTTTAAATCTGTAACTAGTCGTGTAAAAGAAGAAAAGTCAAAATGAGAAATGTTATGAACTGAAACGGTAAAAGAGATGTGGTGGAGCCCGTAGACCCGATCATTATTAACCATAAGAATAAATATTAAAGTGTTAAATATATAATAATAATAAACAAATTAAAATAAAAATTAAAAAAAATGTAGCCTGTGTTACAAATGGTTGCAGATGAGATGTGAAAAGAACACAATCGATTATACGATCAGCAGGTATTTATATCAAAACAAAAACATTCATAAATCATGCGGAGCTCTTTTACGTAATAAATGCCACTTTTAAGATATTTTTTTGGACATATACAAATAATTTTTCTGATACTTTTATTGAGGTTTTGTGTACGCTGATTCTACACATCATTTATATCTCCTTTTCTTTACTAATATTCTGTAACAATATCACAAATAGCAGAATGCTTTTACTCATTTTTGGTTTTGATGATTATTTACTATAGATAGAAAAACTAATAAAATTCTACACTGTGTAACGGAAAAAGAACTGAAAATTAACAAGAATTATAGTAAAATAAAATTTAGCACATGTTGAATGCATTATAGCGTTAGTAATGGCAAATAAATGCGATATAATATTTATAAGCCAAAGTACACCTTAACTCGTTGCAGAATAGTAGATTACACAACAAGTGAAAAAAGAGGGAATTTAATTCGAGGGGCTGAGTTGGATCCCGAGAGTAGCGAAGGATTCTAAAGTTACAATCCTGAGCGGAGTGAGGGATGCAAGGACAGAAATAATTATTTTTCACGAATTATGTACTCTACTTTTTTCATTGACTGCGAGAAAACTTCTTAGACGGTGATACTTTTGGTTTGTCACGCTTAAAGATCAGTCAGTGTAAATGCGGTAATGAAACGGGTTAGGATAAAACGAAGAAAGAGGGAAAGAAAGAAAGAAAGATAGAAAGAATTAAAGGAAAAAGAAAGAAAGATAGAAAGAATGAAAGGAAAAAAGAAAGAAAGAAAGGAAAGAAAGAAAGAAAGGAAGAATGAAAGAAAGCCGTGAAAATACGGGCACATATTATAGTTTTTACAAAGAAAATTAACATTACATTGAACACTAAAAATTAAAGATAAAATAAAAGATAAAAATCGCGACCACTATACACATAGCAATAAATCCCCTCACTGATTTGTGTTTTTCTATCACGTATACGTGGAATTTTTAATACATAATTTATATAATTCCTGATTGTTCTAAATTTAAAACGTTTTTATTCTCTTGTGAGTAAAAAAGTATTTTTTGCCAATGTTGGGGGCCAAAACGTCGTCACCCCAACATCCGCCAACAGCCGGTCTGACCCATTACTTTAGACGTTCCACATCAAAAATGAATACTTGTTTTGGCCTCAACAAATCCCACTAAATAATCTGAAACGATTTTCCGTCCAAAATATGCAATCGAATTACCGACAACCTGTCACACTATTTCTGCGGAAAATGACAAAAGGAAAGCTATAGTTGTATGTCAGGTGCTCATGCTTCGGTTACTCCCCCAGGGCAATACCGCAATGTTAATACGTCATACGGCAATGCATTACAATGAACCGTGTGAGTTCATTGAGAACGCGTTGGTACCGCGTATAAGTTACAAAGGTCGAGGTCGAGTACGGGTCGAGCACCTACGTGAGACGCGAGCGCAGCTTGTCGCTTGACCCTACAACTAGGTATTTACGTTTTGCGGTTTCACTTGTTTCTCACCAATCATTGTTCTCAAGTATTTATATTATGAAGAAAAACATTTAAAATAATTTAATTTAATAATAATAGCAGGCTAATTGTAACAATTCAGGAAAGAGGTTCCAATAAATACTGTATAATGGAAAACTCTATACCAATTATTTCTCAAGAACAACAGTAATTTATGTAATTCATACTATTTAGTATTAGAGGAAAATTATAATACATAAAGTATATAAATATATACTTCACAATCAATAACAATATCTTTACTAATAAATTAACAAAAAATTCTGTAACATCGAATACAAAGGAATTAAGCAAAGAAGTGAAGTAGAAGAAGAAGATAAAATAAAGAAACAAACATTGTATTATATCATTTTAATAAAGGAAGTTGTGGAAAATTTTACTAACACATTGGCGGCTGGCGCGGGCGGCGCGTGGCTGTGCGTGGAGATGGGAACAATTATTGAAGATACTTGATTAACTCACTGATACTGTTTTTTCCATATAATTCTTTCTTGTTTATTTATACTATTCCAAATTTGTGACCTGTTATTACTAAGTCTATATTTTTGTTATAACTAGATAGGTTATTTAAAGGAAATTAGTTTTTAGGTTTAGTTTATATTTGTTAGGTTTCCTTCACAATTCATTATTTTTAGGGTCTTTTTTAGGTAATGAGGTTGTATTTTAGCTTTTGTCATAAATTTTGATGGGCTGTCGGAGGATGTGGATGTGGTTTTCTCTTCCGTTGACGAGTCAACACGCTGCTCTAATTGTTCAAGAGTTTTCAAGAGTCAGAGTGGTCTAAAGATTCATATTTGTCGTGTACACAAGAATTATGAATTATTATCCCCTTCTACGCATGCATCTTGTTTCCTGGCCATGAATCTAAAAAACCCTTCTGGAAAATTATTGGCAATTAAAAAAAATGTTGTCCTATTATCAAACGCATTCCAAGGGATGCTCGAACTTCGGTTTGCGAAAAATTATCAATCGAAATTAAAAAAGCTATTTTAGAAAATTCTCATGATGTCTGGGAGAAGTTGCTCCTTTTCCCTTACAGAGTCTTACATATTAAAAACGATAGAGATAAAATAACATCACTTACCACTAAAATTAAAAATAATTGTTAAAATAACTCCTATAAGTAATGACTGGTAACGTCGTACATGACATCTTGTCTTATCAATGTACAGATCAACCACGGTTATCAACAAAAGCCATAGTAAAATCCGTCGAAAACAAATTATGTGAGGGAGATGTGAGACGCGCATCGCGCCTTTTATTCTCAGCCGATGTTTTTGCTCCGGCATGAGAACAAACTTTAAAAGAACTGAAAAAGAAACATCCTTCAGAAACTTCTAAGTCCTGCCTTCCAGATCCTCCAACCCTTTCGTCTGAAGACTCATGCCTTCAAGTTAACGCCTTAGAGGTCGCGGAAGCAATAAAGAGTTTTCCTAGTAGATCTGCTGGTGGCTTAGACGGCCTCACTCCATAACATCTAAAAAATCTTATAGGAGCAAGCGATACTGGCGCTACACTCTTTGGTGACCTTGTAACCCTATACAACTTTTTGTTACCTGGCAAACTCTCTACAGATTTATTAGACTTGTTATAATTAGCAAAGTTTTGTGCCTTGAAAAAAATAACACGGTGGTATCAGGCCTATTGCTGTTGGCTCAATATATCGCCGATTTACACTGAAAATCTATCTTCCTATTTTAAGCCTCAACAGCTTGGTTTTGGGACAAGAGGTTGTTGCGTGGCAGCAGTACATTCTGCGCGGACTTTGTTAAATAACAAGAGGGTGGAAGTTTTGCTTAAGGTAGATGTCATGAATGCCTTTAACTCTATAGATAGAGGCACCTTCTTATCTAGCACCTCTGATACCTTTACCTAGAAGATACCTTTTTATTTACCCTTTCCTTTGGCAGGGTTACCATTCTCCAACAAAATTAATATATGAACAAAATTTAATATAATATATTCCAGTGTGAGTGACTCTCTAGGACCTGCAATGTGTAGTCTCGCGATTCACCCTATAATAAAAAGTCTACATTCTAAATTTAATCTGTAGTATCTGGATGACGGTAATTTGGGTGGTGATGTTGACTCTGTTTACAATGACTTAAATTTTTTGATAGCAAAATTTAAGGAAATTGGTTTAGAATTAAGTTTTCTAAGTGTGAAATTTTTATAACCTCTATTGTCTTTGGATGTGAAAAGCTTTATTAATAAATTTAATTCTATTACTCCAGCAATCAAAATTATAGACCCCAGTCATCTGAAAATCCTTGGTCCTCCAGTCTTGGACCAATCCTTCAAACCCTTTGCTGAAAACACGATTCAAAAATTTATCGACATGTCCGATCGTCTTTTAGCAGTTGACCCACAAATAGCATACTTTATTATTAAGTATTGTCTTTTTGTTCCTAAATTTACTTACGCACTACGATTGCTTTTAGGAGTACTTTGGGTGTCTCCACATCGCTGCCACTGCGGTGATATAGTCGACCCCCTAGGCCATCATAGCCTCGTATGCTCTAAGAGTGGAGGTCGTATATCGCGCCAAGTTAACTTCAATGACGTTTTACGTCGGCCTTTTGCCAGTGTCAATGTGCCAGATCTGAAAATAATTATTTTTGCAATTTTTAGATGTGACATTATCCAGGAACCTGTTTATGTAGATGCCGCTCTATGGCATCCTAGCCTCGTCTCCCGTATCATTTCAATTTTAGTTCGACTCTTCAATATTTCATTGCTAGCAAATGATGAAATTCTTGTTATGATATAACTCAGGGGCTCGTGCTATTAATTATGGTACAATGAAGCAAAAAATAGTACCCACATAAAACCCACTGATGATTTAATATTATAGCAATACGAGGAAACCAAAATTGTAAACACGCGTCAACAAAATATTCAAAAATGACTCACATAATGTGGAATTTGTCACGACGAGAAACATATACAGTCGTGTAGCGGACAAGAAATATATAATTTAACTTTGGGATAACCTGTTATCATGTAATTATAAATTTTATCAAGTGTGGATTCTTTGCATAATTTTGGTGGATTTTTTTATTTCATAATAAATAATATAAAGTCAGACATTATAGTAAGTAAGTTATTTTACAAAGTATAATTTCTCAACATAAATATAATATAATTTATGAATGACTAGCTGTGCCTGCGACTTCATTCGCGTGGACTACAGAATGCCCTCTATCGGGCATATGCGCGAATCGTGCTACTCACGCTTCCGGTTATAATTATACTTATTGTGGGTGATCCTTAAAAGATAAACATATTATCTGTGTGACTTTTTTGTAGGTTTTTAATGTTTATAATTATGTTAAACATTAATTTCATTTAACTCTTATGGTTTATTCAATGTAAGACATTTATGCGCACAAATTGATTCACCATGACCAGTTTTTTTATTTGTGCGGAACCCTAATTTGTTTTCTAAAATAAAAGTAGTCTAAATTACTCCCTATATCATCAGATCATCACCTATCTACCAGTGAAAGTTTCGTCAAAATCGGTCTAACCATTTCGGAGATTACCCGGATCAAACAGACAGAAAGATAAATAAATATGAGTTTTTTGTTATAGGTTTCGTATAGACTTTCATATGCATTTAGAAAAAAGCTGATATTTTGACATTACAAAAAGTTATTACAATTTTATTAACTGCATAGATTTAAAGAGAGTTTTAACAGTAAAAATTACTCAAAAAAAAAACTTTAACACTCTTATACCATTTCTATTTCTTTATTTTCTCGATGTCAGCTCTTGTGAAAACTTGAACGAGCGTCTTTTTTACATTATTTTATAAAAATATGACGTTTACACACGTACAAGGTTATACCAGAGTCGGAGAAACTGATAGGGATGGAGCTATATCGATAAACGTAACACGATAACATACCCGATATTTTTTTACAAAATGTAAGAAACTAAACTACTGCCGGATACTTTTGTACAAATTTATTAACTAATATTATATTTCATTACAAGATGTTACACATATTAATTCTTGATTGATAATGCCAACTTCTTCAAAATTTTCAAAGCTGTTGAAGCACCATTTTGATACTCTGCTTCAAAGTAATTACGAACCTTGATCACCAGTTCTCTCGCCTGCCTTTTCAGAACAGATCCTTTCGGCATTTTGATATTTGACATCTGGGCAGCAATCAACACGGAGGAACACAAAATACACAACGTAACGTATGGATAATGTGAAAAAACTCAGCGAACTGAAATGTAGTGCCTAGCACGACCGTCTTTGTTGCGAGTGACTGATTAAAACAAACACAAAATGGCGGTGAGCCACTGAGTGTTCCGACCTTGAAAAAATATATCTATTTGAATGTTTTTGTTGTATTTGCCTTTGTTCAAAATATAATGAATATATGCAATCGATATCATTACTTATTTGGTCACAACACTACAACTATCAAATTAGAACTGTCATCAAGAAAATAAAGAAATGGAAATAGAATACTGACTCTTTTGTTGAAATCATAGTGTATATTTAGTATTATGTAGGCCTGGCTGAAAACCAGCGCAGCGCTGTGGTAATTTGCTATAGCATGTGCTGAGCTGCTGAGCTGAGCTCCTTTTCAAAGTCGAGTGCAGCAGCATTTATTTGGCAACGTTGCAATATTATAAATTATTTTAATAATACACCAATTCATTGTGATCTCATGTTTAATGTGTGTTGTGTTAATTATGCCCGTGTTTTCAACATTAAATAAATGTGCTTTCTTTCTTTCAAATTAACAATTAAATAATAATTAGTAACTTTTTATAAAGCTCGTACAAAAACGCAAACTCTAAAGTCTGCATTTATTACTATACATTCTACAAATAGTAATATTGCATATTCTTAATGGATAATCGTAACATATAATCAACTTATTGAACTATCTTAGTTGATAAATATTCAGTGCTCAGGATTGATTTAAAATGTTCACAGGCTTTATGTAAATATCTTAGATAAAATTTCACAATGGAAATAATCTCCAAATACTGAAGCCTAAGTGCATAATCTCTTGCATAAAAAATCCAATTATAAAGTGGGTAAAAATGATGAAATACTAGAATCTTCGTTAAACGAAATTTCTTCTTGAATAAAACCATCTCCTGTTCTTTCAAAATGTGATAGTATTACAATACTTATGTTTAAAAAAAAGTGATTGATATTACGTTCCCATAATATTCTTCTCATTCGAAGCAATGATGGGTCAGTGGTAGCGTATACGGACACCGGGTCGATCAACGCGACGCGCGAGTTCGAATCCCTGCAATGAGGTTAAGCTTTCGGTGAAGGAAAACATCGTGATGAAGCCTTAGCATTGGTGGTAGGATTTTTTGCTAGCTACTAACCTCAAGTTGAAAATATGTTGCCAAACACCAATAGTGTGTACCGGCAGCTGCACTTGAGAATCAGTCTTCCACTAGGCTGAACGTGCGTACTATCTTGGGCTACATCGTCAGTTAAGATCCGGTGAAATTGTGGCCACAACGCCACTATAACTATGAAAAACTCTATATAATCTAAATCATAGGAAGTTTTGGCTGATTTGATAGCTCCTTACCTATGTATATTCTTGTTCTTGAGTGGAAAATGTTCCTACATTTTTATTCTTTCCTTTCCTTTCTCTTTAGCTCTAATTAATCTTCTCGACTCTCTTTTCCTTTATTCTTTGGCATTCTGGAATATAAAATATGGTAACTTAAAACCTAATCATCCAATAAAATTGAAAGGCTATTAAGAAGCACTTAATTGCATCGTGTTTAAACTTAAGCTGTTGATCGTGATTACGTGTACATTGGAGCTCGTTCAATAAACACGTCGATAAAAAAATTCAAATTTTGGTGTAATTACCCAATATTGGTGATTTTTAAAGCGCTATCAAAACCAATTTTAGAATCGTATCAAAGTATTTAAATTAAGTAAACACTATCAATATTACAATAATACAATGTAGAGCATAATTCAAAACAGGCCAAACCCGAACATTATAAATATGTATATATTACATTTCATTCATTCATAAACATGTTATAAAACACGAAAACCAAAGTTGCAGATTTTTTGTCAGGACACAACAAAACAATAATGATTAAACTTACGATTTTGGCAGGAAAATGCAAAGAGATTGCAAACATCTATCAGTACAGCGCATAAGCGACCGAGGTGGTCTTACCGACTAAGCGTAGTGAAGGTATGTGACTTCTTAGGTTGCTTACACGAACCTGAATTAGGTAAATGTTTCATAACTTACGCCAAAATTTTAAATTTCTCTCGCAAATAATTTCTTAACATGCTATAAGATTAATTATGGTACTAAACATAAAAATGGAAATATTACCAGATATAAAATTTACTTAAATTCTAAGGAAATTAATTAATTTCAAATAAAGTACTGTAATTTCTAAGATGGTTTCCTATATAATTTTTGTATCCTCATGTAAATAATAATGTCTGTTTTGTTGATAGAAAATAACTTAGTCGGTACCTTTACTAATAAATGTGATTTTCAGCTACACTGTGTAAAATATGTGCTTGAGAAAATCACTCGGATACTGTTAGTGTTATGCTAGGCATAGATCTTAGAACTCGTCAGATTTTCCTTAAAGTTAGCAACTTAGGAAACCGAAGTCCTCATTTAAAATTCAATCTGTTTTCCGATATCCATTTCCCTACATAAAAAGAAAATATATTGTTTGAATGTAATATTTCACCTTCATACCTCTGTTCCCGGGGATTACATATATGCCAATTTCACGTAAATTTTTTTTATGTAGGCAAGGGAACCAAAGGGTTAATTTGTACATAACAAGTTAGAATTAAAGAAAATTTTAAAAATGCACAAGCAATGACCCTTTGGTTGTGCGTACGGACACCGCGTCAATCAAGTGAGCTTTTCGGTGAAGGAAAACATTTTGATGAAACCATAGCACGGTGCTAGGGCTTATCCTTATGCCTACCTGGCTAACTTGTACCCTCAAGTTGAAAGTCTGTCGCCAAACAACCTATACTCAGATGTGTTTCCCAAATTGCACTTTAGAGCCGGTGGTCCCACTAGGTCTATGTCCCAGCCGTGATAATATAACAGAGGACAAGTGGTCTCTTACTTTACCTTTGTTTTTGTTATTCAGTGCTTTAAATAGCTATAATTTAATTTGTTTTGTTAAATTGATTACTATACTTTTCTGAAAACAAACACAGTTGTAAATACTTTTTTTTGCTAGTTCCACAGTAAGCCACAACAAGGTTATTATTATAGATTTTTGGTATTATTGTGAAACGAATGTCGTTATGGCTCTTCCCAGGTCTGCTAATTTCAAAGCTAATGTGTTGCGGTGGCTTATGTTGTCCTATACTCCCTTTTAATTCATTTTTCTGTTAATACTTCACTTCACTTTCACTTTGAAGTAACATGTTGTATTTTAATTTTTTATTAATTTACTTAGATTTTGACTCTATATTATGTAATATTGACGGAGTTTTGCGTGATATAGTTTGATTTTATTACATAATATGCGAAGTGGATTATAAATATAAACTAGAAGCTTACATTCTGAATGCCACAAAAAAGTTCTAATAAGGAAGCCACCATCTTGTTGGGATACTGAAATCGTTCTAATACAGGACACTATGTTCACTTGATTACGGCAGTGGTGGTCTTCAATAAACAGAACTAGTTGCCAAGTTACGCAGAAGAAGAAAACCAACGCAATTAGAACTGTTAAATTATTTAATGAAAATAGGTGAAGTAGCGAGTACCACTTGCAACTTAAGAATTCCGTTCTATTGTATATTTTCTTATTTTACTTATCTGTGCATATTTTACTTATATATTATTTGGTTATATGTATTATGTATATTATATCGTTACCTTCCTCGATGTAGGTATCAGATGCGCGACTGTAATTGTGTGACCATGATTTTTTTACGTGCGTTCGTATAATAGTATACACTGTATTTTCGGGTTTATTCCATTACTTACGCCAAAAGATCCCCTTCGTATTAAATATCATGACTGTAGGGCTTCGGAAAGTGGGTACTCTATATGTTTTGATAATCGGTCGGTGAGCAGGACTCTTAGTAATTTGAAAGCCCATAAAACTTTATTGCATTTTTTTTACAGTAACTCGACGAATTCGGCAATCCTTCGCCGGTTGCCGCCGCCATGCCGGCCTTCATAAACAACTGGATATCCACGAGCTGATTCCAAGACACGACACACGCAAGCGAGTCACTATGACGGATTTTTACCACGTGCATGGTGGTCGCGACCCTGTCAGTTAAGCTCGCTCTCGCCATATCCTCGTTCAGCGTTCTGCGTTGGTGTACTCATCGCGTGCAGGTGAGCTTAGCTTGGATGTCTCAGCTCTAAAGATGTTATTCGACACTCCTTATACTTTACAAAAAAAGGTAGATTAAGAGACCACTTGTCCTATGTTATATTATCACTGTTGGGACATAGACCTCCCCTAAAAATCACCATAACCGGTCCTGTGTTGCCAGCATCCAACGGCTTCCAACAACCTTTACCAGGTCGTCTAACCACCTTGTGGTTGATCTGCCCACGCTGCGTCTTTCGATACATGACCACTACTCGAGGACTCTTCGGCACCATCGGCCAATTGTAGCCCGTCCACTGTCACTTAAGTCTAGTTGTTCTTAGGACTATGTAGGTAATTTTGTTTCTCCTGCGGGTCTCTTCATTCCTGTCTCTACTCCAAGCATTAGCTTTACATTGCCCTTTGAGTGATCTTGAGCTTTCTTATGAAGCCCATAGTTATCGACCATGTATCAGCAACATATATAATCACTGGCAATATATACCAGTAAAAGACTTTCGACTTGCGACACTGCGGTGTCATTGACGAGATGATTTTACATAGCTTTTCAAATGCTGCCCAGCCGAGTTGGATTCGACGATTGACCTCTTTTCTCGAAATTGGTTTTAACTAGCTGGAAAGTTTGTTCTAGGTAAACATAATCATCAACAATTCCAAGTGTATTCTCTGATTTTTACAGGAGTTGACGCTACATATACGTTTGGCATGATCTTCATCTCGACCGGCATTCTTGAGCCCGGCATGATAGCGAGGACTGACGATGGATTGTAGAACCCATGGTAGTCGCCGATGTTATTGGGTTAACTGTGCTCACCATCAGGTACAGTCAAGTCACTTCGTCGTGATACGATTAAAAAAAGGTCCGTTCTAAGACCAACTCGTTCAGCGGCTTTACTGAGAACATTGAGCATTGTACGGAGGTCCTCCATGGTCTCAGCCAAGGCTACTGTATCATCCACGGTGAATGATGTACTCGCCGTAATATTATAGGTATTGTCCGCGCATTTCAAATACCCACTACTAATAATAATAAGATTTTATTGAACTTTGGAAACCAACCATATTTATAACTTGCCGGCAAAATTCCAATAGAAACCCGGGATAATAGATTTGACAATCCTGGATAACTGCAAATAACACAAAATAATGTGTTTATAAAGTGTTGTAAAGTGTCTGTTATTGTAAAATTATCACCTGAATATTATATTTATATTGATTTAGTTTGAACATCCGTGTTCCGATATGGCGTGTGGTTCACCGCAATTATTACGTCTACGTCCGAGTATCGTTGCGTGATTTAAGGTGGTGGAATTCACCAAACGGCGTGTTCCTCAGGTTTGTCGCGTCGCATTGTAGGTTAATTCATGCGGATTTGAACCAAAGAAGACCTTAACTTCATAACCACTTTTGAAGCAACGTTAGCTCATTGGTAACACGTACTGACACGACATCGAACAACGTGAGTTCGAATCCCTACAACGAGCCTGACTCTAAAACATCGTTATGTAAATAATGCATGGTGGTAGGGCATGTATCAATACCCACCTCGCTGGCTACCACCCTCTAATTTAGAATCTCTCTCCAAGTCTGTATTGATAGCCAATTCCTCCACTAGGTTCAGCGTATTACCATCTTGAGCACATCGTCACTTAACATCAGTTGAGATTGTGTATAAAACGCTAAAACCTATAAAGAAATCAAAGAAAATGTTTGGGCAATATACAAAGTAACTAATGTTCTCAACAAGTGTATTTTTACCAACCGCAGCAAAAAAAGAGAGTGCTATAAGTTTACTATGTGTATCTGTGTGTGTGTCTGTGGCATCGTAGCTTCCTAATGGCTGAACCGATTTTATTTTTGAAAGGTGATTTGGTCGAGAGTATTCTTAGTTATGATTAAAGAAAATCTGTTCATCCATTCGGGGTTTATCAGCTCTTTTCTAGTTGATAAATTAATTACAATCATCAGGTTTACGTCTGATTTTGTGCGATCAGCGACTTTTTAAACAATGAATATTAAATCACGGCAACCTTGACCTCATGCTGCAGTATCATCTAGAAACTGCAGGATACCTAACTTCTCACCAATTTGCAGCAGACATATATATTGCTTAGGCTCAAAGAATGGTGTCAAGTAATAGGTTAACTTGTGTTGAAGATTTATTAAATTTTAAATTTACCTTGTAACAAAGAATTGTAATTAGTTTCGAATATTGTGGGTTGTGCTTTTAATTCCAATGGTTTTACAATAAGAAGCTTGAATAAATGTTTTCATTTTTCATGAATTGTTGGCTCCTTAACGCCCAATGAGCGTTTGTTTGCACCTGCAACAGACAAGAATAGCGATCGGTCAGCCAAAAAGGTTTCCGTGGGCGGCCGCGGCCGGACCGATACCGACACTTGGGTTTTTAACGCATTGTTGTATTTAACAACATTTTTTAACAATAACATCGCCTAATCTGGCACGAGGTGCAAAAAACAACGAATACCGTGGTATTTCCCGTGAATTTCTTTCTTTAAGTCGATAATATTGTATCCGAAAACAATTCAGTTTTGTTTGGCGCCACATATTTAGGGTACCGTATCAGCATTAAACTCAATCAGAGAAATAAATTTTATATTTAACTTTTTATAATGTAAAAATATCAGCGCAATAGAGTTAGTACATTTTAAAAACAAAAAAAAACACCTATATAGGTAAACTCGGCATGTAATACATTATCTATATACAAATTTTCATCCAAATTGTTGAAGCTGTTTCCGGAAAACCAATTACGTATGTATCTATACATATGTCACATTACATAATTATACACAAAAATGTCTCAAGTACGTACCTATTAGATAATAGCAAGCTATTTGATTAAATGTCATTTTATAACGGTGACTTTTTTTTAAATAATATTCGTTTAAGAGAGGTAGAAATTTATTTAGAAACTCTCTACTTGGGGCAGTCCGACTGGTGAATATCTCCACCCTACAGAGGATTGCAGCCAAATAACCTTGTGTTGTGTTCCTACGGTGAGTAGGGTTTCCAGAGCTCCTTGGGGAAGGGGGTTCAAGGTCATCGACGCGTTAGTCATATTTATCGTATTACAAGCGTCCATAGGCTACTTTAGCCGTTTACCATCAAACTGGCTGTATGCTTGTTTGCCAAATAACACAACTTTAACTTTCAAAATTATACCGCCAGCAACGAATATATTTAAAAAACTATTTTAAGTACCTACTTTCGTTGAATAATATATTTGCTAAGTCAAGATTTAGATTTCCCAGACAGCAAATGGAAACTAGGCAAATTATAGTCAATCAATTATTAAGTTATAAATCTAGTAAATGTGCTGCAAATTCTAAGTTCTAAAGCTCCGTACCGCGAAATTTATTTGATAGTTTATTTTAGACAAAAAAAATTAAAATTATTTTTAATTTTATAAAATGTCCGGTCATGTGACAGACTGTATAATTTGCACATATCCGTTATTCCGATCGTACATTATTTACTGAAGTTGCATTTCACAATTATTTTCATATTTGAAATGCATAGTATCTTATAAAATCATTTTTGGAGCTCCTCTTTTATTTTTTTGTAATATGGAATTTTACCAAATAAAATACTATTAGGACTAATTTAATAGAAAAGACGCCCCTAACAGATGGGAATTTCAATAAGGTCACATCATAGTGAACACAAAGACACAAACTTAAGTCGCTAAGAAAAACAATAACTTTAAATATAATCTTAAAGCTAGAAAATTAATTCTGAAATATTTTTTTTGTACATCGACTGCATGAGATATTCTAATAGCGTGGTGTATTTAGACAATAGTACCAATATAATATATATGCAGAACCAAGGAATTAAAATGTTGAATCGTTTGAGAACGCCCCGCGCCACCAAGACGGTATTCGGAGGCTCGAAGCCCTTAACGGGACCCAGTTGTCCAGTTTTTACGATGGCATTCATGGTCGATTAGTCAATGAGTCCTGTGATGACTCGTCAGAACACGTTATACAGTGCTAGGTCGTCGGCCTCCGCCTCTCACCTTCACACACATTGCGAACTGGATTATTCAGATATCTTATCAATGGCTAATTTAATATACGTCACATCAAAATCAACAGTATGTATTTTACACAATTTGAGCCTTAAAGCACTTATGAATGTTGCTACTACTACTTTTACTACTGTACTATATGATTATATGATATGATTTATATTATTGACAACTAGTGATTCATTACACGCTTATGTTAGAGATTATTTAAAAAAAATTAAATGTATTTGTGAAGCTGCAAAAGCAATATTTTTAAGATATAAAGTTCTTAAATCTAGTGATAGGACCAAAACTTTTTGGCATGTAATAAATAAAGAAACAGGAAGAGATAGGAAAAATGGTAATTCACTTAATCTAAACGTCGAGGAAGTACATATCTCAAACAGTTCAGAGGTAGCAACTGTTTTTCTGTATTATTTCATAAATATATCCTCAGCAAAAAATTTTATATCATTACCTCAGGGCGCTGAATAACTTTTAGAAAATCTTATTACACCTGTGGATTCTAAATTTTCTTTTAAATTTATTAATGCAGGTGAAATAGTAAAGACTTTTAAACAATTAAACTTGAAACATACCGAAAACATTTGGAGAACGTCAGTAACAGTAGTTCAGCCCTTGATTGTCAATATTTCACCATATCTGGCTAATATACAATATGTATAAAAAAACCCGTCGAATCCGAAAGAGGTATATAGGTACCCCGATGACATTACCAAAAAAAATATCAAAATGTTATTTATTATGAAAATTAAAGTAAAAATGTTATTGCGATTTAAAATTAACATATTTAGTTTCCCTAAAATTTAGCAAATTTTTAAAGCGTGATAACACCATCGCCTGCTCCAGCGCGGCGCGGCGCAGCGGTACGTTTGATCGTATGGCGGTACCCTGCGCCGCGCCACCCGTATTGCCATGTAAGTTTCCTTAATTCACTAATTTTTTTTTTACATTAGGGGTAATTTTTTTACTTATAATCTGGGACAGATAACATAAACAGAATATAATTTCGATACCTTATAACACCTTCACGGATCCGACGGAGTTTTTAATACATATTGTATTTAACCAGTGCATAGAAAGAAGAACTTTCCCTAATTTAATGAAAATACTTATTTCAAGCTTTGTTATTTTAGAAAACGCTGTCAGAAAATTGGTGTAAATTTAGCAACCTCATCGGGATAATTGGCTAGAATCGGCGTCCCTCAGGGCTCGATTTTGGGACCATTTTTGTTTCTCGGTTATATAAACCATCTACTGCTCGTGGTTGAAAACGATGCTGGCATGATTCTTTTTGCAGACGACACTTCATTTGTATTCAAAGAGAAAAGAATAGATTCGGAGCTTAGCCAATTAAATAACACCTTAGTTAATATCTCTGAATGGTTTGATTTAAATAAATTTTTTTTAAATGCAAACAAAACCAAATTTATTGGATTTGCCTTGCCCAATGTTGGGTGTGAATAGTACTATCAAGATAGAAGGGAATTTAGTAGGCTTAGTTGATAGTACAGTATTCTTGGGTATTACGCTTGATTCAAAATTACAATGTAGTCTGCATATTAAAACTTTAGCGGGAAGATTCATAAGAAGTTATTCTGCATTCGCAGCACGTAAGATTCGCCAGTTAACAGATATTGCCACTGCGAGGTTAGTCTACTTCGCTTACTTCCATAGCTTAATGTCTTACGGTATTTTGCTTTAGGGGTTCAGCAACTGAAGTAGATGCCATATTCATATTACAAAAGCGGGTAACTCAAGCAATATGTAGCATAAGACCTCGCGAATCACTAAATAACATATTCCAGGAATCAGGTATTTTAACTTTGCCCTCCCAATATATCCTTGATAACTTAATGTATATTCGCAATAGCTTGGTCAAGCTAGATTTTGTCAAAGATCAGCATAATATTAATACTACAAATAGAGATAATTTAGTCGTACCGTGTTTTAGACTTAGTAAGACTAATAAAAGCTTTTTAGGTAATAGTTTTAGGTTCTATAATAAGATTCCGAAGCACATTATTGGTCTGCCGGACAACAAGTTCAAGGAGCATGTTAGCGGGTTTTTGGTATGATAAGTTTATTATAGAGTGGATCATTATGTGAATGATAGTGCTATCTGGAAGTGACTCTCCCTCTGTGCATCCACTAAATTATCATTATTGTACTTGTTGTTATTACTGCTACTGCTATTATTGTACCGAAAACAAAAATATATAGTTCCGAAGCATAAATAACATCTGTGTCATTGTTTCAAAATCAAAATATTTTTTATTCAATTTAAGACCTAAGAAAGCACTTATAAATGACAAAACACTACCACCGGTTTGGTTCGAAAAACACCCCAGCCATAGAGAAGAACCGGCAAGAAACTCGATCGGTTTTATCAACAACTTATTTTCTTTTTTAAATTATTTTTTACAGTATTACATTAGTATTAGTGATTATGGACCTGAGAATGAACGAGTTACTTGTCAATTGTCTTCTTTACGCTGATGATCAAGTTTTACTTACATCGTCGGCTAAGGATTTGCAAGCGATGGTAATTATTATGAATGAGGCTTTGGAAAGAAAGAGAATGAAAGTAAATGCAAAGAAGACGAAAGTTTTGGTGTTTGAAAAGGAAGAAAACTTGACAAAAGTATGTGTCTGGATTGATGAGGATGAACTGGAGCAAGTAAGTGAGTTTGTATACTTGGGATCAATGTTTACCAGGGATGGAAAGTGTAAGAGAGATAAAGGAAGGAGAGTATATGGCGCTAATATGGTGAATGAGGCGTTACACTCCTTTATGAGCAGCCAGAGTATTTCTATGAAAGCTCGTTTGGATGTGCATAGAGGTGCAACACTCATGTACTGAAGTGAAAGCTGGGTGTGGTAGAAAAATCATGAAAGTAAAATCAATGCAGTAGAAATGAGAGCGCTAAGAGGCATGTTAGGAGTGAAATTGAGAGACATGATAAGAAATAGAGTGATAAGAGAGCTTTGTGGTGTGAAAGAAGATATAGTCACACGGATTGAGAAAGGGATGCTTAGATGCTTTGGGCATGTTGAGAGGATGAATGACAAAAAAAAATTATGATGCGAGTGTGAAAGGAATCGTTGGATTAGGAAGGCCTAGACGAACATTTATCGATTAAATCGGAGACGTTCTGAAGAAAGGTAAGGTCAAGAGTACTCTAAACCGACGAGCATGCATGAAAAGATTACTGACTGTCGAAGAAGCGAAAGAGATATGCCAGGATCGTAGCAGTTGGAAGGACGTGGTCTCTGCCTACCCCGTTGGGAAATAAGCGTGATTTATGTATGTATGTATGTTACATTATATACAGTTATTATTATTTTCAGTAGATTTGTAGAGAAGGAATTACATCCAGACATCATCATCATTTACTTAATCAGCCACCCTATAATTACCCTTTGGACAATAAAACTTACGTAACATGATTCTTGAACTTATAACCCGGCAAATCGGTAATGTGTTTGAACCTAACACGATTACCTAAAACACTTTTACTAAGTCTAAAAGATGGAATGACGTATATTATATTTATTTCTAGTATTAAAATTGTGCCTGTCATTTACAAGTTCAAAATTACCTTCATTGTTCTGAACATACATTATATTTTCCAAGATGTATTGGGAAGGCAAAGTTAAGGTATTAAATTCTTTAAACTTATTCCTCATTTATTTTGTATTTATGTAAACTTAGTACTTAATACATACACATAATCTTGTATTTAATTCAGTATAAAATATTGAACGAATGTAGACTACATAATACAAAATCATACGCAACTTACAGTCTTATATTTAAAACAGTCACACACTGAAACTCAAATTGCACATCGATACAATTATATAATTTTATTATAAAGAACAGAATAAAAAACCCAACATTCACGTTGCCTTATGAAGAGTTAGTACTTAACTCTAGAGAGGAAATCTTTACCAGTACCCATAAATACTGAGTAACTGGTTAGTGTGTTCTGATTCAATGGATAAAGTAAGGAAGCGGACATAACAAGACTATGTGAGTCATTGGCTAGTCCCACCGTCAGAGAAGTCCCATTGTGACGTGGGCTTAGTTCTCTTGATCCTATTACTCCTCAAAATACTTTACATGTGTTCAGCGTAGACCGAGAGCCCGTGATGTTTGTTAATACATAAAATAGGATTCACACGACCAAATGCTTTTTTTATAATACATATGTAAATAATTAAATTTCATTATAAATTATATTTCAAAAGTAGTTAGGTGAATGGTTTGTTTGATAGCTTACTTCATTATAATAGTTATTTACGTTAAAAGGTCATCTGATTATCATTTTTTATTTTTTTAATGTTATTTTTACTATATGTTGCAAATGTTTAAAATCTTTCACTATTTTATTTAATAGTACAGTCTAAACCGTTTATGATGGCATCGCGGCATCGTTTAGAACAACATATCTGTTATATTGAACAAATTCTTAGGTCCTGGCTGGATATTTTACGACATACTGCATTGTACGACCATATTTCACTGTTTTTTTTCTGATAATTATATCGGTCAATACGACGAACTGTGTGTTGTACATTGTAATTAGGTAACAATGTCCACATACACATACTGCATAATGACAAAAGGCTATTAAGATCGTAAAAGTAAACTAATATACCGAGTTTAGGCTAGGTATATTTTAATTTTTAGAAACAAAATACACGTGTATATCAAAGCTGGCATTGTTAGTCAATTTGTTATTTAACTGTATATAAGACGCACCGCGCTATTGCTGAGCTATTTGTGAAACTCTTAACATGTTACAAAAAAAAATAAAACAAATTAATGTTGAAGGAAAATTATATTAATCAGCGTGAACTACAAAATTCGTACGCATGACAGAAATGTTTCGAACAGAGCAAAATTACGGATATTTTGAGTACAATAAATGGTAATACGAAATATGTGTCTTGTATGTACTTATATTACTACATATTTTATTTTATTTAAATAAAGAACGGTTGTGTAATTATAAACACTAGCTGTGCCCCACGGTTTCACCGGTGTTAATTTTATACAATAAACATCGCAACGCTAACGCACCTGTGTTACTCTGTCATAATTAATGTTCTTGTCGCAAGTACAAATTATTTGAATTTTTTATTATCTCCTAAACTATGTGTCAAAATCACATACTATAATGGGCAAAACTTAACTTTATAAAATTTTCTTCATGACGAAGAAACTATTATTCGTAAGAATTAAAATGCCATGCCTAAAAATAATGTTCATAAATCACTTTTTCATTTTTTACAATTGTTTGTTACAAAATAGCTCTTTTAATGCATATGTATAGGAGATAGTCAAATGCTATCGCCAACTTTTTTTATATATCTTAAGAATCAGTATTTTTATAGCAAATTTTATTCACGTATCATTAACCATTACGTCAGCGCAAGTGAATAAAGCAGCTCGGAAGGGCTTCCACCTCCGACTTAACAAAAATCAATATTTAAGGATTGCTGAGAGTTGTAGCCTAATGTTAGATAGCCTATTATACTATTCGTCGTGAGTCTGGCTATCATATGTAAAAAGATTTTTTAGAATCCGACTGGGGTAGTTCCAGAGATTAGCGTGTTTAAAAAACAAACAAAAAAACTCTTCCGCTTTATTTTATTAGTATAGATAGTATATAAATACACCGACTGATCTCGGAACACGACATACCAAAAGAAAATCATACATGTGTTTATCACTATGTGTATTGTGGTCGCGATCCCTATCACCCCGTTACATTACTCTATATAAAATAAATTATCTCTGAACACGTTAAACCAAAAGAAACCCATAGAGATGGGTTTATCACTATTTGTATGGTGTCGCGATCCCTATCACCCCTCTATATTACTGTATAAACACTGACTGATCTATAAACATGGCAAATCAAAAGAAAATTATAGATGTATTTATCACTCTATATATATGGTATTGTAAATCATCCCTTATTGTACCATCTTGCGTATTAATTTTTCAAAAACGCGCAACCCTTTAATTTCTTTCTAAAAGAAAAATATGAATTTTCATATCTCTAAATTGAGAAATAGTGGGTTCTTTATACAAAAATTCATCCCTTATTTGACCCATTAAAGTTTTATTTTCACCACATAAGTTAGCCAAAGTCTTTTTTCAAAGTTTCTATACCAAAATTCATCAAAATTGGATTCTTCATACGAACTTTCACCCCCCATTTCACCCCTTCCAATTTGATTTCCAAAAGTAGCCTATGTCCTTTCTCAACCAAAATTCATCAAATTTGGTTCAGCAATCTAGGCTTGAAAATGCAACAGACGGGACAGACAGAATTCCTTTCGCATTTATAATATTAGTAGAAATGGATTATTCATTTCATTATGTTGTCATTTTCCGTGGTGTCATTTACCAGTTAAAATACTAACAGTAAATTATTACCCAAAAGCATAATAACGACAACAGTTTATAATAATACATTTTTGAAATGAATTCTCTTTCCCTATATACCTGTAATACATTCTCTCTCTCTATACCTTTCTATGTTTCTCTATAATAACTGATACTATAATAAGGTAAAAATGACAAAAGATCGATTGTTGTGGTTCCCTTTTAATTTTCTGTTTTAGGGATTTTTATATTGTTAATACAAATCCGAAAGTCAATCGAAAAAGATCGATTATTGAGAGATTAGACCTCGTTTTTTTTTGTGAATCGATTCATAAGAGTTCGATTCAAATCAATATTTTTCGAAATGATAATTGCCATCTTTATCAGCCACGCGGCTATGTTCAACATTCAACCGGCAAAATTCCAGCCTATGCTGACCCTCTTTTAATGTGATTTATCAAATAGATATGAGGTCAACTTATATTGGAATTTAAAAAATTTTGAAACTCCGTTTTTTAAGTTTATGAAAAATTTCAATCATCATCGTTTTACAAACCATGATATACAGATAACTAAAATTTCAGTCAATTCAACTGAGGAGCTATTTTATAGCATTTTTATCGAACAAACGTTCGACGTGATTTTTTAAATTTATATAACTTTTTTATTTATGAACTTATTGAAGTAAAACAAACACTAAATGTTAATTTAACCTTACCTCAATATATTAGTGATACCCGATTCCAAATCGGTTGAGCCGTTTCTGAGATTAACGCGCACAAACGTTGGCAAACAGTCAAACAGGCAAAAATTCTAACAATAATTGCTTTGGATTCTACTGCGTTGATAAAGGCCCCCAATAATAGTTTTTCTCATATATCTTCTATGTACAGTTACGTTATATTATACATTATTCTTGTTAGTATCTATAGAGTTATGTGAAGGTAAATTTGTACCTTAAAACTGCATCGGGTTTTATGACTATCGGTTTTTACGACTAGATATGAGTGGGCCCTTCAATATAATTATAACAAACTTTTACTGAATATTAATTTTTTTGTTTATAGTAATTTGTTTATCCACAATATTTTCATGATTGATCTCACTTATAAATATTTGATATTATTTTCCATGCAGACAACGCGATTTCTTGATTTGTGAAAAGTTATTACAATTTGCTTTAGCTCTGACAGGTTTAGCGCTTGAATACAAAATTACGAGACGTTAATAATGGTGCGACCGAAGGTTGTGACTTGTGACACGTTAAGTCTAGAGTGACTGGCTCTCAGTGCAGCTGCAGGAAAACATGTTAAGGTCCTTGGCGAAGAATTTTCAACCTCAGGATGGCAGCTAAAAAATCCCTACCACCATACTATGGTTTCGTAACTATGTTACAATTTTTTGACAATTTATTATTTTTTTGTTAATTGTATAATGATTACTAGCTCCCGGTCAATTACGTTTGCATCAAGAAACTCCTCTGACGTGTGCCCATTTCATACGAATTTAGTTAAAATCAAATATTTGATCGGATGTTTCGCGTGCAAGCGGAAACCCCTAGTTCACATTACCGCATGAGTATTGTTTACAAATTCAGTCATTTCGCGACTACTTACATTACCGAAAAAAGAAACTCCTTGTGAATCACTTTACGTACACCAAGTTTATCAAGCACATCGTGTCATTTAACAATACCTAAGTATGTCTAATCTAGATTGGAATAACCGGGCTTATTATTTGTATTTTGTTTCGGTTTTCTAAAACTGATTTATTTATTTCCGGAAATGTACAGCTCTTAAATTCTAACATACATACATAATTAAGTTGACATATTATATTTTTTATTTTTGGCAAAAATAACTTATAATACCTATGGGACTATGAGATAAATTAGAGAGATATTTAGCCAGGCATGCACTAGAAAATACCTCACCGTAAGCCCTAAAGATTTCGAGCACATTTTATTTCCGAGCACTGCGCTATCCTGTCACGGCTTGAATAATCGGGATGAATTTTTTTGTACCTCAACTATATTATTTTAGTTACAATATTTTTTTATTTTACATGCGCCTATAATACAAACCTACTGTTAGACAGAGTAAAATTTATTTGTTATCTGTGAATATAGTACTGTAAAACTATTAATAATTATAAATAACAAGAATAATCACAAATATGGTGGAAATATTGATTTATAACAAGCGTTTGCAATTTATATTAAATTTGCTAATATTTCGATACCTTCGATATAAAACCTTCCAACAGTAATATTGAATGGGTTTGTCGCGAATGACTCATTTCGACATTGAATGAAACCCACTCATTATAACTACTTTTTCAATGAAAGAATTGTTTTGTTTGTTTCTTACTTTTTTTTCTTTATGTTCGTTTGTGTGCATTTGTGCCAGTGCCCTCAACGAGAATTTTAAACGCTCTCTAAATCACTGCACAGTGGTGTTCCAATGGTATTTCTATTTTGGCTGAACGTTGTTTTTGAGCGATTAACGATTTTCTCGGTATATTGAAACGACTAGTAACTGTTCCAAATCCTGGTTCATTTCACCCACGCTTAGTCACAGGATACAGTCCTAAATTCTGTTGACGTCATCCGTGATGAGAACTTCTTAGTTTAACCATAGACTTATTTATGTATAACTGACAAACGTTGTCACTAGTTTTTATCTGTCATGTTTAGATTTTAATACGTGCAACTTTAATGCTGAATAAAGCTAAAATTCTCAGTTATATCGTATTTATTATGCATAAATCCGCGCCCTTCACATGCTACAACATCGTTAAATTAATACGTGAAGCAAAAACTTTATACCCCTTTTAAGCGTATTGCGTAAGACTGTGAGATTTGGTATGGTTAAAGTTTATATGGAGAACGAGTGAAGAAAGCTAAAATTTATGTATAATATCTGTTACTACTACCCGTGCGCAATAAGTTGAGACCTGGGGGCGGTGACGCCACAGACGTGTGGTTGTACTGTGCACAAAAAATATCACAACAAGTTTCCACCCGCGACTTCGTCTGTGCAATTTTTTTAAATGTAGCGAGTCTTGTACTCGGAACAACGCCGATTTATATTTAATATACTTGAGCTATTTTTTAACACGAGATTTCTCTCTCTACTATGTAAAGTTTTATTTACCCATCATTATAACAATAAACTTAACACAAAAAATAACAATAAAATATAGCAGTAACTTTAATAACTATTAAATATTCAGTATCAAATAAGATTATAAAATCGGAGCGCGTCGTCGTTGCGTGACGTAAGCTAGTACGAGACTAAGATGTTAAAAAATGGCGTTGACTACAGTACAACACGGGAGCTTAAGGGGAAGTTACAGGGGTAGCGGGCGGAGGGTTGCATTCCAGGCGAGGTTCAACTTATCTCGCACGGGTAGTAATATATTCTATGAAATAAATCAATACTGTGAATCCTAACACGACCAGTGCCATTTAACTTAGGCCCCCCAAAAAATTGAAATTGTCACTCAATGAAAAGTGACAGCAAGTGTTATAATAATATTCATTGTTTAGGTTTATGCTGCAAATGTCAAACAAAAAATAGTCTATGGTTAAAAAGTCGCGGGTCGAATTTCGATTATTGGGACCGCTAGTAATTAGAATTACATTGTTTTAATCTCTTCGAGTTAAATGAATGGAAAATAAAAATGAGTTAATTGATATTAAATTATGGCACGTACATACATATTTCATATTATGTCATTTCAGAGCTAATTATTTATGATAATGTAGCGACATCTCTCGCCTCAACTGACATCCTACAACACGATAAGAAATTAACCCAACAATTGAGTATGTATATACAAGAACCCGACAACAATAATACCCGCCAGAGATAACACCCGTCTAGTCGGAGGATCCTCCCTTTTCTATGGCGGATGAAGAACTTTACACTCTATTCCTCACTTTCGCTAAAATCACATACAGAAAAACAAACTCAAACAACAAACCAGGTGGATTTTAGATTCGGAGGAGAAAAATCTTCTAGTTTATTTAATTTTCAAAATGATATTTTCAAAATAATGAATAGAGTCGACTTTCGTGCAACTTCTTATAGACAGGTAGTATAGGTAGTAGTATTGAAAAACAACAGCAGAGTTGCATGCCATAAAAAAATATGAATGGTTCAAGGTCCGTACCGCACGCAGTTTCCGAGTACCGGCCGCGGCATGAACGGAATGGATGATATGGTCGGCGAGATGCGGTGCGGTGCGCTTGCAATAACCACTTTATTTACGAGTTCTAGCGAATGCCGATTGTTCTGCAGTAATACGCATCCGTTTTATTTATCATTTCGCCCCTTTTTTGCTCTTTTCTTTATTACGGCTCTTTTGTCCGCATTCTTGTTTAGATCCTGTCACAACCAGTTTTAACTATTATACACTCAAAATGTTTTATTATATTATTGTATCGGTATTTAGACAGCACATAATTTTAAATGTAGTAATTTGTATTAAAAATATTTATAATCGAATGAATGTGGTGAATAAGTTATAGCAAAAGATCTAATGCGTAGGTCCTTGACCGTGCGCGTGCGCCGCTCCGGGGCACGCGCTGACCTTGAACTGGCGTGCACGACGCGAGACGCAGACATTAGCGCGCGTGTAGTTTTTCCGACATTGCACATGTACTGGCACCAATTTTTGGCTTTTTAGGTAGTCTGTGAATTCATCACCTCTTTCAGTACATGCTTCAATCAATGTTTTCTTGCCACGATCAACAATAACAATTTAACTTGCAGGCGAAGGATCTTTACAAAAGAAGGAAAGTCCCGACATTTTCTGAAAACTAAATACAGCACAAACTTAAATAAACAGTATTAGCAATAACCACGTGTTTTCACTACAAGGGAACTTTAAAGACTAACGGTATTTCGTTAGACCCTTCGAATAGAGAGCATGCAGACGAGTATACTCGAGTAGACAATTACACAGCAGCAGACAGATATTGCAGAAGGCCACGTGGTCACATCAAATAAAGGACAGATTCTTTTCTACTGAAATTCTCAGAATTACTCATTATAAATGTATTTCGTCACGCAAACTTAAAATTTGACTTACATTACGCGTCCAACAATGTTCAGAGACAGCGTAGTCATGCATATTATGGAGAATACATCTCTAGTTAACTTTCGAATGACTTTTTCTCAGAAATCGTAAATCTTAGAGAAAAGAGTATAAGAACAATTTTAGTAAATAATTACCTGATCTACAATTTTACTCTGAGACATTTTTATCTTAAAACTAACCGTCTGGCCAAAAAACCTTTTTCTGCGACCTTTTACCTTGAATAATTTGTTTTGCACACACGGGATCAATGGGGACTTTTCAAGATTTCATTAGAGTGATATCCCTTACGTTCCTGTAAATTTTCAGCTTGTTGTGAATTACTGCTAAGATACCCCTATTTTTGGGCTAATTTGACCGGGCTAATATTTACTATAAATCCATACTAATATAATATTATAAAGCCGAAGAGTTTGTTTGTTTGGTTGAACACGCTAATCTTAGGAACTACTGGTTCGAATGGAAATAATTTTTTAGTGTTGGATAGCCCATTTATCGAGGAAAGCTATAGGCTATATAACATCACGCTACGACCAATAAGAGCGGAGCATCAATGAAAAATGTTGCAAAAAGGGGGGTAATTTATTGCTTTTAAGAGCTTCCACTGCATGCTCTGTGTAAATGGTTAAAGTTACGCTACAATTGTGTACAAAAAATTGTTACTTTTAAAAATTTCTAAAAGAAAGTCGGCGATAGTATATGACTATCTTTATAAGGTTTACTCAATTTTTTTTTTGGTAATAATATTTGTTCTAAAATAATGAATTATTTACGAAGGTTATTTTATATATATGTATGATATTTCCTTTGAATCTTTATCGACATAAACACGTTATTCATAAAAAATATTTAATTTGGAACAAAATTTTCCTTTACAGTAATTGATTTAAATACATATCATCACGCCTGTATTCCCCGAAGTGTTAGGCAGAGGTGTACTAATGTACACTCACAGTTCGCCGAGTATGTTTTATGTCCCATGTAATAGGGGGCGAGCCTATTGCCATTAATCGGGCACGAAACCAAACTTCGAGCTGCGACTGAGAGTTTCATAGCAAAAACCCAATAACACTTTGCTCGACCTGGGATTCGAACCTAGGACCTCGCTCATAGCAGTTACGCTTACGACCACTAGGCTAACGAGGCAGTTTTAAAATAACTCGGCAGTAAATCAATGATCAAGTATCGCGAGCGCATTTTTATCATGCAGGATAATGTGGGAGGCGGGCGGTGCATATAATACATTGCCTTCGACCCACTCTTTCTAACACTTTCTCTCTGCCTCTTACCTACATGATGCAGACGAAGTTGCGCGGGTTAGCTAGTACAAAAATAATTAATATTAAAATCAAATTAAGAACTGCGACTAGGATCAAAGATCAGACTCCTGCATAAACACATTTTCGAGTCGAGTGCGGTCTTGCTAAACCGTCAAGGCTAGCCTGGAGACATGGAATGTTAACCCGTAGCCCGGATATGCGCTGATGGATTTAGGTAATTCAAAATGACACATATATACTAACTATTAGATAATAGATAGATAATTTAATATACAAGATGTATATTCTTATAGATAATCATGACCCGATTCGAATTATCATCAGATTGACTATATTCCGTATTCAGTAGGTACTTATTTCTGTATTTTTTAATAGTACATTATGGTACAAGTGTGTAATGTTGGTGATTACCGCTGAGGCGCCATTGAGACCCGAGCCGTTAGGTGAGGCCGTGAGGGTCTTAAGAGAGCCGAGGACGGTAATCACCAATACACACGTGTATCATACGACGTTTTTCAACACACTTGTGAACAAAATAATAATAAAAAATCATTTTATTTAGTACATAAAAAGTTTATTTAGAGAAACAATTAGTAAATTTGCAGTTAGTAAAATTATGTAATTTGAAGCTTTTAAGCGGTTATGTCATTGCTCGAATGAATATAATAATTTTCAGTGATACTCTATAACTCACTTGTGAATAATAGCAATGAAAAAGTCACAGTTTGATTACATGTGTCATTATATGCCTAATTGCGGTGATATTAGAGCCACTTTATGAGCAAGTGTGTTGAAAATATCTTTAGCCAACTCAAAAAAAGTTATATCGTAAGTAAAATTACATACTGTCATTCTGATATGGAGATACAATGTAGTCATGCAGTTAACAGTCATGCATGACATGACATTTTTAAATTAACATGACAATACTTAATTGTAGCTACATGCAAAATATGATACTTAGCTTACAAATGAAATGGAAAAACTTAATTACATTGTGTATATATAAATTGAAAGCTGGGTGTGACAGAAAAACATGAAAGTAGAATAATTAATGCAGTAGAACTGAGAACGATAAGAGGTATGTTAGAAGTGAATATGAGTCACAGGATAAGAAACAGTGTGACAAGAGAACTTTGTGGTGTGAAAGAAGATAAAGTCACTCAAATTAATAAAGGAATGCGTAGATGATTTCGGTATGTAGAGCGGATAAATGAATGAAGAATGAATAGACGGATTTATAAAGCGAGTGCGAATGGGAGCGTTGAAAGAGGAAGGCCTAGGCGAACGTTCCACGGTCAAATCGAGGACGTTCTGAAGAAAGGTCAGGTCTAGAGTACTCTAAACCGATAAGCATGCATGAAAAGATTGATGAATGTTGATGAGGCGATTGCATGCAAAGGTCGTAGCAAGTGGAAGGAGGTGGTTTACCTGCCTGTTCGCCCGTTGAGAAAGAAGCGTGATATAAGTATGTATGTATATATAAATTGTAAGTAATCAAAAGCAATTTATTTAAGCTAACATACATAATTGGTCGATCAACTATTTTACCCACACTTTGCTGTCCCTAAAATATCTATATATTAATACGTGTAGCAAAAACATTCCACCCCTTTTTAAGTATATTGCGTGCCCGGAAGACTGAGATTTGGTATAGTTAAAGTTTATATGGAGGAGTGCAGAAAGCTAAAATTTATTTATAATATTTGTTACTAATATATTATATAAAATAAATTAATACTGCGAATCCTAACCCAACCATTGCTATTGAACTTAGACCTTCCAAAATATTGACATTGTCACTTAAAGAAAAGTGACAGCAAGTTATCTACAGATAATATACAAAAAATGGACTGAAAGAATAGAGGAAGGGGTGAACTCAATAAATAACTCGGTAAGTAGGAATATAGAGTTGACAAACAAAACAGAGTCAAATTTGACTGCCCAAATAAACGACACAAGACTTAAACAAGAAAATGACCTAATAAATATAGTTAAGGAAACAAAAGAAGGAGTAAAAAGCATAATTGAAAAACCTTAATGAAATTAAAGAAACGATCGAGACACCAATAGCTCCTGGCTCGTATGCAGAAGCAACTAGACCAAGACTGGCACCTCGGACTCCAAGCACATTAATACAGACGTCTTCAAATTCAATAATAGTTTCGTCAACGTTAGAGAAGGACTCTAGTGGAAACGTCGTAGATAAAATAAGAGCCGCCGTCGATGCGGGAAGGTCAGGGTCGGAGATTAGGGTGGACCAGCTGTGAAAGGCCCGCAATCAGAAGGTGGTGGTCGGATGCTACTCAAAGAACGACCTTATACGCATCGAAAGGAGGATAAAGGACTCGTAGCCATCACTATCTGTCGAACAAGCCAAGAACAAAGACCCCTTGGTAAAAATCAAGTATTTGCTGGTAACAAATACAGATGAGAAGATTCTGGAGTTCCTGAAAAATCAGAATCAACAGCTGCTGAAAGACATCTCCGACAAGGATTATAGGGCGGTCGTGAGATATAGACAGAAAGCTCGTAATGCGCACACGAACCATGTCATACTCCAGGTATCGCCGATCCTGTGGGCTCGTCTCACGTCAGCTGGTCGAGTATATATCGACCTGCAAAGGGTGTTTGTACTCGACCAGATGCCGCTGATACAGTGCACGCGGTGCCTGGGGTATGGCCACGGACGGAAATCGTGCCAGGACAGTGAAGATCTGTGTAGCCATTGCGGGGGCCCCCATCACAAATCAAAATGCAACCTTGGGAGGAATGGAGACCTACCAGTTTGTAAAAACTGTGTAAACGCGAAAATCGAAAAGGAAGATCACAACGCGTTCGACGTCTGTGCGGTGCGGCGAAAATGGGACACCATTGCTTGATCACGGGTCGACTATTGCTGAGGGCATTCCAGAGGATGGGGAGAAATATAAAACAAACAAATCTGTACATTACAAAAGAATAAAATTCGGGCATTATATACAAGAAACAATTGAAACTTCCATCCAAACTCAAATAGATAAAGAAGAACAAAGGAAAAACCATGCAAACAAAACTCGACGATGTAAAAAACTGAAAGGGTAAGAAGGAATTGAGATAAAAAAACATTACAGAGATAAAGCGCGCCATGAAAATGTTAAATATCCAACTCAATTTGTGAGGAATAGAGCGAGGCATATTAAAGTAGAACCGAGACGCGAAACGCAAAAGGAGGAGAATAGTCGCGGGAAAATTCGTGAAAAATACAGTATGGCTTTAAAAACACCAAAGAAGCGAACTGGCGCATGACATGCAAACGCTCAGCACGTCAAGGTGATTCTGACGACATAAAATTGCAGCCCAAAAAACAGAATAATCAGGTTTAAAACAATATTAGAATATAAACAATTAAAACAGCGCTGAGAATAAATGGGTGTAACGATTACTTAAAAGCAATCGCTATAGCACATAATAAAAATGATAAAGAAAACAAAACGTTAATAACAATAAATGAAACAAATACTGAACATACATGCATACCGAATGCAACAAACCAAACATAAATAGGAAAAATAGCATAACATAAACTCAATAGTTTATAGGCATTGAAGAACTTGACAATAATCGAGATAAATATAAAAAACAAAAGCAGATAAAACAGCAATAAACATTTTACACAATTACTAGAATACCAACAAGCAATAGGAAAAAAAACGCCCAAATTAAAAAGAAGCATCGCACTAAAATATGTATAACAATAAAACGCTGCCCACTCTTAACCCAGACAAAGTCCCTGCCAAAATACGCAGGGGAGACTTGGAGCTGGCCTGCTGGTCGAATTTCGATCTCAGGCCTATCGTTAGTGTTTATAAAATTATGTACAATCTGGTAATAGTCATACACAAAAGCAATATAACAAGTATCTAAGATTACAAACTTGATTACGTTCTTAAAAATCTTTGGTTCTATGAAATTTCATTGTAACGATTATACACGAAATAGGAAATATCCATTCCACACATAATGTTCTAATCCGAAGAGTACATTAACTTGTGAATTACTTATAAATGAACTCGTACTTACGGTTTATTTATATATGATGCATCTCATGCATTCGCATGATATATATAGTTCCTCGTATCGTGCTTGTGTCTCCTACAAAATGCATATAACTACTTGGCTACCTTTAGGAATTTTGTCAGGAAACACTTACTGGTAGATGGGTTTTGTACGCCGTAAGTAGTTTCCATTCTGTTTGCCTTCACTTGCACGGAAGTGACGCGGCGCGATGCGGTGCGACGGTGCCCTTTGATAGGGTCTTAGACCAAAATAAATGAAAACTGAATTAAAAAAAAAAATTGGTTGCCTGTAAAGTCGGTATACGGGCGAAAGTTTTACGTGACAACGACTTTATGTCTGTCTCTCTCGCTCTTAGGCGGGCTAACCATGCCCGAGTGGAAGGGACGCGTGCCTCTCACTCGCTCTCATTGTGAGCGCATAACGTGAGCGGAGCGTAACGCAGTTTCTTGAAGTGTCACCCGGCAAACCAATTTATAAGACGTTGTCACGTCAAAATTTAAAAAATATAATATTCTAATTAAATTATATTTAATATTGTTATTAACAAAATGTATGAGAAATTATATCTATGGAGTTGTTAATAGATTTCTAATTTTTTTTTTTTAATTATTGTACCACAAAACTGACAACAAACTAAGTATATACTTAGAAATAAGCAATATTGTAAAATCATGCAATGATTGCACTCTTCTAGACGTGAACACAGCATGCACATAAAATATCTGTGCGAACAACGTTACAGAAAAACATAAGATATACTGGGGAATGTTGAGCGATATTTGTTCTCCAATGAGGCAAGTAAACAGTTTTTCTGTTATGCACGCGACAGATAATATAATATATCTTGCATAATCTTGGCATACGTTTAATATCTTATATCTTATTTATTTGTTTATTTATACATAAGCATCTTACATTACATCATAACTAAATTTATCTTTTACGTTCATAGTAATGCTAGAGGAACATCATTATAATCGAATAAAGTGTAAACAAGTAACGTAGCACTTGGCCGGGAGTATTGTTGGACTGCTAAGCGGCCGAGCGAAGGCTACAGACGGAGTGGCTTCTAGTTTCCACGGTCTAGGCATACTGATTAGATAAACGAGCGAGTGAATCCAGTGATCCACGATGACGAAGCATTGACTCATTACTGTCACGGTACACACGATAATTTACCATGTGAGAAAATCGCATTACTTGTAGATTTTGAAGCGTTGATAGCTCAACGCAAATACGTGAAAATATTATCGACTCTGGTCTTGACTGATACAGTTGCTTTTGGGAAGTTCCAGTCCTACATTTAAATTAGTTTAGGTACACTATCAAAAAAGTTTTAAAAAGCGGATCGCCTTTTTTTAGGATCATTTTACATTACTGCACGACACTGTATGAAGAGGTATTAAAACAATCAAAACAAGAGATTAACTCTTCACAGTGCAATAACAGCATACATTTTCTATTTTTTACGAACACAAAATTCCCCATAATAATAAAGAAAATACTTCAATCAGCTTTGCCCATTTGAGTACATTGTGCAAATAGGACTTATTAACATTTGCTTTTACTTAAATAGGTTGAATTATCACCTACATTGAACCTCACTTATATACCGAGATCATCGGTTAAGGCAAAACGTACATAATTTTTGGAAAAACCTAGTGCGCCTCATACCAAACCATTTTGGTATGTCTGTTCAAAAATTTTCAAAGACCACTCGGTATTTCCTACAGTTAAATGCTTAACCAAATGTTTGCACCGTTAAACCACAACACTAATAGAACTAAATCCATCACGCACGCAATTATTACTAAATTAGTTTTCAGTACGTAGGTACCTTGAAAAATTATAACCGGCGTTACGTATGACGTCATCTCGAAGTTGCACTGTCATGCTGCCTTTTTATGGATATAAATGTAAGTCATGATATCTTCATTGAAACTGCATGAAAACGCTGAGACAGTTCTGATGATAGAAAATATGGATACTTCAATACACCTACTCGCATTTAATGTCATTATTGTGGGATCACAGCCCTATTGGTGGGTAAACATAATCAAGTCATTACTCCAGAGGACCGAGATAGAGCGGTTTATGTGCCACTGGTCACAACAGAGGGAGCACTGCCGGTCCATGACATACAATGTTCGAACTTATTAATGGCCCTGAAAGACCCTAGACTTGTCTACTGAGCAACAAAAGTAGAACGGATTTGAGAAAAAATGATTTATCGATAAAGTTGCTGTCATGCTTTCAATTCTTGCAAATTTTCTTGAAATAATAACTAGGTACGCAATGAATAAAGTTAAAATCCGGTTGTAGGGGAATATTTGACTAGGTATAGCTGCAGAATTGTTGCACAACTAAGCCTCTCAAAGCAAAGACGTCAAGCGATCGGCAGCGCCGCGCCGGGGCGGTTTCCAATCGATTTGACGTCAATCTTAGCCTTTTAAGAATTTTAACAGATACCTAGAAATAGTTTGTTTTATTTCATAAAAAAATATACCCCATTCGAATGAATCATTTGCATTTGACTAGGAGTATATCGCGTGTTACGGGCAACTCAAATGTTTTTTTTGTTTATAAATTATATATGCGATACTCGTTTAAGAACATCCGATTGCGAAAGTTCCACCGTCTCTAATCTGACGTAAGCTAGCCGGAAGAATATTTCTAGCTAGTACCTTATCTTATTGTAATGAATATAAAAAGTAGAACACACACGTCCTTCTTATTCTAACTTTTGGTAGGGCGAGGTACACCTCCGGTGATGACATAATGTAGATCGAAGCCTAGAGTGGCAGAGAGCGCAGTGGCGTACATTCTTACACATCATCATCGTCATGTTCTTACCCTTATCCTACTTAAGTAGGGTCGGCACAACATGTTTCCTTCTTCTCAGTGTTCGCACCTTTTATACGCATATCATTCTTCACACAATCCATCTATATACCTTCTTCAGTTTTCCTCTACTCCCAATATCCGTGCACCTTCATACTTAATATTTCTTTAGTTACATAACTAAATTGCTTAAACGAGTGGACACGGAACCATAGTAATGGACAGCCAACAGATATCATTTACTTGGATTATGAGAAGGCATTTGACCGTGTTCCTCTGAAACGCCTCATACACAAATTGGAACACCTTGGCATACGTGGAAGCATTTTAGCCTGGATATGCGACTTCCTTTCTGGTAGAACGTTTCGTGTGCGCATTGGCGAAGTCATGTCCGATCCGCGAAGTGTCCTCAGTGGCGTTCCTCAAGGTTCGGTCCTTGGTCCATTGCTCTTTATCTTGTTCCTCTCAGACTTGAAAAGTACTCTGCAACTACCTTTTTCGCTTTTTGCTGATGATACCAAATTTTTTTGCTAACCCTCGAAGCAACTGGCGAGCTATACAGAATGACCTTAATGCGATTTTTAAGTGGACTCATGACTGGCTTCTAACTTTAAATGTGAATAAGTGCTCCGTGCTACACATTGGTAGTAATAATCCTTGTCAGATATACTATCTTGGTGGTGAACAATTAACCGCAGTTGAAACACAAAGGGACTTGGGAGTTACAGTATCCAAAGATCTTAAACGGGGAACTCATGTGCTTGGGGTTGTGAAGAAAACTAATTCGATCCTTTATATCATTCGCAAGGCATTTAAATTCCTAACAGCTAAAACTTTTATAAAGTTATACAAGACCTATATTAGACCACTTCTTGAACATGCTTATATTATCTGGGATCCCTACTTCAAAAAAGACATTAAGCTCATTGAAAATGTACAGAGAAGGGCTACTAAGATGGTGTATGCAATGCGTAACTTACCCTATGAACAGCGCCTCATAAACCTTGGCCTTACCACACTAGAACACCGTAGACAAAGGGCTTGCGAAACTATCGAACTTATAAAATCCTCACTAATTATTACGATGTGCCCAGCCTTAAAGATATGTTTAAGTCAAATGAAAATAAACACCTACGAGGTCATCCCTTGAAACTTTGGGAATTCCCAGCAAAAAGAAACCCAATGAAGCAGTTCTTGCCTAACAGAGTGGTCACAGCATGGAACAAACTTCCAGAAAAAGTTGTGATGGCTCCTACCATAACCTCCTATAAGAGCAGATTGGACAAGGAAGATATCTCCAAGCTATTTGATACGCACGCATCCGCTAATTAGCTGCTAGTGTATCTTACCAAATAATAATAATAATAACTTTCATCCCTCCTCATGACATGCCCATACCATGCTAGCCTATAACTCCTCAAGTTCTCAGTGTCTGGTGCTATTTTAAGACTTCCACTAATAAACTCATTCCTGATCTTATCCATTCTAGTTGCTCCACACATCACACGTACATTAATTATTACACATCCTTGTTAAAATTTAACTACCACGACACCTAAACTTCCTCGTAGAACTATTTGCGGATGCCGGAACCTTAAGCTCCACGTATGAAGCGTCTCGTGAACCAGACTGATATTATTACTGTTAAGTAATTGACACTGTTAAAGCGTAACTAACCTGAAAACGGAAATGTACTCGTATAGCTCGACTTTCATTTGTCTCACCTGACGTGTTACTTTACAGTGGAACCTCCAAGAAGTTCCTGCTGATTGGAATCGTACCTCCAATGGAACGGAAGAAAGTCGCATCTGCAGTCGAGAAACATAAACTGGAGTCATATGAAAGACATCCTCACTTTATAATTGGTTACTTTCACTTGTATACAGCAGTACGGAGAATCTATTATCTATTGTTTCGTTATTATTATTATCTCTCACAGTTTGGATTACTCCTGTGATGTTCATCAACAACTGCTTACAGACTTAATCAAAATGACATATTCTTAATTATTATTGTTTTATTGGGTAATTTATTTTTTGGTTATATATTATTTGGCATATTTTAGTATGTATTGACTATAGGTCATATTTACTGATGTGTTTGTGTTTATGTTTTAATCTAATTAGTTGTAAAGAATTCGTAATCAAGAGACCGAGGGTCTGGAGATCTGTAGTTCAGGTCGTTTTACCTTTTTCCCTTTTCAAACTCCAGACCTCACATTTTTTTTTTTTTTGCATTTTTTTTGATTGATTGTTGATTGTATTAGATTAAGGTTAATTTAGTAATGTGTGGGGTCAAATAAGTAAAACTTATTATTATTACGTTAATTATCATTCTGGTAGAAGCCGTCTTAAAAGCAGAAAAAAGCTTCATAAAACCCACAGTGGATTTACATGATATTCAAAGGGAGGTGCGATGTGAACCGTGGCGGACTGTGCTGTCCTCTCCAGCCAACCCAACTACCCTTAGAGGAGTTTGCTGCAAGCAACGAACACTCATGGCCTGTTTGGAAAACTCTCAACTGCCTTCGTTCTCAGATGAGTCGATGTAAAGTAATCAATAGACATGGAATAACACGGACAGCAGAGTAGACTTGGCGTGGCGTCAACCAGAGTATGCTGCACTTATAGTATGTTCCTTAAGTCCTGCCACCTGCACATCAGACCACTGAGGCACTGAAAGCAGATGTGTAGTTTATCGGTCTATTCGTATCATATAACCGTTTGGGCTCAATCATCGACACGAAAGAAGTACATAGTAGAACTTTTAAAATAGTGGAAATAGTACCAGAAAATTACAATAGTAGTAGAATAATTTCACAGGCAGGCAATGTAACGGTTATACGGATTGGCACATAACGATATAAACAACGGACGCGGACGCGCAGCCGGTCGGTCAAGGTCGCGAGAGAAAGAGGCCGCGCAGCCGTCTCGCGCCTTCCGACCGGACCTGACCTGAGTGCAACTGAGTGAAAGTGTCAGCTCACTGACGCAAATCCAGACGGATCTACTTATGTATCGTTACAACATTATGGTGCAACCTGTTTGCTCTACATACTCTTCATACGTCACACGTATTTTCATTACTCGTGTCCCTAATATTAACATCTTAAGTAAAAATACACGATAAATCTTATGCTATATAACAAATAAAAATTAACAAATAACTTGCATTTTCGAATAGTTATCTTTATTATTACTATAAAGTCCTAGTGACTGTTTGTTTTTTGAACGCGCCACCCTCTGGAAAATAAAGTCTCATTTACTTTAAATACCTAATACCTACGTAGTAGCGAAACCAAGTCACGGTGAAGCTGTAAAAGCTGGCTGAAGCTTCAGGGCCGTTACGGTTAACAGTATAGTCATACAGAAAAAAGAACGGTTTCGTCTCGTGACTGTATATGAAATATATTAATAAAATTACTTTTAATGATTTCGCCTTCTTCAACCCTTATCATTAGTTACGTAACATACTGACACAACTTGTATTCGTATATTTTGTTTTTCGATATAATAAATTCTAAAAGTAAGCCCTTCTCAATCCTAGCTTCTGCACCTGATTGGACTATTTTGGTGGACACATATGAAAAACAATATAAAATTCCAGAGGATGTGGATGTTTCTATATTCTCGAGAAATGAAACTTAGAATGATGATGATCGAGAATGATACTTGTATAACATACTGTACCGTGGGAAACTAATTTAACTAAGAACCACTCAATAAAAATGAATAAATATTACGATCTATGTAATGAGCTAACCAAAAACGGCTATGCGGTTAACTTGTATGCAGTGGAAGTGGGAGCGAGAGATATTCCAGCGAAATCTAAAGCAGCATTAACAGGCTCTTACCAAATCTGGCTTTGCAGGGAGGGTATCGCGCGCTGTCAAGGTGAGCGCTGGTGTACATCATAAGAGGGCCCCTTAAACCTACATCTGGGTTGGAAATTTCGGGGGCTGCTCGTGTTCCCTCTCTCTACCACACGATGCACCCGCACGGTGCATCCAGGGAATGCTAACATGTTAGATTTCATAAGTATAGAATTTATAAAACAGGTCATGTATAATGAGCGCTGTTAGCACTCCGATTAATAAATAAATGGTCCAGCGCCTTCTAAGATAAAAAATGAAACGCAATTCGAGGCACGTAACGGATTGTGGACAAGAATTATAATGAGAGCCACATTACCGTTATTTCGGTTACGTGCCTTCCAGCAGATATTGTGTTATGACCTTTACTAAATTGTAGTTACGGTCAACGATAGTAAAGTAATACGAATGTAGGTACCCAAAATACTATTTATAATTTAAATTTTTACCTGCATTGTATTCCTCAGATACCTTCGAATAGCGTGTAAGACGAATTGTTCTTCTTTAAACTGGAGATTAAAAATTGGCACCATAGACAATATTTATTTATTTATTTTTTTACTTCACAGCACATTTAACACAAAACATACATTTGTTATGCTTAGCAATCAAGTGGTGCCAGTTACGAAGCGATTATTATTAAATTTTGCTTGTTATGCAGCGGTTAAATATTTATATACTTATACATAAAAAATATCATTATGAGGTATTATGTGTTTCTATATCTCAATGTGAGTGGGAGTTGAGTCTGCGTGTGAGTGTTCGTGTGCGTGAGATGCTTCTGAGTGAACGCGTATGTGAATTATATATGTATGTATGTAAAAGCAATAGAGTAAACGGAGTCTTTCCATTGTTACTGTTTCACATCCATCATGACTATTTCAATGTGTTTTTCGATTTTAATTTTTTAAAGAAAAAAACATATTTGAACGGAATAAATCAATATGAGACTAAACTTCGTGTCATACATGTTAAAATATCTTTGTACATATAACAGAGTTCTTAGCATAATTGTGTTTAACTGGTTGTGGTGCAAATAAGCGCAGATTTCGATTAATTTTTGTATGTGTTTTAAAGTTGATCCTATTCACTAGTTCGGGGCAATCAATGTTTTTATTTAAAATATCGTATAATAATCTCATGTTGGAGATAGATCGTCGTTTCAATAAAGAAGTTAAATTGTCCAAATCAATTAAGTATGACGTATTCTCATTATTAAATTTATAATTTAGATATCTCAGAAATTTACTTTGAATGTTGTCTAGACTAGTCTTATGTGTGATATAATCTGGTGACCATATTGGCGAAGCATAATCGAGATAGCTCCTAATGTATGTAAAATATAATATTTTTAGTGAGTTTAAGTTTACAAAAGGCCTTGCAACTCTGCAAATGAATCCAAACATTTTTAAAGCTTTCTGACGTATGTAATCATAGTGAAACGTATAAAGCAGTTTGGAATCCATCATCATTCCCAAATCACGAATGACAGAAACCCTCGGCACTGGCAACATGTCAAGTGTATAGATATAATTTATAGGTTGACGTTTTCTCGTGTATGTTATTACATTACATTTCTTTACATTTAAATTTAACTTATTTAACTTGCAATAATCACAAAGTCGCAAAAGTTCATTTTGTAATATGTGGAAGCCATCAATAGTATTAAACGAATAGCGCTGAAAATTTTGGTATCATAGGCATAGATAATGGTATCTGGCGGAGGTGAAGCAAGAGGATATGTCGGAGACATAAATGTTAAAAAGCAATGGATCTCGGTGTGAACCCTGCGGTATACCTGAAGGAATAGTTTGAAAGCCAGAGAGAAATGCTTCAATCTGAACCGCCTGATTTCTATTGTTAATGTAGGATTGAAACCACCTCAAGAGATCACCGTGTACACATATCCTGTCAAACTTTAGTAAAAGGGTATCATGATTAATACGATCAGTTAAATATAACCGTTAAAGGAACTACTAAGGATTTAATGTACTTTTTTACGAAGTATGGACGTGTTTTATCTGAGCCAGCTCCTTTATTACCGTCAATTTCACGAATATATTTATCCACCTCTGCTTCGGATATACTCAAGTGACCTAGGTTACTCAATGTGAACATTACTGACATTGTCAATATTTGCATGCAGTGTATCGTGGGAAAAAACCGATTGAAAATAATCCGAAAACAAATTACATATTGCTTTACCGTCAGTGGCTGTTTTTAAACCATACTCAATATGTGCAGGAAGAGATGGAGCATGTTTCAAATTTTTTACAATACTGCCTGAATTTTTTTAGGGTTATTTTGGATGGCTACTTCACTTTCAATGACGTACCCATTCCAGCAGGCGATCTGCATTTTTTTGATCTTCTTCTCAACAGAGTAAATGTATCATAATCCGTAGATATACAATACTTCTTATATTTCTTAAGAAAATTGTCTTTTTCTTTGACAATACTCGTTAGTGGCTTAGAATACCTATAAATTTTTAGGGAAACTTTTGTATTTAGGTATATATGTATCAATCATTGTGCTTAATCTATTGTAAAGAATCGTGACTGAACTTTCAACTGTTTCTTTGCTGAAATTGAGTTTCCAGTGAAACGAGTTTAAGTAACTGTTAATTTCATCATAATTAGCATTTTTATATTTGCAAATAGTTATTAGTATCATTTTTAGCAGTTCAATATTAATGTTAGTAAATTTCAATGTCAAGGTTGGTGGGTGATGGGGCATATCTTCTTTGGATATAGATAAGTCAGAACGTCGCACCTCTACGTCCGTATTACAAAATACCAAGTCTATAGTAAACGGTTATTGTCGTTCATTATTCTGTTAAATTGACTCAATTCCCATTCTGATAATAATTCCGTAAATAGTAACTTGATTTTCGCTAAAAATTACCTAATGCCAAGGAATAGCCATCAATATCGTCAGCGTGCCATCTGATATGAGGCAAGTTGAAGTCGCCTAGCAATAATAAGTAATCATTATTAATTAACGAACGACAATTATTCAGATAACAATTGAGATATCCTAACAACTCGTCGTGTGAAGATCGAGATCCAGGTAAATAGACACAAATTATATGGAGATTTCTATCAGTACTTATATTATGTGATTCGATTCTTAAATGAAGTAGTTCACAGTTTTTGGCATTCTGGATATCATCTGAATATATACGAATTGCACCCAGCGTAACCCAGTAACATCGTAACTTCTCCGCCAACCTGTTTCCTAACGCCCCTTTTGCGGCTCTCTTGTGAGTTGCTAGTACTGCGATCACAACGATAAATATCATAACGCACATCAAATGACTCAGAATCGTATACACTAGATACCAGCCATGTTTCACAAATAGCTACAACATCATGATTTTGATTTAACATGCCTAGCCGAAACTGTTGTGTTTTGCCACGTATACTACGTGCATTTTCAAAATAAACTGAATGGTTATTAACCATGGTAGAATACATATAATATTAGTATTAAAATATGCCATAATATAATAAACCATAAAAGAAAAATTTACATAATTAAAATGATTCGTGAAATAGGAACAAGTGTATGTGAAATAGAGTGATATGTGATGAACAAAAAATGATAATGTGTGTGCCCATATGTGTTCGTAAGACAAACATATTTATAAAACAGTAATTAATACAAATAAAAATAAAAGTTACATAAACCAGCTTCATGCTGATCAATTTTCCATTCATTGAGATATTAGTTGCGTCTATGGTGTGCCCTGGCCATGATGAGTGTTTGGAGTACATTTGCGACCACCTTTTTTTATCATACTCAGGTGTTCTTCGCTGCGGATGCGAATGGCAGGGGAAGAATTGTTTTTCCTTATGTAGATTTTGAAATTTCGTGTCCACACGTACCGAAGCCCCAGATTCTTGCATACGTTGCGTGTGTTTTATAACACATCACCTATATCAATGCTGTTTAGTCATCTTTGCTTGCGAACTTTACTAAGGAGTTCCTCCTTCTTCATTAGAGAATTCGACTTAACAATGATGGACTTACAGAATGTTACCACTGAGTTCCTTTGTTGAATACGTGTAGTAAATTGGTTATCGCCTTCGCTCAACTCAACACCTAGAAACTTTTTTTCAGGCACACCAAATATTTCAATATTATTCTGTCTAGCTCTCTGTTCTAGTTCGTTCATCTCATATTTGATCGAATCCAAAGAATTCAATTTTTCTTTCTGTTTTTTATTCTCTTCTTCTAAAACCTTTATTGTTTTTTCCAATTCCATCATAGATATTTTGATGCTGTCTTGCTGATCTGACATGAATTGAACCCTCTGATGTAGTGGCGTAATTGAGGCAGTAAGAATATCGCAGTTGTTCGTCAAACTGGTAAAAAGTTTCATTGCCCTTTCAACCTTTGATTTTAACGCTGTTAATGAACCGTCGATTCTCGACATAACTTCCTTAATACCCTTTCAAGTTTTTAATCTTTTCACAAAACATTTTTTCAATCTTGCCAATTAACTCCATGAGTAAAGACATTGAGGTATTACGTACTAGAACAGTTCAAGAATTGTGTTCTAGTTGATATTGCGGGGCATTAATACATTGAAATTACTGATGTAACATCACTCATGAAATGTTAATCCTTGTGTTTTTCGAGTTGTTTACTGGAACGCGTATTTTAAACAATCTGGTTGAGGCTTAATCTCTAGTGTGTAGGTAATAAGGTAATGCATGGTGGTAATTGAGGTGGTTTAGATATTATATGTATCTTGAAAACCGTAACAATAGTTTTATCATATCCGTACAACATAAATGAATCGTATTAAATGAGAACTATAATGGTCTCTTATCAAAAGATGCTAAAGAAGTTTATATTATTTTAACATTCACAATCGCAACGTGTTTGTTTACAATTAAGAACCATATTAAAGAGAGAATTGTGAGCTCCTTTTGGATAAAATAGTCTATTGTCATTTAGACAATCTAGTATACTACGTTACAAATTCAATTTTACAATTGATATCGAAAAGTGTTCAGTACACTGATATTATAGTAATAAATACTTCTTTAAAACTTAATAAAATAGTTAATGTAAGGACCATTGTGTCGAGTGTCAAGCCTCACATTTTTCAATGAATATTTATTCAACTGTTTATATGGAATTTATTTGACGTAAGAGTACACACTCATGTATTTTAAATTGAATACTGCATCGATTCGGTAAATCTACATACGATCTACACAATGGAGAACTCATAAATATGTGAGCGACTCATCCAAAGATTAACTAATAACTTCTTAGTAATATATATTGAAAGAAGTTGCGAGACAAGTGCCATGTAGTGCCAGGAGCCAGAATGTCTGTCGCACGTCGCGTCATGGGAATTCCGAATGAGTCAGATCTTTGAATGTTACATACGAGACTAGTCGTTCATAAGTGTCTTCTTACAGCCTAAATTGGATAGAGAATTTTTGGACTGCCATTTTTCTTGAGTCAGTTCTTGATCTTTTAACTACGAAATTGTTCACAGATTTATGTACTTTATACTAAACTAGCTGACCCGCGCAACTTCGTCTGCATGATGTAAGAGAGAGAGAGAGTGAAAGAGTGTGGGTCGTAGGTCCTGTATTATAGGTACCGGCGGCTCCCACATTATTGTGCTTAATAAAAATGCGTTCGCGGTACTTGATCATTATTTTGCTGCGGAGTTATTTTAAAACTGTGATATCTCCTAAGATATTTATTTAGATCAATTACTGTAAAGGTAAATTTTGTTCAAAATTAAATACTTGTGATGAAAAACATATCTATTTCGATAAGGTTTAATACCATTTATGTAAAAAGACCTTCGCAAATAATTCACTTTAGAATAAATTCTATTACTATAAAAAAGGTTATATTGAGTAAACCTTAAAACATTTTTCATTGATGCTCCGCTTCTATTGACCATAGCGTGATGTTATATAGCCTTCCTCTATAAATGGTTTATCCAAAACTAAAACCTTTTTTTCATTCCAACCAGTAGTTCCTGAGACTAGCGTGTTCAACCAAACAAACAAACTTTTCAGCTTTATAATATTAGTATAGATTACTCTCAGATAACTTTTACTCCAATAGAAAAAAAAAAATTCGTTTTCAATATATGACTGTATCTCTAATAAGAATAAGTACTTTTTATTGGACATGCAGAATACCAATTTCGAAACAGGTAAAGAATCCTGTCCATTTACCAACATTAACATATCTGTGGTTCTCTCTGTACATGTAATTTTTTTCACCTATTAGACATCCTATTTAAAGGAAGTGCTTAAATATTCCAATAATCAATTTGTCTGTTTGTCTTGATTTAGCCTAAAAACGGCTTGGCCGATTTTTATAATTTTTTTTATACATAAAGCTCATGTCAAATCTGACAGTCTTCCGTGCATGCAATACGCTTAAAAAGGAGTAGAAAGCTTTTGGTTCACGTTTTAATATAATGATGATGATGATGATGATATGCTTATTAGTATTTAACTTTAGACTTACTTTTCTTTATTTACAAAATTATTTCAGGGCAAGGAAAAGTCGTCTGAATCGATATATTGTAACTTGCTTCACCACACATATTTGTAGAGTAAAACAACTCTCTGAGCTCTACGTATATACCTAATAAGGATTAAAGACCACAAAAACGACTTCTAATTAAATATTTCTCTTTTAAAATTAAAATAGTTTCTTATATTAATTTTTCATTATAATAATAAACATTTATTTCAGACCACTAAGAATTAATACAGTTATTTGTACAAAAAAATAAATAATACACAATTCGTAAAAATTTAACCAAGTGTAGCCGAACCTCGCACTGTCCACGTAGTACTCCATTGTAATACGTACTTGTTGACGTATGAAGTCCAACCCAATGACGTATCATTATACAATGACACCTGCGACCTGCCACCTGCCACACTACGTGCTCAGGATAATCAATGCGATCGAGTACTGTCAGACCAATAGAAAACTAACCTATCTATACTACAATTAATAAAGTTAAAGTGTTTGTTTGTAATGTCAAAATAACAGCTTTCTACTAAATGCATATGAAAGTATATACGATACGTATAAGAAAAATCATTTTTTTTTTTAAATATTTGTCTTTGTGTCTGTCTATTTGTTCCGGGTAAACTCTGAAAAGGTTGAACCGATTTTGATGGGACTTTCACTGATAGATAGCTGATGTTATAAGGAGTAATTTAGGCTACTTTTATTTTAGAAAAATAATTAGGGTTCCATACAAATAAGAAAGAAACTGGTCATGGTGAATCAACTCGGGCCCTTAAATGGCTTACGCTGAGTAAACATGTACCACATAATTGTAGGCATTAAAAGACCTACTACTACCCTAAAAGTCAGCGAGAGTATATGTCTATCTTCTAAGGAACACTCACAATAAGCATTTTTGCCTTTAAAATAGCCGGGAGCGGTGGAGCAAGATTCGCGCGGGCATTCTGTAGTCCACGTGAGCGAAGCCACGAGCACAGCTAATCTCCCTATATGATTTACGAGAACATTACACTTCAGACATAAGGAACGGGTGAAAATGATTTCATTTGGTGACTATATAGCACATTGTTTGATTTGTTTAACTAATAGCCTCTGTTGGTCACCGGGTCACCGCATCAACATGACGCGGACGTCTCGTACTTGGTGCGAATGATCACGTACTTCCAATGTGAGAATGTGTCAGAACATAGAACAAAATTTACAGTTACAATCACCTGTTTGCACTGTTATTTGTCAAATCACGTACCTACAACTTGTAAACTCTTTTAGTATTCATACATATATAAATCACGCCTATTTCCCAACGGGGTAAGCAAAGACCACGTCCTTCCACCTGCTACGATCCTGGCATACCTCTTTCGCTTCTTCGACATTCATTAATCTTTTCATGCATGCTCGTCGGTTTAGAGTACTCTTGACCTTACCTTTCTTCAGAACGTTTCCGATTTGATCGATAAAGGTTCGTCTAGGCCTTCCTAACCCAACGATTCCTTTCACACTCGCATTATAAATTTGTTTAGTCATTTTTCATATAATCCAATATTTAGGATGGAACAGAAGGCTTTCTGTTTGCTTCTCTGTTTTGGAACTTTACTATACTTGTTACTAAATCTTAAATAAAGCCTTATCTGCTGTGCTGGATCTTCTACTTTCTTAAATACGGTATTAGTATGTGATTGAAAACATTAGTAAGAGTTTATATGATTATTAATGTTATAGGCAATAAGGGATAACTTGGTGATGTGTAAGCTTATTGAAAATTATCTTTAAATATCTGAAATATTTTATTAATTAATACGTGAAGCAAAATCTTTCGGTACCTTTTTAAGCGTATTGCGTGCACGGAAAACTCAGAGATTTGGCATGGTTAAAGTTTATATGTAGAAGTGCAGAAAGCTAAAATTTATCTATAATATCTATTATTAATATATTAAATTAAATAAATTATTTTTTATTAATTGTATAGACTTAGCCATTAGCCGGTAGCTACGACTATGTTCAATTCAATATGATGCTACACAAGAACTACCCGACCTAACTACTTATTAACGACCTACGTGTCTTATCTGGATTAAAACGAAACTGTTTTTTAAATAGTTTATTTACTATCACTGCTTACCTACTATAGAACAGCGTAATGGTATGTAGGCTAGATTACTCTTTGAAAAGATTGTCAATAACAAATCAGAACAAACGAGACGTGGTCAATTAACCAGTGTAGGTACCCAACGGAGTAACCACCGCGTAGCCACTAGCCACGTACTCGTGTAGTAGTCTCATGCAGTAGTAGAGAGAAAATGTTTATTTTACTAATCTATAATAATATTATAAAGTTGAAGAGTTTGTTTGTTTGTTTAGTTGAACGCGCTAATCTAAGCAACTACCAGTTCGCAAGGAAAAAATATTTTAGTGTTTGATAGCTCATTTATCGAGGAAGGCTATAGGCTATATAACATCACACTACGACCAATAGGAGCGCAGCATCAATGAAAAATGTTGCAAAACGGGGAAATTTGTACCTTCTGAGAGCTTCCACTGCGTGCGCTGCATTGATGGGTAAAGTTACGTAAAAATCATATATATCAAAATTGTACTTCTTAAAAAGTTATAAAAAAGTCCGCGATAGCATATGTTTATCTTATAAGGTTTACTCAATACAACCTATTTTATGGTAATAAAATTTGTTCTAAAATAATGAATTATTTGCGAAGGTAATTTTATATACACGGTATTAATCCTTATCGAAATAAATACTTTATTCATCACAAATATTTAATTTTGAATAAAATTGCCCTTTATTGATTTAAATGAATATCTTAGGAGATATACTTAACAGTTTTAAAATAACTCGACAGCAAAATAACGATCAAGTATCGCGAGCGCATTTTTATTATGCAGAATAATGTGGGAGGCGGGCGTTTCCTATAATACAGTGCCTACGACGCACTCTCTCTAATCATTTCTCTCTCTCTCCCTTATATGATGCAGACGAAGTTGCGCGGGTCAGGCAGTGTTAAGATAAACGCAATTTAATAGCCAATTATGAAATGACTACGTATTATTTGTTGTTGGTACCAAAAAAGTATCAAATCGCATGTAAGGTTAAACCTGCCGCATTATCCAACCATTGCCAAAAACATTGTTCCTTACAACTGTAGTTTTGGAACTAAACTATGTATAATATTTACATCTAATGAATAGTTACATCTTAGATTCAGTCTGCGGTATTGTATGCACGGTTGACGGCAACAACGCAAGCCGAGGCTTGGGCCCTTTCCGATCCTTGGGCGTGTTGCCATTTTATCAGAAATCCTGGTGAAGCTCTAAGAATCTTGTAAACAACAGAGTTTTTAGTCAGTTCAAAAAAAAAACTCTCTTTGTCTCTCTTCCAAGAGAATAATATTTTTATGATGTTTGGAGTGTCATCAAAACAAATTTTATCTCAATTGCAGCTTTCTTAATTGAAACCCTACCACCATCTGTATAAAAACTGAATTGAAGTCAAGATACTGCTTACAAGCTGTTAAACAAATATACGTAAAGATAATTATCAAACATTGTGGACGGCGCGGCGAGGAGATGGCGCGGAGGTGGCGCGGAGGTGGCGCGGCGGTGAAGCGGCGGTGAGCGCGGCGGCGCGCGGCGCGTGCCTAGAGAGTGGGAAATCACTGTTTTTTTACCGCTTGTATATATAATTATCTAAGGCGTACTTATAAGCGCCACGATACTGGGGTTTACCTGTAATTATATAAGGAAACAATGAAACGGTTAGGCAAGCGCCCGTAGCTAATAGATTTGATATTGTGTTTGTTCAGGGTCGCGCCGCGCCGCGTCACTTAATGGATTGCTACCTAAGAGATAAGTACTTCATTGGGTGTTATCACTTGTTCTATTAAATAACTAACTATGAATGTAAATATGTAATTAATTCAATAATAAATGAGGTATTTTATTATCTGTGTGTGATCTGTATATAAAATTTAATTAAGCCAATTTGTGATTATATATACTTATTGATACATACCTAGATCCCGATCGGAACAAAAACGGGCGCTTCGTTATAGAGAAAAAAATAATGAAAGTAGCCGCGGCAGTACGCTAGCAACAGATGTGTTCTGCGACCGCACGCTTCTATGCAAGTAGGTAACGACTGGTTTCAAGATTGACCAAGTTCGGTGAAGCTGTAAAAGTCGCAGCGGCTTCAGGGCCCCTAAGGCTAACAGTGCATAATAATAATAATAATTATAATTTATTGCCAAAACAAAAACAAGTTACAAATGAATATAATTACGTACACAACCTAGCAATGGGACAGACTCAGCTCATGCTATGTGACACGGACACCTCACAGCGCTGGTTTTCAGTCTGCTCCACATTCACAAACAGTCAATATGTGCAATCAGCAGCTCGGCTCAGATCGTCACATCGTATTACAATTTTATTTATTTAAAGAAAAGTTAAAGTATAAAAATAATAATAATAATAATAAAATGATAAGCTATGTTGAAACTATGATCATAACGAACGGGCTGCGGCTGCGGGAGCGGCCGGCGAGTTCCTCAAACAAATTAGCTGATAAAAACTTACGTTTTCAACTCCTAGTATAATGATTTTGCATATTTAATAGACATAACATTTATAATTTAATATGGCAGTAATTTAAAAACAGTTCGTAAATGTATTATTGACAATTCTTATAGCAATTCATATAATTTTTATGGGAATGCCATATTCTTCCTTTAAAAAAAAATTCATCAATATTTGTTGAGAATAATTTATATTATTTAAGAAGATTATTATACTATTGTAATTTTTTTTCTCATTATGACATTGAATCCTCCAAAGGTGAAGGTCGAATAAGGTATACAAAATCACGTCTGTCTGGGCAAAACAAAGCGTTCTTTTTTGTAGGCTTTTTTTTTAATATTTTTTATGTACATTTTATAGTTCCCTGAAGTATGTAATGATAATGATAATAGTAAAATAAAATATTTAAATTAATAAAGAAAAACCCTCAATTCAACATTTCAAATCTTACGAATATTTCAAATAATTGCAATGTTAAAATATACTTCTGCACAACCAGCACAGCTTGACATTAGTCATAGTCAATTACCCATTGGGATTGACCTTAATTGTTAATATCTTCTTATCTAAATTAATCAATCTGTCGGTCTGTCGGTATATATGATATTTTTCCTTTGTTGATCAAAACGAATTGCCAATAATATGGGTAAAAATAAAATTACGGGATAAAAATTATTACTTATTACGTAACAAACTTGTACACAACCGCGGGGCACCGTTGCTTTAAAGTTATTCGTTACTAAGGGAAAAATATATACGAAATGCTACGGACTCAACATGTCGATGTAAAATCAAACTGACCACACGAGTTTACATCATACTGGCCTGGCCAGTAATGCTGTCATGCTGATGACGGGAATACTAAATATTATAACTTGTATTTCAGCAATCTCGTCTGCAATGAATGTTCTCACGTTATTTAGTCAATTTATATTCTATTTCAGTATTATTCCTAATTAGTAATTACTCAGGCTGTGATTTGCAAACATAGATCACTCAGACTAAACATAAAATATCGAATACCCGTCAGTTGTAAACCATATTATGTGAAAATCACTTAAATGGGAAAAATATAGAATTGACAATTTCTCGGTTTCGCCATTACATTATGAGCTAGCGTAGTGATTAATCAGGTACCTTACCATGGGAAGAAGCCTTTGTTCAGCAGTGGGATAGATATTGTTATTATTTATTATCGTATTATTATACCAGGCTGAAAAATTATATGACTGATTTTGTCACATTAGAGTGATCCTAACAAAAGATATTGTTATATTAGGTCTATGTGGTCCGCTTCCATTTATCTTAATACTCTTATTTACCTTGTATTTCCTGTATTATTTTCGTGTATAATATGTAATTGTTTATTGTTTAATTTCCAGGACATCGGTTAGGTTAATGTATTCGCCCGTTCAGATATTATTTATAATACGATCCCTTTAGTTTAATATAAAATGTTTCATATAATTTTATCATATTTAATTATAATACATTGTTTGTTTACTTTTGATCTGTCAACATGCCAATTTCTGTTACTTCTGATAGTTTTAGGACATGACCAATTAGGTAAAAATGTTTTCTTAATCATAGGTTTTATTTATTTACATAAAACCTATGATTCTACTATTCATAAATATTTGGAGAATTTTTGATGCATAATAAATACGATATAACTGAGAACTTTAGCTTTATTCAACATTAAAATTGCAAGTATTAAAATCTAAACATGACAGATAAAATCTAGTGACAATAATCAGTGTCAGTTATACATAAATAAGTGTATGGTTAAACTATGAAGTTCACATCAATTTTAAAAACTGAATTGTGTAGAACGGTATTTGAAAGTTAGGCAGAAAAACGATTGTCATTATACGATAGACTTTTAAATAGTAAAAACTGATATTTTCAAAAGATTGGGAAAATAGTATAATCATTGATATTTATATATTTTATTTGGTAAAGTTATTACCAACAATAACAAGTTTAATAGTACCAAACGAATATAGGAGTCGGAAGTCTCAATCCGAGCTATTTATTAATTGCATTACTAAATTCTATTTTCATGGAATCAATTTCACTTGTGAGAATTATTGTTCCTTCGTCGAGCTTGCTCAACGCTGAATATCCAGGCTGACGCATCACTAAGCCGACCACTCGTGTAGACGCAACCAGGGCGACCAAGGCGGCGCGGCGGCGGTTCCTGACCTCGAGCTGCATTGCGTTGATTGCACTGATTGATACCTGACGTCGCAGCTAAGACGTTGGATCTTGGGTTATACCCTTTAAATCAAACACTGTCTCGTGAGGTGTTAAAGTTTTATGTGAGACCTTCAATAGTTGGACTGTAAGGTTTTATAAAATTATTTATTAAGGTATCATTTTTTTATTGTTTTAAAATCTTATTGAACGATCTTTAGGAAAATTAATATAATGAAAATCTGTTGTCCTGTAAATAAATTTATATTCGATTTTATTTTTCTTTCATTACATATTTCCTTTTGGCTTTATAAATGCCCAAGTTAACTAACAAACATATACGAATAAAAATTAATACTAAATTGAAAAAAATAGCTTCGCAAACAACCTCATATTTTTAATTAATATGTTAAAGATATAAATGGTTACTGTGAGCCAACCTTAGAAGATAAACATATGCTATCGCGGACTTTTCTCTAGGTTTTTTGAAGAACTACAATTCTTTAGAACATTATTTTGATGTATCTCATAAGGTTTAGCCAGTGTAAACCATGTAAGCGCACGAAATCATTGTTTGACGATTTAATTATAAATCATTGAATTTTCTTTACTATTCAAAAGCTAAATTGGAATGTATTGTATATATAAACCTTCCGTAAAAAAATCTCTAAATGGAAGTAAAAACCGCATTAAAATCCGTTGCTTAGTTTGAAAGATCTAAACGTACATAGGGACAAATAGCGGGAAGCTACTTTACCTTATACTATGTATAGTCGTTGATAATTTTATACTCATGTTATAATACGACATCTTATGCAAGTGAGTAACGTCACAAAACGGTTATGAAACATTTGCAAGTGAAATAAGACCGCTACAGTCACGTGACGTCACTCACGCTCGATCACTATTAAAACGAATCGTGGTTTTTTTTAATTCACAACTGACTCACACAATTTCCAACCGCGTAGGTTGTTTTATCCTTATCATGTTGAGTGTAGTCCAAATATGATATACATCGTTTTTCATGAATCATGGTGCAAGTTTTACTTCCCCCGGAAATATACCTACCTAATATTGACTATGTACAAAAAAAACAAATCATGGATCAAAAACATAAACAGTACAGAGAAATATAATTTTACTAATAAGATCAACAGATCGTTACACTTCCATGTGTAAAAATGAAAATGTCTAGAAAAACCAAACCAGTCACGTATGAGTCGGATTGGTGCTCCTAGAGTTCTGCACATTATGACGTCCGTTATTTCCCAAGTTGTTTTTTGTCTTTGCTTTTAATTTTCATATTCAATTTTTTTTTTTATTCATATAATTTTTTATCTGTTATAAATAGAAGTACTTCAGTGTACATATTTTTGTAGGCAATTGAACGCTCTACAACTGAATTACTGAATCAAACTTTTGTTGCTCTTGGACTCTTAATTAACAATGATGGCTCTAAACGGACGCGTACAAGCGGTCGAGTTGCACGCCTCGAGACATACTGAGATTGCTGACCCGCGCTGACCACGCGTCGCGCTGATACGAGACGCCACGCGCGGCCCCGATTTAAAAACTACCTAATCGTTAAACGTTAATTTTTATACACTATAACTTTGCCAAATATTATAATGCATGTTGTGTAAGGGATTATGTATGAAGAACAATAGATATCACGAGCGTAGCTAGAGCTTTGACATGGTGTTAAAACATACTAAGTTAAACTAGTTTTGCCCGTAACTTCACACCATAAAAAAGTAAAACTCTAAACGCAAATAAAATCAATCATTTGAAAATTACTGTTTAGTTCTATAGTTGATTTGTAAGATGAATACAAAGGATGGATATTCGGCGAATATAAAAGATTTCGCTTAGAATGGGGAACTGGGTCCGGGACCGGAACCCCTAACCCCCCCCCCCCCTCCATACGTCCATGATAGATATAAAATATATACATTTTATTGTTAGATTTTGTATCTGAATGATAGTTTTTATTAAAATACTAGAAGAGTAGAACAATAAAAAAAAACAAGTAGTTAGGATATAACAGAATAAAATTATATGCATTCCATTATAGTTACTTGTGTGATCATTGGCAAGATTGAGTGTGAGGCCACGCGCGGCTCCCACCGCGTCTCCGAGGTCACGCGGTGACGTCACACATGTGGGTGGGTCGGTGGCCGACCGACCTTGCCTTCGACCGCGGCCGAGATGTGCGCTTCTTGCCTGACACATACAATTACATCCATTCATTCATTTTGTAATATGTTCCACACACGATGATACGAACCTTCTCCAACAAGGCCGTTTAAATATTACAGATATTATGGGAAGTAAAATGTGTGGTATTTCTGCAGCTAAGCAACAGTGATCGCGCTGCTGTTCCGCGCCGAAGTATGCGCCCGCGCCTGTGAGGTTGGCGTCACGCATGGGCACGGCACGTGAACCGTTACAACTCATCTCCGATCTTTGAGTGTTTGCTTATAGTTTTCAGTGACCACTTAAGACCTGGTGGATTGACAGTCTGTTTGCTACTTTATAACATAAAAATATATATACATATTTGTATATTAGGGATACCCAAAAAAAATCATTAATAATTTTTTCCATCTGACTATACAACAGTATAGTCTGAACAATACCCCCCCCCCTCCCCACCGTGTTACCGTACATGCAAATAAGTCGCGATCTATCTTAAACATGCGTCTATACATTTATTGATCTGGTAATGTGGTCTAAGTCTAACTAGCAAAATAAAGATCACTACAGAGCTTATGTACCTGAGTCTATGCATGCATACGTGCATGCTGTATCATGTGTGTATGTTGATACCTAGTGAATGAAGTGTCACTGTATCGCACGAGCGGTTGCTGGCTCAAGGGCTCCACGCCGGAGAATCAGATCTATGATTGAGTTAAGAATTCTCACCAAACATCAACTTGATAAAAAAAATGTCATATGGCTAAAAAAAATTTTTTTCAATGTGTTCTTGTCATGTAATTATAGTCTACGGTTGATAAGTTTTCTGAAATTTTTGAGTTTACATTACATTATAGCTATACATAATGAAACAAGTTTTTCTGCTTTATCTTAAAGTAGATATTTTAAAGAATAGAAGTGAAGCACGAGACAAAGCAGGAATATAATAACCATGATTGCTCCCAACTTAATTCAATTAAATAAACTTATGTTTGCACAAATAATAACGGGTTTTTATTCAATAAAATTATGTATAGTGCTTTTATTTTTTATTTCTTAAAATGTCTTCTACATATTAAAAAACTTGTGTAGTACTACTGACATACGCTCAAGTCAAGACAACAACCTCGAAAACATCTAAAGTGCGCTACTATAATCACGAAAAAATCGTGGGTGACCTTGGGCGAAAAAGGGTGAAAAAATTTTCAGAATACTTGTTATTTCAACCGTAGACCAAAAATTGCATTACGATAAAATAATTCGTATATTTTATCGAGTTCATTTTTAGTGAGATTTCTTAAAACGTGTTAGATAACATATGTAATTATTTTCATGTGAGAATTAAAAAAGTTTTTTTTAGGAAAACGTAACAGAAAACATAATATTTTATTATATTTATGTTTATACAGTGTAGTCTATATTTTTGCATTATTTTTTATAATATTAAGTATTTATTTTATATTTAATTTCATGTATATGACATTGTGTATTTAATGGTACCTAGTATATCCGATTTGTTTTCAACGTTATATTGTATTTATTTCTTTATATAATATGGTTTTCATTACCCTACCTACCCCTATTATCATAGATTTTCTTTCTGGAATATAATACGGTGGATGAAAGACTGCCTGAAATATATTGTTGTCCTCATATTATTATTATTATTATCTAAAAGTTAATTTATATTGTATTTTTAATTAATTTTTTAGTATGTCTTAAATCAATTTATAATTGCCCCTTTAAATTATTATTTATTTTATATTATATTTATTCGATATAAACGAAATTGTGTGCACTTATAATATACGCGCGTATGAAATTATACACTTACTTCGTAGGAGTAGCAAAACAAAAATAGCTTCAACATGATGAATTTAACTATAAATAATAATAATGTTAATTCAATTCATAATGTAATACCAAATTATAATGTTTAATTAAACTAATAACGTTTATACGCCGCTAAATTATTTTTATTAATGTTTAACTTCAGATTATTGCACTTTGCACTGCGTTTCTAAGTTTAACTATAACTTCCAAAACTTTTCTAAATATTGACTATTGATAAATACTATGACACAAATACTATAGAACAGCTCAAGTCGAGGTTCGGCCACTTTGACACCCTTGCCACACTTTCGCGGCTCAAGCCCCCAAGCCCGGTGAAGCTATAAAAGCCGTCTGGGGCTCGAGTTTTTTTGGGTCCTTATGGCTAACAGTATAGTCAGTTTAAAAATACAGTGATGTAAATAAATTTTAAATTGTACCCAAAATTAGTATTTATGATAACGTTTTAAAGTACAACAATAATTTAATGAATTTTTACGCATGTTGATTACGTCTATATTATACTGCTTCCAAAGGTCAGTGGTGGTTTTAAAATTTATGAGTGTTTCTCATGACCACAACTAAGTAAAATAATTCTATTTGGATTTGGCTTCATAAAACTGTACTTCTAAAAACGTCCATAGGTTTAATTGAATAAAACATACACATTATGATTATAGATTTTATTGAATCTTGATAAATACGATATTTAAATACACTATTCAAGTATTTAACCAAATAAGTACAAGTTAAAATGTGATTAGCTATAAACATAATAATTATCAATACACATTGTAAAGCACATAACACATTGCTTGAAAATTTATAACATACGAAATGAAGATATAAATTATACAAATTTATTAATTCATTTTACAAAAACCAATATTATATAATTTGTACACATATAACATGCGTTATTCAACAATTATTAATAAGGATTGTTAACACAATAATTTATAGTTGGTTTATAATGTATTAAATAATTACGATTAACTAAACATGTTAATAAATCATATGTTGATCAAATATTACTCTAAAATTTGTCTCACAATACTTATTTATTTTATGTATTATTGTACAGTAATTAATAAGTTATATCAATACTTAGCTAATGATCCGCAAGATACATATTATGTATTAAACACTTAGACAGGTATTACTTAGTAAGTCTCAAGTGTCATATATGAAAATGTAAGAAAACATAAGAAAATTGTGAACTCCGTCTCTCCTAAATGATGACAGGTGACAATTTTTTCAAAATTAAAAGGATTTTTTTTGTTTTGTTTGAAGCTATCATAGCACATCGACAATTCGCCGAATTGAACATCGGTACATTTATCTCTAAAATAATAAAAATAATATTATTAATTTAAGCTATAAATATTGTTTTGAAAACATTTTTATAACGTTATGATGTTTACAATACTAATATTTAAAGTATAATACTTACTTAAAAATAAACTTAATTAGATATATAAAAATTAACATTACTGCATTTACTTTTTATATTACCTTTGCTTTACTTATATAAGATTATTTATACAAAAAAATACACATTTAATTTATATTAAAATAAAATTAACACACACACTTGCATCCCTTATTTTCTATTACGAATTATAATAAGTATAAAAACGACAGTTCAAAAACGCGATGCGACCCATTACTAACCACAGTCTTCATCTAATTGTATTTTCTATCAATAATACCTATAATTTCCAACTAATTGAATTTTTTAATAGTTAATAAAAAAGTGAACCCGAACGAGTTTCTTACCTGCTCTTCTCTCTCTTTCTGTCTCTCCTCTAGTGTTTTAACTTTCATAAAAGCCTTCCTAAGGCCTAGATTGAATAATTGATTTTGATTTTGAATGTTATTACTTATATATACTTAAAAACAAACTAAAATAATAATTGTTTTTTAATCGTCTACGATTTTTATACACATCTTCGAATTACAGCGTGTGTGTGTGTGTATCGGATGTCGGTCAAAGTCTCTAAATTATATAACAGCGATAGCATTTCAATTCCCCCTGAGGCGAAAACTCAATTTCGGCCACATCGTCACTTAAGATCAGATGAGAATGTAGCCACAATGCATAACCTACAAATAAATAAAAAATAAATTTAAAGTTTGAGCATAATTTGTAGTGTTATTAAGTTAAAATTGCATACAAGTCTACACCTAAATCACATAAATAGTAATGTGATGGAAAACGGTTCTAAACCAGTACAGTACAGTAAAATACCGCAATGGGCCCCATTGACTAACAGATCACTTCTTACGGTTTCTTTTAAGGTTTTGGACTGACGGCTTAAGCGAACTGCGAGTGTGTGACCACGAGTCTCAGTCGACAGGTATCGGCAGGACAGTCTGTAATCTGAAGGGCAAATCAAACACACTTGCAGTTACCGGTACACTGCATGAACTACCATCTGCCCACTATCGGCTAGTGCGTGAACATGGACAGTTAACAGAGCCGATACTCGACCATTGCCGGCAGGCAAGAATCGCTTAATGTGTGGACTATACTGACAACGGACTGAAGGTCGACTGATCAGACGAAAGGATTCCCGGCCAACTGTTAGTCACTGGGGCCCTTTATTACGAATGTTATAATATATTTACATAAACAATGGTACGTGAATCAAAAGAGAGAGAGAGGAAGCAATAGGTTAGATCACACATACTCCTGAGCTATAATTATATATATTTATGACGTATTTCACGAGGAAGCACTATTGATGACGTACCAGGTGCTATTCCCGTGATGTCAACAAATACAAGGTCTATGTCATACGTAATAGAACAAGCGGAGATCCTGAACACATGGCGCGCACGTTTTCTCTTTATAGTGTTAAAAACCCAAGGGAACTGTGTCCGGTCGAATTAAATAAATAACTGATTCAAAGGTTAAATAACGAATATTATTTATTGGGAACAAAGTTCCTTAACGCGGCTTGCGATACGAGTCGATTTCTAGAAATCGCTACGTAAGGAAAAAGCACTATTCCTCCTCCGACTGCGACTTTCTCTTTCACTCTCTCTCTCTCTTTCTATTATACACGAGTGTGTAAGTGAGTGCAAGTATCGAGATTCGAGTAGAAGAACATCGTGTGCGGCCGGTTGTATAAGCATTCCTCAAGCGGCCGCCAAATTACAAAACATTGCACTTCAGACGAGTTCCCTTAAGGCGGTCTCGCAAAATAGGCGCGCTTTCAGTATCCTTCTATGCAAGTAATAAAATTGAAGTATCTATTTGTAATGTCAAAATAACAGCTTTTTACTAAATACATATGAAAGGTAATATGATGCCTATAACAAAAAAAAAAACAAAAAACAATTTTTAAAGTTTTTGTTCTGGATAAACTCCGAAACGGATGGACCGATTTTGACGAGATTTTCACTAACAGATATCTGATGTAACTTAGGTATTTTATTGTGGAAAAATAATTAGGGTTCAGCGCGCAAAAACTAATTATGATGAATCAATGCGGCGGGTGCTTAAATTGCTTACGCTAAGTAAACCATAACAGCTATATCAAATTAATGTACTACATAATTGTAGACATTAAAAGGAACTACAAAATAGTCAGTGAAAATATAATTATGTCTATCTTTTAAGAAATACCCACAATAAGCATTTTTGTCTTTAAAATAACCGGGAGCGGAGGAGCAAGATTCGTGCGTGTTCCCGATTAATGGCATTCTGTAGTCCACGTGAGCGAAGCCAGGGGCACAGCTAGTATGTATATAAAACTTACATCGATATGTTCTTTATGAATACTACTTACTGATTTTTCAGTAATATTTAACTTGTTTTATTTTGTAGTAACTGCGCGCCTGATAACACATTAAAAAAAAAATTAGGATCAAGGTTAAAATTGCATGTGGCTGAGGCGCGAATGATAAAATGAATGCATATTATAACTAAATATAAAGAAAAGAATAAGACTAGACATGACTGTGTCAGAAGAAGCATGAAGGTAGCATCAATGGCGGGAGTAATATAAGTCGGCGTGGTACAGACTTGACATGACCAGAAATCAAACTCATAAAAGTAGGAAAGTGTTAAGTATGAAGCTGGGCTAATATAGAAGAAGAGGATGACTCGAGAAGATATGGATGGACTGTGCAAGGAATTATATGTGTAGAAAAGTTCTGAACACTGAGACTGCAAGTGGTATAGGATAGTGAAAGAGACTAACATGTGCTGATCCTACTTAACGTGGAATAAGACGACAATGTACAAGAATGAACGCAAGAAAAACAACAAAATAAGCAGTAATGCAGCTCTCTCAAGTATGCATCTTCTATCGATAATGCATTTAATTTAGTCGTAACAATAACTGTGCGTACCAGTCAATCGTAAAAATCTAGCAGAGAAACAAACTGGACCAGTAGTAAAATAAGTTATTTTCAACGGGAACGAATCTGCCCTAATTCTGAATAATACTTTACATCGACTACCAAATATTTTCAATAAACTTGGTGATTTTAGTTCTGTGGTAGTTTCAATGGTTATCGAACACCACATCAATCGGCGTGAGTTCTAAATGCTCTAAACTTAAAATAAATGTAACTTTCGGTTAAAGAAATCATCGTGTTGTAATTATAGCATTTAGGATCAGTGCATTTTTTAATTTCTTTCCGGTTATCCCATTTTCCATTCCCATCATCATCATAATTATATTCCGCGTGTATCGGTCCACTACCACTGCCAGATATAGGCCTTCCCCAAAGATTGCCACTGGACCCGATGTTCTGTCCTTCGCATTCAATCGAATCCAGCCTTCAAAACCCTTCGGAGGTCGTCTCTCCATCTAACAGGAGATCATCCCACACTTCGCTTAAACTGAACGCGTAGGGAGCAGAACTCGACTATCCCATCGGTTATCTGTTATACGGTGTATGTCGCTAACCCTAGTTTTCTGTCTGACTACATAATTTCTGATTCTGTTTTTCAAAGAAACTCCGAGTACAGCTCTTGTTATAGCTCGCAGAGCGACTTTAAAATATGTGAACAGACCAACCGTGAGGATCGATGTTCCGTTGGTCATGACCGTTAAGACGCACTGATTGAAAACTTGTCTTCAAAGATTGTGAAATGGGCGATGTTACACCCCAAGTTGAAAATCTGTTGTCAAGCATATTTCGGTGTGCTCCAGCAGCTGCACTTGATACTCTATTTGACTACATCGTATCAAGTGAGATTTAAGACAGACAATTGTGTATACTTAAATCGATATAAAACTAATATATAACTTATAAGACTAACTGACAACAAAGCTGTGTTATCCTTAGCTGCAAATTACTATTCGGTATAATTTAGTAAGTAGCAAAACCAATTAGCAGTCGTATGTAAATGCGGTTGGCTCAATTATTTCAATACATTGTCAATATTAAGTTTATTAAACATAATTAATTACAATAAGGAGTGAGGATAAACGCTTGTTACGATGACTTATGTAATAACTGTGCGTGTCTTATTATGTTGTAATGTCTACAAATGTTAATAAATATTATTCATAATACAATTTAATTTTCATGAGCAAATACATTATGTATATTATTAAAATCTTATACATAAAATTACGTGTTCATTAGAGTCATATTATTATTTCAAGAGTAGCTGTGCTCGAGGTTGCGCTCGCATGGACTACAGAATGCCGTTGATTGGAAACACGCGCGATTCGTATTACCCCCGCTCCCGGCTATTTAAAGACAAAAATGATTGTTATCATGCGAAAATCGTCGTTTTCCGAATTGATTTATATTTGTACGGAACTCTAGTTATTTTTCTAAAATTAAAGTAGCCTAATAGTACTCCTTATAAAATTGGCTATCCACCAGTGAAAGTCCCGTCTAAATAGATCCAACCGTTTAGGAGATTACCTGAAACAAACAGACAGACAGACAAAAATTTCATTTTTTTTTGTTATACAAGGTGTCCAGAAAGGGTATCGGGTATTTGTAAGTTCAATGAAACAAAAATTATTTGTATGCAATAAAAAAGTTTATTGTTTATTATTAGCATATGAATTGGAGAATTATTTGGAAAAGATGATGTTATCCAAATGATGACCGTTACGTTGCTGGCACTCTTCTAAACGGAAACGAAGATTGGCGATAACACGTTGACACATAGCTATCGATATTGCTGCCATTTGTAACCTGATGTTTTGCTTTAACTGGGTTAGATTCGTCGGATTGTTTTGATAAACCTTACTTTTAAGGTATCCCCATGCAAAATAGTCAAGCGGGCTAAGGTCGGGGCTTCTGGGAGGCCAGTTGATGTTACCCCTTCGCGAAATGACTTTATTAGGGAATAATTCGTTAACAACTTCCATTGAGTCATTTGAGGTATGGCAAGTGGCCCCATCTTGCTGAAACCACGTTCTTGAGTTGAAACCTGCAAACTCCTGCAACTCTGGGACCAAAAAATTTCGCAACATATCGCAATAACGGTCACTATTCACATTAATTGCTCGGCCTCGTTGATCTTCATGAAAATAAGGACCAATTATGCCTTTAGCAGTCATAGCGGCCCAAACAACGACCTTTGGGCTATGCAAGGGTCGTTCATGCTTTCGTCTCGGATTCTCCACTGCCCAGTACCGACAATTCTGCTTATTAACATGACCATTCAGGTGAAAATTTGCTTCGTCACTGAACAGTATGTTGTTAAAGTTGTTAAATCGCTGCAGCATTTCGTTCGCAAAATTCAGTCGATTAGCATAGTCCGTATCCTTCAATTCTTGAACCAATTGAATTTTATAGGCTTTTAGATGTAAGTCTTTCTTTAAAATCGAATGTAAAGACGATTTTTTGATGTTCAACGCTTGGCTTCGCTTTCGGATGGATAAAGACGGATTTTGACGAACTGATGCCTCAACTTCTTCAATTGTTTCTTCATCGCGAACTGAACGAGGATGACCAGAGTTTTGAATTTTAACTGTCGCACCTGTATTCTCGAACATCCTGATCCATTTCCTAATGCTATCGTCACTTGGCGCGTGGCGTGTACGATATTCCGCACAATAGAGACGTTGAGCAGTCACTATTGAATCACCATTACGATAATACGCTCGTACGCAAAATGCGCGATGCGTCCCCGAGTACTGTTCCATCGTGACTAAAACTCCACAAAATGGCGGACGCCACAAACCCCTCCCCGCACCCTTTAGACGCCCCGTTTCGAATATAGCGCGAAAACAAATACCCGATACCCTTTCTGGACACCTTGTATTTACTCTATATACTTTCATATGCATTTAATAAAATGCTGTTATTTTGACTTTACAAACAGACATTTCAATTTTATTTAGTGGTCTAAATTTATTGAAGCTTCGGCAATAATTAAAAAATAATTCTAGTCGAAATAACTTTGATAGGTACAGGCCTTTAAACTCTCTGGTCACGAATTAATGTATTTACGCAATGTTTTCAAGGCCCAATGTCAGCGTTTCGTTTAGACCAAACTATGTCCTATAAATGATAATAATTTGTAGTCCAAGGCAAACGAGAGCCAATCCTCAGCTCTTATAAAGTCCAGATCCTTAGCTTCGAGCCAGACTTTGGTAGTTCAAGACTTCTGACAAGGTGCAGTTTTGTTGGAAAGTCCACGATATATTTAAAAAAAAATGTATTGCTGAGAGGTTTCTAAGATGGTCTTCTGATACTTTGGCTGAAGTCTCCAGTACCTTGTACCAAAAATGAAGCTTTGTGACTCCTTAATAAAACAGCCCCCAACAAACCATGACTGAAGCAGGATAATGACCACATTGCCTTTTCTGACCAGTTGCGAAGCTTCCTTAGAACTATAAAAGTGGGCACAAAGCGTTTTGCTATCACTATAATGCGCACTGCTAAAGGGTGGAACACTTTGCCGGATTTCATATTTCCCGATAATTATAACCTGAGTATCTTCAAGTCTCGAGTGAATGTACCTTCTAGGTAATCGTGCTCCATCGTAGACCACATCACTTACGATCAGGTGAGATAGTAGTCAAACGCAAGCTTGTTCATTATAAAAAAATATATATAAGCGTACACTTTGCCATTTTGTTTGTTGTAGTACTATTCAAAGGTGATATCTTTTTCATCCATAAAAAGGATATTTCAGTGTCACCCGTGTAACGAGACAACAAACGTTTTGATAGACCCGTTCTCTTTAACCATAAGGATGGATTTCCGGCATGACCTGTAAATTGACGATAAGCACAGAGCCTCGGGTCTTGTTTGATGATATGAGAGAGTTCTAGCCGGACTTTTCCTTTTTAAATATAATTATTGAAGTGAAAACTTCTTTAAGCGCGTTGAGTACTTTTTGGGTTAGCTATATGTATACTGTGTATATTTATGTATATAGATATACCTCCGTGCGTTATTAGTGTTTTTGCTATCGTTATGAGTGGCATGTCAAATGAAAGAGGAGAAACTTCCGAGTTCATAAAAATATATGTACCAACCGACAGAAAAACAATTTTATACAATTATTTAGCGTTTATCTAGCACTCTCTATAGACAGTTCTGAATGTCAATAGTGTGACAAAGGTTCAAACGGAAAAACGTCTAAATAAAGGAAAAAGCGTTTTATTTTTTCTTTAATAATAATTTTTAATTCTAATCTTTTTAAGCCGCAATGAGGAATTTTTGGTAGGGGAAAACCTTATGGGTTCGCGTCACCAATGACCTCGACATGCTCGTGGTGTATTGCGCTTGTGCCAGACTAGCGACGCGTAGTATAGCGGCCTGTGTATATGTGTATATACTCGACTGTATCATATGCGTGATTGACTTCTTGGATTAGTAAAATCTTGTGATTTCACGTCTCCGACATGCTCTGTAATAGCAGTTAACAAGTTATGAAATTTAAATAATTCAGACTATAATTGATTTAAAATTTCAAAAAAGAACAGTTATTGCATTATTTTTAGATTTCACTTCTGCCGGCAGTCCTTATGACTGCCTCTGTTGATTTTTGGTTTAATTATTGGGGTTTCAGCCATTTCTGGCCTAACAGCATTAAAAGCCTTACAGCTAGTTCTAAAACTACGCGGACGCTCCAATTTTTTATGATTTTGCACAGAGGAAGGTGTTACGATTATAATTTAATTTAGGATAGTTATGTATAAATTTTCCAGCATACCTTACAATTTTCAGTTAATATATGTTTTACAAATTATTATTACACAATTTAAAAGTCCATAACCGAGACGTTCTTCTTGTTCCGACAGCTCAGCGTAGAGATCCTTGCCTAGGATCTAGAATAGAAGTCAGCACGGTGTAGGCCGTATCAGGATACACTGCTCAAGCAGACGACGCAGCACCAAATATCTTATCTATTGAGATTTCCTCATATGTAAAAGGAAAAGTTATTATTTGTATTATAAATACAAAATCCAGGTGATACTTTCCCGGTAGTGTTCTTTCAATGTTCAGTAGGTATTTGTCGTTTTGACAAAGGGTATTTCACCCATATTAATATTAAAATTATAAATTATAACAATTATTTTCTATATAAATATGTTATAAAATAAACTATCTTTTCGACTCCCAGGTCTGTTGTACAATAATTTGGTTTTTATCAAAACACATGATAATTATGATATAAACGTTATTACTATTCAAAGGTCTGCCGTACAATCCATCAAACATGATCAGATCCATCCTGAAGAATCTGTCATACTCTCTGTTCTAATTTTCTCTTTTGTTTTCGTTTGAATTCAAAATTTCATCTTACTAGACTTTTCGTATTTTAAAAATTAAAAATAAATCTAATCATAATTTATTTTGCTAAACTAGAACCTGGATAGAATATTTGTCTATACCTGAGAAACTCCTAATTGCGCATGCTCTATTACTATCAAAGAATTATCAATGACAGAGATTGTCATAATATTGCAATGTAAACAATACGAACCTAAAATATTAACAAAGCTGTTGTTAAACCAAAATTATCAAGTTATAAATTATCTAAACGCATCAATACATAAACCTATCATTAATTGGTATCCTGGAAATAAAAGAATAGGTACACCAAAACAATAATAAGGTAAATCAAATGAACTTATGATGAATAATATAAAGTAGATATTAAATAAGATTATCTTCCAGATAAATAATATAACATTTCCCCTTTGACCCCGTAAAATTTTTCAATTGAAGGAAAAATTTTGATAATATATACTTTATAATATAGAGAGCTAGCTTCACAATTACATACATCTTTAACATACTAGCAAACATACCTCACCCTATCAAATCCTAACAAAGTTCCATACATACCTCAAACATGTCATCACCAGGCACACCGTAGGGGTTGGGGCTCACAGTCAATGGCTCCCACTCCAGAAGTTGCTCATCATTAAGGCAGAATGGTATATTTTACGAGCTTGCCTACCACTCGAATGTTGGCTTTTGTTATGAAGAGTCATCACCCGCTCTTTAACAATAAATAAATATTGATTTTGTCCTATGGCTTATTTAGGGAGTAGACAGCCGCTCCATTATATATAAGACTAATATTTAGTCGAATAAACCCCAATATATAAATAAGGATATATAAATATAATTCCACCTCACTCAATATCAGTAATAATTGCTGCATAAAATCAGCATAAACGCTGCATAAGTAACAGCATAACCGCTGCATAAATAACAGCTTTAGACGCTGCATAATAATACCGGCACAAATGCCGAAAATAATCTCAGCCTTTAAAATGCTGTAAATATCTTGGACAACAGCCAAGAAATATAATAAAGATAATAGTACATATAATTAATATTATATAATATACTATAAATAAAATAAAATATACTATCCCCATATACACATATACTTAAATAATATGGGACCTAAAAAGAAATTTTTATAAAAGGGAAATGTTTTATATTGATGTTTATTTATTTCAAATTTATAAAGTAAGCAGCTAACCAAATGATATTCCAAAAAATATATGTAAAACATATACCAACACTAGATAAAGTGTGTTTTTGAATTTTTGGGGATTTATATTATATTGTTATATAATATACCTCCTCATTCTACAACAATAAACATCAATATGAAATTATTGTTACAGATAATAGGTATAGGTAGTCCCTATAGAATTAGAAAATATGTTATTATGTAAATAACACTAAAATAAATTATTAAATTACAGATAATAAATTCAACATTCATTCAACACAGCAAGAAAACACATTATTCAGAAAATAATGTTACAGCTGAATGCTGAAATCAGAATAATCAAACCTATAAATATTAATTGAGTAATATACAATTAATATTAAGCTAATGAAGAATGAAAAAATAAATAGGGATTAAAATAATTATTTAAATAATATTAAACTTTAAAATCTTTAATATGCCATTTAGTTTTATTACCCTTTTTGTCTTCTAAAATATAGACTAAAGGGGATATTTTTTGTATAATTTTACATTTAATGTATTTAGGTGCTAATTTAGCACTGTAATATTTACTAGCATCACTCTGTGTGTAGTTTTTTCTCCATACCATATCTCCTACTTCAAATTCTTTAACACTATGTCTAAGATTATATCTTGCTGCATTTTTAGTATGTGCAGAATAAAGTTTAAATTGTACTTTATTAAAAATGTTAGTAAGTAAACCTATATTATTTGCATAGATGTCGCGAGGTAAAAAGATAAATTCATCAATACTTTCTGAATGAGAATAATATGAACCGCAAGGAATGGTTTCTCTACCATATATTAAATAAGCTGGTGAGAAACCTGTTATACTATTAATTGAGCTATTTATGGCAAATTGTATAACAGAAAGATGCTTATCCCATGATCTATGATCTTCACCTACTAATGATGCAAGAGCTGAAATTATAGTCCTATTATATCTTTCCGTAGGATTTACTTGAGGACAATATAAAGGTGAAAAGAAAACGTTAGGAATACTATATTTTTTCATCAAAGTATCAAATTCTTTAGACTGAAATTGTACACCATTATCCATTATTATGGTTTGTGGTATACCATGTACTAAAAACACATAATTCTCTAAGCAAGAAATTATATTAGTTGCTGTTGCTTTTTTAAGAGGAAAAATTAATGTATATTTGCTAAAGTAACAATTTACAACTAATATAAACTGATTTCTATTTCTTGTCATTGGTAATGGACCCATTAAATCTAAGGAAATGTACTGAAAAGGTCTTGAACATATTTTTGGTTTTCCCATAGGACCATAAGGTGAGTGATTGGAATATTTGTAACTTAAGCAAGTTTCACAACTAGATATTATCCTTGCAATATCTTTATACATTCCTGGCCAATAAAATAATAAAGAAATATTTTTATGAGTCTTAAATATGCCGAGATGTGGTTGATTATCAGTATTATGATATTTTTTAATAATATCATCCCTCACAGAAACTATAGGAACTTCTTTCCAAATAAAATCATCGTTTATATAATTGGATGAGTGAATACACTTATAAAGTTTATCATTTTTAATACAAAAATTTGGAAAACTATCAGGTTGATTTTTACAACCTGAAAATTTTTTATTATAATATAATTCTGCAGGTGTTAACTGTCTATCCTCTGTAATCACATTAACATTAACAGTATCAATTGTATCTTTTTCAGTGAATCTAGATAATGCGTCAGGAACTACATTTTCTTTACCCTTTTTGTGTACAATTTCACAATTGAAACTAGAGAGGCGGATCGTCCATCTAGCTAATCTACCTGTCGGATTCGTTAAATTTAAAAACCATTTTAAGGCCGAATGATCTGTATACACTTTAAATGTTTTACCATTTTCTAAATAACACCGCCAATGTTCGAGAGCTGTAATAACTGCTAAAGTTTCTCTTTCGGTAGTAGAGTAATTCCTTTCATTTTTGTTAAATGATTTACTCATATATGCTACAACCGAATCTTTACCATTGTTTTCCTGAGTTAAAATAGCTCCAATACCATAATTTGATGCATCGCAATGTACAGCAAAAGGTTTATCAAAATCAGGACAAATTAGAATTGGAGTTGTAACTAATGCTTCTTTTAATTTTTTAAATGCCAATTCAGCTGAAGTATTCCATACGAATTTCGGTGCATTTTTACCTGACGAAGTTAATTTATTTAAAGGAGCTACAATCGTACTAAAATTATTAATAAACCTACGGAACCAACTGCACGTTCCTATAAATCTACGGACTTCTTTCCTATTAGTAGGTACTGGATATTCTAAAATTGTTTTAATTTTATCAGGATCTGCCCGTAAACCTTGTTCATCAACTACATAACCTAAATATTTTAGTTCTTTCCTAAAAAATTTACTTTTTTCGAAATTAATTGTTAATTTTGCTGATGACAGTTTATTATATACTCTATTTAATAAGGAAATATGTTCCTTAAACGATTCGCTAATGATGATGACGTCATCTAAATAACAAAATACCTTATTCTCGAATTCAGGAGTAAATAATGAATCCATCAGTCTTTGCTGTGTAGCAGGGGCATTTGTTAGACCAAATGGCATGACTCTAAATCTATACATTCCTCTACCTGGTACATAGAATGCTGTTTTATCTTTATCAGGAGGATATAATGGTATTTCCCAAAATGCTTTGGCTATATCTATGCTAGATAGAAATTTAGCGTTCTTCAGATTATCTAAGATTTCGCTCACAAATGGTAAATTATAAGCGTCACGTTTAGTAACCGCGTTTAATTTCCTACTATCTACACAAAATCTCCATTCACCATTTTTCTTAGGTGTGATAAGAACCGGAGATAGCCAAGAGCTTTCACATTTCTCTATTACATTCCACTCTAACATTTTATCAACCTCATCAATTAAAGCTTTTTGTTTAATTGGTGATAATCTATAGCACCTTTGTTTAATTGGTGTAGTATCTCCAGTATCAATCCTATGATAAACTAAATCTGTGAGACCTAGTTTGCCATTGTCCTCAAATGAAATATTTTTAAATTTTTTAATAATATTATTAGCAATTAATTTTTCTGATTCAGAAAGAAAATTAAAATCTAATACTTTCTTCTCCTTAATACCTTGAATAAAATAATTATTATTTTTACATAAATTATTTGTAATTATTTTTGGAAGTAAATTAAATTTTTTCCAAAAATCAATACCTAAAATCAACGAAGGTTGAATTTCTGGAAATACATAAGCTCTAATTAATTTTAATTCATTATTAAAACCTATTGGTAAATCGAAGTACCCTATAGATTTACAACTTTGATTATTTGCCGTAGATACAGTAATCGAATCCGACTTGAATAAAGAAAATCCTAACTTTAACATTTCTAAATAAGATTCATTACCTAAAACAGTTATTGAACTACCAGAATCCAATAGACCAGAAAAGTATACGTTATTAATCGATATATTAATAAATGGTCTATTGTTGTCTTTCTCATAGTCATAAAATATTTTAATTAATTTATAACATTTAAAAAAAATTTTGACTTGTTGTATCCAATTATTCCAATCTTCTCTATTTTTAACCTTATCCAAGTCGCTTATTCGTTTTTTGAAGTAGAACCTTTATTATTACACCTAGGACAATCTGTTGTTTTAAAATTTTTCATACCACATCTAAAACAAATTATTATTTTTGGTGCTTTACAGCTTCTTAAAGTATGACCATTACATCTACATCTAGGACAATAGTCAACATTTCCATATTTATTATTAACAAACATACTGTTGACTGCTCTATTTTGATTAAAAAATTTTTTAAATGAATTATTATTTGAAGATTCATTTATTTTATATTTAGAACTTTTAAAATTAAATTCTTCCACTGCTGGATTAGAATCCACCTTTGGTTCTTTAAAATTCTTATCTTTATCCAATAAATTTTCGTAATTTTGGCAAGTTAGTATTAAGGTATCAATATCATAAATTTCTTTAATTGCAACAAATGTTGAGTAACATGGTCTAATATTTCTTAATATAATCTCTAATATTTCCTTTTCATTTAATTTGTTTATTAATTTAGAACACATTCCGTATATTTTTGATATATATACTATAATAGATTCACCTTCTCCTTGTGTACGTTGTCTAATTGAATTTAATAATTTAAAATCAAAGTCCTTTTCACCAAAATCTTTTAATAATAATTTACTCAATTCATCCCAAGATATATTTTCATTTTTCATTTTTTGATATCTGAACCAATGTAAACAGTCATCTTTAAATATTTCGAAACCTAAATTTATTAAATTATTTTCATTCCAATTCCTTGACTTACAAAATTCATTAGTTTTGATTAAAAATGTCCTTGGACAAGATTTACCATCGTAACAAATTTTCTTAACCTCTTTTAAATAATTGATGTCTCTGACTAAACAACTTGGATCAGAAATTCCTGTAAAATCTTTCCTATTAACGAATCCTTTACCATCATCTTTTATAGAAATATTATTCTCACTCACCTCCTCATCCACACATAATACCTTATGGGGAATGTCGTCCACCATGGTTTCCCTTGCTTTAGCCATAGCTCTAGTAATCATAAAAATAATATGTTAAAAATATAATCTTAATGAAATTTAATTATCAAATCAAATTTATTTGATAATTAATTGAAAATGTTATATTAGTTATACTAAATAGAAGTATTTAAATAAATACTTTCAATGAATGATGTGAAGAATTTATATATATATAAAATATTATATGTCCAAAATATTTTTCAAAAAATTTACTATCACGAGTGTGATCGTTTCAGAATTTTGAGGGAATTATAGGGGTTATTTTTACGTTGGGCGCCAAATGTTACGATTATAATTTAATTTAGGATAGTTATGTATAAATTTTCCAGCATACCTTACAATTTTCAGTTAATATATGTTTTACAAATTATTATTACACAATTTAAAAGTCCATAACCGAGACGTTCTTCTTGTTCCGACAGCTCAGCGTAGAGATCCTTGCCTAGGATCTAGAATAGAAGTCAGCACGGTGTAGGCCGTATCAGGATACACTGCTCAAGCAGACGACGCAGCACCAAATATCTTATCTATTGAGATTTCCTCATATGTAAAAGGAAAAGTTATTATTTGTATTATAAATACAAAATCCAGGTGATACTTTCCCGGTAGTGTTCTTTCAATGTTCAGTAGGTATTTGTCGTTTTGACAAAGGGTATTTCACCCATATTAATATTAAAATTATAAATTATAACAATTATTTTCTATATAAATATGTTATAAAATAAACTATCTTTTCGACTCCCAGGTCTGTTGTACAATAATTTGGTTTTTATCAAAACACAGGATAATTATGATATAAACGTTATTACTATTCAAAGGTCTGCCGTACAATCCATCAAACATGATCAGATCCATCCTGAAGAATCTGTCATACTCTCTGTTCTAATTTTCTCTTTTGTTTTCGTTTGAATTCAAAATTTCATCTTACTAGACTTTTCGTATTTTAAAAATTAAAAATAAATCTAATCATAGATTTATTTTGCTAAACTAGAACCTGGATAGAATATTTGTCTATACCTGAGAAACTCCTAATTGCGCATGCTCTATTACTATCAAAGAATTATCAATGACAGAGATTGTCATAATATTGCAATGTAAACAATACGAACCTAAAATATTAACAAAGCTGTTATTAAACCAAAATTATCAAGTTATAAATTATCTAAACGCATCAATACATAAACCTATCATTAATTGGTATCCTGGAAATAAAAGAATAGGTACACCAAAACAATAATAAGGTAAATCAAATGAACTTATGATGAATAATATAAAGTAGATATTAAATAAGATTATCTTCCAGATAAATAATATAACAAAGGGTTGGTAGATCTGTCAATAATACGATTTGCGAACATGCGGATGGCCGACGACTATAGATCCATATTGTGCAAGACAATCACTGCAATTCTGTCTTTTATCACCCCATTCCATATTGAAATTTAATATTAACCGCGAAAAAAATATGTGAAATTATTTTGTGAAATCAAATGCAAGTATTATTTCAGAAAATAATAAATAAAAAAACAGAACTTTTTAGGCTTTACCAATATTCAATATTTACGGCTAAAGTGTTATTTTATTATAATAATAATAAAATTTATTTTTCTTTTGAATGATGATCACATTGAATATATACATGATTTACTTAAAATGTATCAGTGTATTATTATTAGTAATTTTATGGGTTTTTCTTATACCGAATTCTGTGATTGAAATAAACATCGATGCCTGATCTAATAAGTAAACCGTATGTTATTACAAATGCTCACAACAACACGTCATCGTTCATTCCCCTTCCATTATAATCGTATGTAATATATTTACATCGTGACTTGAAAATTGTGCCCAATATGATTAGTTGCACAACTAATCGCCACTCTAACTGCAACATAAAATATAATATTTTTTGGTAAACATAGATTTCCTAACGGTGGCTTTACTTCATCTCTGTTCTATCTCATCTAAGTTAAAAAGGTACCTATAAGAAAAAAATTGAATCCAGGTCCTCTTTATATGGTGAACTAACTGGAGCTATTAAATCTATTTCAATAGCGGAAATGTCCTTAGAAATATATCTTTACATAATTCAACACATGATCTCTTATCTTGTTTTTATCTTCTTATCACGTTAAGAATGTGTATATGAATCTTATGTATGTAACTGATAATTAGTAATCGTAATCTTATAAAGGTGATGTAGGTACCTATTTGGAAAATACATATATTATTGTGAATGTAGTGAACGCCTGTTAAAGTATATTAAATTGTTTTGTTGCCTTTTATTATATAAGTTTGCACCTGCCCAATAAACTTGAAAAAGCAAAATTATTATTTTATAAATTTTATTAATAAGTTTGGTACTAGACAAGAGAGCATCATGAAATATTTTCGTATACAAATCGAGTATCGACGTTGTGTTTGCACAATGCGTTGCGTTCATGTCTAATATATCAAAATATGGTATTATATATTATTATGAAATACATATTCAGGTGAGCAAACCTAGTCGCGGTATAGTGTTTGTTTTTGTGAAATAAGACGTGGTAATATCATTTACCGTCGTTAGTTGTTCTAGGATAGAAAGAGAACATATCATGTCTCATATCTCAAGAAAGGATAAAACATACGAATAGTAAATTTTCGTACACATTTAACTATTAAAAATATCAGAAATTATTTCAGGTTTCTTAGAGCTAAGAAACAAAATACATTTATTTGTTTCACACACATAAGAATTTAATAGGTTTGCTTAATAAATAAGGGAATAATAATAATGATGGAAAGTAAAGATTTCGTATTATTGTGTATCCTGTTGTTAGAGATTACGATTGACATATGTGTACCAAGTAGACCTTGAGTCAGCTTATATGCTGGAGGGGGTGAGTCCTCGAACACTGGGATTTACTTGACGCTATGTTTATCCAGCATTTAAATGTATGCGTGAAGCGTTATTCCTTGTTAACTTGTTGCAAAATTGTATCATGAATCGTGATAGTATATCCTGCTTTATATCTACGATTATACTAGAAGAGAAATTGAATAAATAACTACTTAAAATAATATATGATAAATTAATTATATATGTATATCATAAAAAAATTCAAAGTGAAGTGTTTGCTCTAAAAGAATAAAGGTTTATTGACATTTAAAGTAAATAGGGGCGTGGCATTTTGAAATGGTTGGGGTAAATTATTCCAATATTTTGTTGCCTGATATCTAAGGTTGTCACGAAAAGCATAAATTCTACGTCACGGAATACTTAAACGGCGTAGAGTTACACGAGCTGTGAACTCCTGCTGCTGACCTAATATCCAGTTGAACTTATTATATAAGTATTCGGGTTGATGTGATTTTAAAATTCCAAATAACAGCAAAATGCAATTTATACAGAGCATCCATTTTAAAGATCGTATCAAATATGGAGTAAAGGGTGCACGCGCCGCAATTCTAAAACAATATTATTTAATAATGCATGTAGCATTTTGAACGCGCTGGATAAGGTTTCACACAAATCAGCAAATAATCAAAAATACAAAAGTGTAATTTCTTTCTGTCCGTACAAACCTGTGTCTTCATGCTCATTACTATTGTTTATCTTATTGGTTTATATATTGTTAAATATATTTTTGTTTATAAGAAATAATATAAAAATATGTCAAGTCATGGGCTAGATATAACATTATTTATTTTGTTACGCACACTAGGCGATTGGCATGCAATACAAATCCAGTTAAATTATTGTATCACCTACTTTTACTAAATCAGATTCCAAAATTCGGGTCAAAATAAAATTATTAACATACTATCACGCCTTTATTCCCCGAAGGGTTAGGCAGAGGTGTACTAATTATACACGCACTATTAGCCGAGTATGTTTTAGGTCCTATGTAATAGGGGGCGAGCCTATTGCCATTAATCGGGCACGAAACCAAACTCCGAGCTGCTATTGAGGATTTCATAGGAAAAACCCAATAGCACTTTGCTCGACCTGGAATTCGAACCCGGGACCTCGCACATAGCAGTCGCGCTAACGACTACTAGGCTAACAAGGCAGTTTATAAAATTATTAAAGTAATTTATAACAAACACACTGCAATTTATATTTACGGACAAAAACGTTATCCGTGACTTTTTTTGCTCTCTTTCTCTCTGTCTCACTTTGGATATGACAAATGACCAGTTTATATCTATAAACAATTTGAAAAAATCGATATTTTATCTTACATTTGTGTTATTTTACCAAGTTTAACACGTTTTTCTTTTTCTTTTCAACACCGCATAAATTTAATTTGTCATTTAGATAACCACATAAAAATAACTCATGCAAGTGCGTGTCACAACACATATTAAAAAAGCACACGTAATATATATATATATAGATACATTGTTACATCAAAGTCAGAACTATACACACATAGAAGTCGCTGAATGTTTACCAACAAATCCGTTAGAAGGTAGAACACTTGCAGGAAGCTCCACATTAATATTCTCACTAGCATTAACGTTTATACTATATTTGATCATTGTTGCGTTATCAGCACATACTGTATTTCACTAGACATTTTATTTCATATCACGTCAGGTTAGAACCGATCTAAACGGAACGACGCGCGACACGCGATAAGATACGATAATACGAAAGTCACGTCCGCGCCGGAGAGCGGCCGACCGCATATGGCGCTTCACCGCGCCGGGCGCCCGCCCAATCGCGATATCGGGGTAGGGCTTTTTAGCGCCATATAAGCACGAGACTACAAAACTCCTACTATTCGCAAGTTAAGGTTACCACTGAGCGGACGTTCATTCCAAACATGTACAAAAGGTATCTCGTGATTTGTGTGTTCGCGGCGACAGCACTGTTCGCACTCGCCAGGCCCAGCAACACCAAAATATCTTTCCTTTCCGATGTATTGAACAAGACTATATGCCCGATAAAGGTGGTGATCGACGATAATCCTGAACGCATACCTCGACGGATAAAACACCTAAAGTGCGACGAGCACCCGGAGAGGATCTGCGAGCAGCACCAGCTGACGCACGGCTGCTGCCGCCGGCACCATCACAACTTCATCACGGAGTGCGTGGAACTCTACGACTGGGTGCAAGTGAAGTACAAAAGTGAGAGCGAGCCGTCGACGATAAAGGTGCCCGTGGGGTGCTCCTGTCTAATACAGGAGACAACGACTGCAAAGGAGATAGATTGAAAGAAGCGGAAGGCGGAAGGCGCGTACTCGCCCAGCTCGCCAGTCCGCTAGGCCACTAGGCCGGCCCGGCGGACCCCACCAGTTCCTAAATACTCCACCAGTTAGTTGTTATTAATTTATTGCTTAGTGTACATAGCTGTTTTCATTATTTATTCTTATTATTATTGTATTGTTTGTAAGTTTGTGTTGTTCGGCTCAGTGACATGATTCTACTATAGTATAGAACTAAACTAATTGTATTATTAATATTAAGTAAGATTGTTCGTGTGCTCCCGAGCCGGACTTAGTTGTGTCCTAGTGCTATGCGACTCCCGATAGCTTGTATTCAAGCATCGACGGATAGTTTACTTTTATTAGCTATGTTAAATAAAAAATGTTACTACTGTATTACTTATTTTTCTTTACCCTGATATGAAACTACTCAAATTAAAACAAAAACAAATTAACAATATTTTAAGGTTAATGGTCAAATAAAGCACAACTTAAATGAATCAACAAAGAAATCATTTAAAATGTCATAGATGTGTAGGTATGATAGTACGCCGGGCCACCGCGTCGTGCCGAGCCGCGCCGCGCCGCGCCGCGCACTGCCTGCATCAGGTTTTGCTGGGAAATCCAACGTGCAGTAGGTCACCTGTTGCTCATTTAATTTACACACTGAGAATATTCTTCAGTAAATAATATTACTTATTATTTAAACACGTGTATGTATGTATATTAATCGATTAATTAATTTACAATAATTATTTTGATACATATTATTTGTGTATGCCTGAATGACGTTAATACGATTATCCCCTAATAAAGCATTTTTAATTTATCATTTCCTTTACGTTACAATAGTTTGTAATAATGAATTATGAAATATATAAAATATTGTATTCTAGTTAAAGTAAACATAATATATCACTATCAATATCTTCATAATATTTTTCAGTTTCCTATTTATTAATCACCGTAGAATTTAATGTATTCTTTTTGATAATTCTTCATGTTATTTTATTAGAATATAAAGTTTAGGTAGTAATATATAAAAACCTCGTGTTACGATGTTTGTTTACGCTAATCTCTGAAACCACTCAACCGATTTCAATGAATTTTTGTGAATGTGTACGGTTGGTTCCAGCTTGAGACATAGGATAGTTCAGGATCCAATAAGTGGTGTAGAAGTCAAGATCTAATGTTAAAGAAAAATTAACAAAAATTTTTTTTTATATTTCTCATTAAATTATACATACAATTAAAATTTTCATTTTTCTCCACCCACCCTCAATATTATTAAATACAATTTTAAAGATTTATTTTAAATAGTTATAATTCGTTTATAAATCTTGTAAAATTTAACAGATAGCGGTTAGAACAAAAATTTATTCGTTTTTTAATACTAAATATAAATTATAAAATAAAATTTATAGTCAATTACGCTGCAAAACAAAAATTTCGAGATTCGATATTAGTTTCCTATTCCTTCATTAGTATATTGCTCCCTTGCGAAGTCGGGGTGGGTCACTAGTCTCATAATAGAATTATGTCACTTATGATTTTCCCCTAACCTAAAGTTATCACGATCATCAGAGCGCATGACGCATCATACTTTGAATCAGATTATTAAAGATATTTCACAATAATTAAGAAAGCCACCGTAAACATTTTGAAATACTTTACAAAGCCATGGTAACTATATCATACTTTCTAAAACAATTTCCGGCTTGTTCCGAGGAAATGCAACCAGTTACAACTTATCACACATAATTCAGAAATCTTTCTAATCACCAAAATCAATAAAATATTATCATAATGCCCTCCGCAAACGCGTCTCAGTTAAAAATTATTGTCGAATCATGCTTACATACTTTCCATATTTTTTAAACTATTGTATAGTATAAATTCATTACATAGATACGTGTGTTTAACCCAGTCAGTGTTTAATCAAGAGCAGGCTTCGAAATAGGTCTGGCGCGTGGCTTGCGTGGCGCGCGTGGCGTGCGTGGCGCGCGTGGCGTGCGTGGCGCGCGTGGCTTGCGTGGCGCGCGTGGCGTGCGTGGCGTGCGTGGCGTGCGTGGCGCGCGTGACGGTCCGGTCGCCTCGTGTGTGTGCTTTTTTTCAACACGAAAACTCATGTTTTAAGCATAAACTGTCTTCATTTAACTACATAAAAAGTGAGTCACTCCTTTTTTTATATAAAAACTGTGATCTTGAATTAGCAGGCTCATAAGTTCGTAGACGTTAGAAAGGATGGCCCAGCACATAGAATACTACAGACCACCCTCTAGGACGTGTAGAAATTACAAAAATATTGATACAGAAGAGGAAATAAGACTTTGAAAAGCAAATATGTATTAGAATTTATGAAATATTCAGTTCAATTGTTTAATAATTATTTCTGATGTAACAATAAAGCGGGGTGTATGGATGCTTTCTCAAAACAAACTTACCTAAAATTAAAAAAAAATTATAAAAAAAAAATTGATAATTGAACTGAACATTTCTATATCTTTTTAAATAATAATAATAATATAATATTTTATATAGAAGAGACAAAAAAATTCCTGATCAGTGTATTTTATAATATACATCTATCAAGGAATTTGGAAACAAAATTACATGTAACAGAAAGAACTAGAAATTTATTAATGTAGATTAGTATTGACGTTCTTTAAGTAAAGAAAAAAATTATATAAATCTATGATTGAAATCAATATAGAATATAAAAAATGTGGAAAAGCAAAGCTTCATATGAGTCAAGTATGTAATAAAAAAACCGGCCAAGTGCGAGTAGGACTCGCACGCCGAGGGTTCCGTAATTATTAAGCTTCATTCACAAAAATATTTAGGAAAAATCGGTGAGCTTAGAATTTTTGGGCCGAGTAGGAAGAAAATTTTAAAAGCTATTAACTTACTAAAAATACTATATTTTGGTTTTGGTTCATCATATTGTCGATTAAATAATGACGTAGGTAGTTCAGTTAACGTAATTGTCACCTCAAATATCCATAGGCCATACATACTTTGACTGATTTTATAAACATATGAATTTACAGATGTTCAAAATGGCCTTTTAGCATTGATTTAAAATTGGTAATTCAGGTAATATATAAGTAAATACCTATCGGCGCGTTTGTTTCGTGTTCTGTTTTTGCAAAAGTAAATAATAGCAATCTAGTCTTTGCCTTTGTTTTTATTAATTTCAAATCCGGTGCATAACGATCTTTTACGATCACTTGTATGTTTTTCACCGAAAGATAATTTTGAAAGCGCATTATTTTTTTTCTCTATCCAGTGTCTAAATTCTAGCACGGCCAAGTTCGAAACGGGCGACACCGGCTATTGTGTATATTTAAACGAACCTTTTAGAGCTACTTTCAACCCTCCATAAGTCAAAAGCTATTAGACCTACAAATTTTAAACATTTAACACCCACGGTGAACACCTAGAATCCCAAATTTCACGAATAAATTATTCACACGAATAGTTATTGAGCTATTAAGGTCTGAAAAGTAAATGACTGACTCACTCATCAAAAACCTAGAACACTTCTAGGTGAATCCGAAACTTAAAATCTGGCATCAACCATATTATACCAAGCATTTAAACGTAAAATATTTAAAAACTTCAAAAAAATACAATTTCAATTGAATAAAAAGTTTACTATAAATTTTTAGCGAAGGTGAGGAACAGAGAGTAAAGTTCCTCATCCGCCATAGAAAAGGGAGGATCATCCGGCCAGACGGGTGCCATGTCTGGCGGGCAGCTGTCCCGACGGTTGTAGTCAGGTTCATGTATATATACTCAACAATTGAGTTAATTTTTATAGCGCGATGTAGGATGCGTCGTATGTGGCTCGTTAGATGTCGCTATGTGTCACTATGTAGATGCATCGATGCGTCAGTTGTGGCTACAAATTGAACTAAATGTCGTAATATAATTATTAATAAATTGTATTAAATTTAAACCTTTCCGGTTTATGTTAAGTGAGACTCATTGTTATATCTATATCTATACTAATATAATAAAGCAAATCTCTGGAACTACATATTAGTCGGAATCGAAAAATTCGTTTTCACAAGAAAATATTACTAAAAATATTGTCTATAGTAAAGTATTATTAATTATAAATCAGTGATATATTCTAAATTATGCGTGGTTGAAACCGTGGGCCACAACTAGTTTGATGTAAATAATAACTATTTTAAAATATGCTTTTAATCACGGAACTAGAATAAAGTGGAATTAGTAGGTACAATGTGTATCACAGCATCGGGATCGATGTCGCCAAAATCACACAAAGAAACATACAAATACTAATAAAACACCACTCACAGTTAAAAAGTAATAATAATCCGAAACAAGTACATAAAGTACATAATTAAAATAAAACACTCTTCTTTAAAGATAACGCAATTTTATTGTGTACACTGTTCACTCGTTTTAAAATACAATAAAATCAACATTTCACTGAATTTCGTTATTAGTTTTATTCCAAGAATGACATAGAGTGATAGATTAAAAGTGTGACCAAATTAACATAAAAATTACACAGAATATTTTTCTTAATGATACCAATGTTTTCAAACAACACAATCACTTTATAGACTTTTTTCGAGACTCCAACAGTGTTAGAATACGTACAAGTACCGCTATTCGACGTTAGATGTCGCTATGTATTACGGTTATTATTTGCAAACAGAAAGTCGAAGCTATTTGAATAGGGAGTAATGAGATTTTGTTACGTGAATTACTTATCGATGATTTATATTGTTCATAACATTTCGTTTTCAAATATATTTTCTTTAAGATTTTAAATTTCAGTATTTTGCCATTAAAAGTGGACACAAAATATAATAACGGTAAAAATAAATATTAGAATCTATACAATTAATAAATCGATACAGTAACATATATATGTATATTATGGTTAAAAATATCGACGGTATATTTCAATAATTTTCTGAGAAAATATAGATAATTCGATATACTGATATGTTTTACCCATCCCTATCGACTACAGCTCTTTTAACTACTCACTAATAGATGGTGTTGTGCAGTTTATGAAAATACTCAACAAGTGGAGCCGATTTGTAATTTAATATATTTTACGAAAATATAAACAGGACTGTTGTCCCTATACATCAACATATACCGCGGTCAGTTTGCCAACTGCAAATAACATAATTATATCTTATTAATTATGTAACTACAAATTTACAGTTTTGGATTTTTTCCTTTACTTGTGCTACAAGATACTTTTTTCTTGCCAAATTTCATGATTGTAAGTCAACTGGAAGTACCCTATAGGTTTTTATTCCCTTTGAAATTGTTAAAAAATGAAACATAAACCGCCGTACTTTTTGATTGCGTTGACTTAGAAATTTCATTTTTTCACAGCTTCAAGGGATTGCAAACCCGAATTTTTTATATTAATTTCAAGTTGATACCTCCACCATGTAGTCGTGAGAAAAGGGGTCTTGACAGACAGGCAGACAGACGGATATTTTTTTTTAGAACTGTCTATACTGATAGCCTTAGGAGCAATGGAGCCTCTGACGGCATTTACAGCTTCACCAGACTTGTCAGACAGACGGACAATGAAGTGATTCTATAAGGGTTCCCTTTTTCCTTTTGAGGTATGGAACCCTAAAAAACAGGTAATGAGTCACTAAACTTGTAGATTGCAATCTTTCTGAATGAGTTGCGGAATTTTAAACACCTATGTAATTGTATTGCATCAGGTTTCTCTTTAGTCTGATAACACTGGTCTACAGTGGAAAATTAGTTGAAATCATTTTAACAAAATTTTGCTTGTCCACCCATGTTGAATACGTTTTGATAATAAAAGTTTTTTTATTAATCAACAAGGTGTTCCTTTGGGTCCAGCAATCTTTAGTCTTGCTATTCATCCAATTATTCAAAACTTAAATTCAAAATTTAATATTTGGTATCTTGACGATGGAACTATAGGAGGCGATACGGAAACTGTCTTTGAAGACTTACAATTTATGATTACAGAGTTATAGAAAATCGGTTTAGAACTAAATTTCTCCAAGAGTAAATTACATATACCAGAAAATAGTCTTTGTAAATTAAATGTAATTAAAATATTATCCCTTTTAGCTCCTAATTTAAAAATTATAAACAAAAATTATCTGCGTTTGTTAGGTTTCCCCATTCTATACGAATTATTTAAATCTTTCTTTGATGAAAAAAATCAACAATTTTCCACTATATCGAATCGATTATCTAATCTTAATCCTCACATGACTTTCGTCATTATACGCTACTGTCTATTCGTTCCTCAATTCACATATTTTAAACATGCATTTAAATGATAGGTCATGATATCAAGCTTCGCTACCTATTAGGAATGGGGATTTGGGTATCAGAAAAGTTTCTTGTGTATCTCTACCCGCTTACCTCGCTTCTGTTCATAGGACAAAGGATTAGCCTTTTTAGCCCCTTCATTACCACCTGATTTTAATATTAGTTTTTTTATAGCAGCTACCAGTATTTGCTCAAGTACAAATATTCCCTCAATGCCTTCATCGCAAAGGCATATTGGGACGAGCCGTTCTGTGAACTAGTCCGAAAAAAAATATTTTATACGTCAACTACTGCAGCTGAGCGTGCTCGTTTTTTGGCCGTGAACACTTGGGAATCGGGTTTATAGCTACTTCTGCAAACATGGGTATACTTTTAGATCCTGCGACGTTTAGAACTGCTGCCTGTTTGAGTCTGGGAACGTTATGCTGCGTACCATATTGGTGTCGCTGCGGTCTCAACGTGGATGAACTCGGTCACCACGGACTCTCTTGTCATCGGAGCGCTGGACGACTTTCTCGGCATAGCTGCTTAAATAATGTCATCCGTCAGGTTCTTACCAGCGCTGGAACTGTCAGTATTTTAGAACCTACGGGCTTAATACGTATTGATAGTAAAAGACCTGGCGGTATGATTTGATTCCTTGGAGGATGAGCAGAGCTCTTGTCTGGGATGCTACATATGTGGATAGCTTGGCTCCATCCCATCTTTCAACTACTGAAGTGAAGGTTAGCAACGCAGCTGCTGTGGTTGAGTCGTTTGGATTCGAAGCAATGGGTTCATGGGGGCCGAGTGTATACGCCCTATTTAATAAATTGCAGGGCGTTTGTTCGAGTCCCCTCGGGACAAAAAGGCGGGTTTTTATCTTGCCCTTTAAATTATCATTGCCACACAACGCGGCAATGCTGCTAGTATTTTGGGCACACTACATATTAGACCTTAACTAGATTTTATTGGTATAGACTGTTTGGAATACAAAATTCATTAGCCGCATCGTACAATGCCGCGATCACTGTGATTGACGAATGATTGTTGTTTTTGTTGGATATTAAAACCACGCCCTGCTACCATACCCCCGTCCCGGACATACCGATTATGTCCGCTAATAAATTGGCAAACGAGGCAAGGTGGCAACCACCCGCTTCAAACCCGAATCTCCAAACATGGGACAGAGCGGACGCGAATTGAGAACCGCCTCCATTTTACAAAAAATATGCTAGCAAGCTTCTTCAAAAGTTAAGATGGTTTCTTTTATCACACGGCGGAGATGCATTTTTGGTACCTTACAACCGCTTCAAATATTCCACCCCAGTGAGGACAAGCTGGAGGATCGAACCTCCAAGTTATTTCCATCTTGGACAAGGCGAAATCAATATTATTCTTATTACTAGACAAAAATACAACAATTCCCTTAAGATTAGTTCCGGAATCGGATCCAATCAGCGAAGGTAGCCCACGGCGGGAAGTAAATCTACCTAGCGCTGCCAAAAACGCTTCAGTGCTGAGGATACTTACAACTTCCAAATAAACTGCCTTGATGGAGGCAGACGAATACGCATAAATACGACACGATCGACTTCGCGTTACACAAGTGTGATGACCTAATAGTAAATGAACCATCAAATTCCGTACCTACAACTGTAAATGGCCGAGCTTCTGTGATACGGTCGGACGGTAAATATCCCATAATAGACCGAACCGGTGCAGCCTTCAATCTAGAACGTTTCATTCATCTAAAAATGACGCCTCGAGTAACGCGTCTAGTAGCCAAGATCCCAAACTCCCGTTGAACTCTGGTTACTCAGCCAGAAGGGTATTGAGTCTTACTAACAAATTAACAAAGGCTCCCCCTTTGGAAGTTACAAAGGGTGCCGAGCTCCATGAGGTAGATTATAATTCTTGAGACGTCCTCCAACCAGTAGCAGACCTGTTTCATCCAGGAAAGTATTCAATCGGGCGACAGCGCCCTTCAAAGTTAAGCCTCGTTTCAAAATATTGGTGATGTCCGCAAAATGTTCAGCCTGTACCATACGAACCCAAATAGCCTTTTGCCGTTCAAGAGATGACCAACCCGTGGACACAATTTTATCCGGGGGATTCTTGCAATTATGTATAAACCGTCGCATCCAATCGGTTACCTCAATCAATTTATCAAACGAGCTGTATTTATTTTAAAGAGTGTCCAAATCATAGGGCGGTAAATTCTCAACAGCTCCTAGGGAGGCCCAACTTTCCCACCAAACAAGAGGATACAAGACAGCCCTGTGATCCCGAATCCAAAAAGGCGCAAGCAATCGCAAACTTACTCTTCGGGCCCCACACCTTAACTGAAACTGTTGGCAGAAGAACAGTTTCAGGTAGGGTGGCTGTGGTCGGAGAGAGGGCGGTACCAACCTAATACTGCCAACAGCGGTCAGGCTGATGATCAGCCTGAGAGGACAGCTCCCGGGTGGAAACTATATATTGGTCTGCTACAACTATCGGGCGTCTACCCACCCTCGCCGAGCTAGGTGGCCGATAATCCTTGTGGGGTCCAAATCTGGGAGGACGGTGCCCTAGCCGTGGCCGTTCCGTCAAGGGTGGCGAAACCCTCGGCGATCGACGAACCGCCGTATATCCCTTCCCCTCCCGGCTGGTTGGAGAGGAACCACCCCCTGCCCGTGCGGGGGCCTCCCCTACGGAAATCTCCCCGGGGATTGGAGAGCCCCGCCGATGAGCAGTAGCGGTCCACTGGGGCTGACGATAATCTGCAGCATGCTGGCTTACTGGGCACCCCCGCCCAGGCGGAGCCCAGGCACGTCATCCTCCAAACGCCGATCTCCATGCATATTCATGCACAGGATCGGGTGGTGGTTGTCCTGGCAATGAGAACAAGGGGAGGATTCCCTACAGTCCCTTGGTAAATGTTTCCCCAAACAGGAGTAACACCACTTGCCCGCGTTCGCTATCTCACGTTGGTCCTTCACGCACCTGTTTTAAAACCGTGGACACACCTGGACCCGATGTCCAGTCTCACGGCAGAAGCCACCGCGCGTGTCAGCCTGACGTGCGGCATCCCAATGTGAAGGATGGCGCGGCTCTAAAGAAGGGCGCAGTTCCCGAAGTCGCTCTTCCAGTAGTCGATCCGGAGTCCGAGGTGGACTGCCAAAACCGGAGTTTTCAAACAAACGGCATTCTTCCTCCAAGAATTTGAGCATATCTTGAAACGGAGGCAAATACGTGGCTCCATCGTCACCGTATAATTGCTCAAATCTAACTTTGAGCTCCTGCGGCAACAAACTTAACACGACGTGCAGCAACAAAAAAGACTACTGGTCAGGTCTGGCAGGCCTATCTTCTTCAAAGCGTTGCATGCGGTGATTACTGGGTTCAAAATATCAACCCGCAGGCGGTCCATTTTAGTGATCCGGGGCAGCGTCAAAAGTCGCATCACATGGGCATCTCCCAGGCGACGGTCGTTCTGGTAACGCCTAGCGAGCAAATCCATGGCGGTGCGGTAGCTATCGCCAGCCACATCTAAATGGGCCACCAAGTCCCGGGCCTCTCCAGTGAGTGAGGCTCGAAGGTACGCCAGCTTTTGACTGGCAGCCAAATCCTTCCGGGCATCCACCAAGCTTAAAAACATTGCCATGAACCCAGGGTAGACCTCGAAGCAGCTCCTGATGTGTCGGAGGTCACGTTGCTCCCTTCAAATTTCCCTCAAATCCCGACCTCTCATTGAGGATAGTGCGCGCGCCCTGCGTAATCGAATCGATCAAGTCGTAGAGCAGCCCCCCATCCGCCTCCACCGAAGCGGTCAATATATCATCGGGCGCTGTATTCAGGAAGACCTCATAGGCAGTGTCCGCCGCTGCCTGTCGTTTATCGACAGCTTTAAATCTCTCTAGGAGAGCCTCCTGTCTGTCTTCTCTGCCAATTAAAGCGGCAGCAGATACTTCTGCTCACACCACATATGTAGCCCACACCAGCTCTGTCCTAATCGGCTTCGTGTGTGCTGACGTCATAATTAACGAAAAGACTTCCAATCGTACAAAACAAAATTCAAATAATACCAAATCTAAAAAAAAGAACAATAATTAAACCCAATAAATACTAAACACACCAAGCGAATCCGGGTACAGAGAGTAGTGATAATATTCAACAAAAACAACAATCAAACTTAATATTATATTTAAAATTTTAAAAGTTAACAAACAAAGAAAATTATATTATACAACCAAACAAATTATTAATAATTAATTAACTCAATAGGTACTAATACCAAACAAACCAAGTCAAAAGGACTAATAGTTAATTAAGTACAAAGTGGGTACTACAAGTTACGCGTGATCAACCACGCTCTCCACTACCGCTAGTATCATCATAAATCATTTTTCGCACTTTTCTATGTAAAACCGTTTGGTAAATAAAAACCTTTGTGCGTGGAATTTTGAGAACAAACGTAACGTGGACACAGAGACACAGCGCGGAAAGCAAAGGTCGACTGACGAACCAATAGCTCTAAAGGTCAACGTGCTCATCATCCTGCGTCAGTAATGGTTTGTTGGCGGCTGTTTTATCAAAGAGTCCCGAAGCTTCATTTTTATGAAAAAGGAGTGAAGACTTCAGCCAAAGTATATCAATCATTAAAACCGTGGTGTACAACAAGACTGCATCTGGTCACAAGGTACGAAGTCAACCATGCGCGGAAAGCAATGTCGCATCGTGATCTATTCGTTCTAAATAATACGAAACAATCTATACAATTAATAAAATTAAAATGTCTGTTTGTAATGTCAAAATAATAGTTTTTTACTAAATGCATATGAAAGTATATACGATACCTATATCAAAACACCCATTTCTGAAATTTTTGTCTGTCTGTATGTCTGTCTGTCTTTCTGTCTATCTAACTGTCCGCTTGTTCCGGGTGAACTTCATAGTTCGGCAATTTATCAAAGGTTTTTTTAGGTTCTTTGGTCGCAAATAATTTTGAATTCGTGATATCTTCTATGGTATTTATTTAAATTTAAAACTGTAAAGGACAATATTAATCTAAATTAAATGCCCGAGTAAACTAACGAACTTATTTGGAAAAAGATTAATATTAAATTTGAGAAATTAGTTTCGCATATAACGTAATATTTTAAATTATTATGTTGAAGATAAAAATGGTTACTGTGAGTCAACCTCATGAGAAAGACATATGCCATTGCGGACTTTTCTCTAGGTTTTTTAAAGAACTACAATTCTTTGGATTATTGTTTTGATGTATCTCATAAGGTTTAGCCAGCGTAAGTTATGTAAGCTACCGAAAATCATTTTTTGATGACTTGATTAAAAATAATTCATTTTTCTTTACTATACAAAAACTTCATTAGAATGTATTGTATATATAAACCTCCCGGAAAAAATTGTCTAAATGGTAGGGAAAACCTCATTAAAATCCGTTGCGTAGTTTAAAAGATCTAAGCGTATATAGGGACAGACAGCGGGAAGCGACTTCAATTTATACTATGTATAGACAGATGCACTCGGAATTAGCGGTGGTCGAACCTGCGTTCTCCGAGGTTTTAGTCTGTCACTCTCACTGTTACAGCGTTGCTATGTAAAATGATTGTTGGATCTATTGGATTTTCTGAGAAACCCAAACCAAAATCAGTAGCATGCGGGCCGCTGGCCACTGTACAAGCAAGTGAAACGGCAGCGAAACTTTCTGAGAGCTCCCACCACATCATGAAAACTGTGTGTAATTCAAATTGGTGATTCATTGCAATTGTCTCAAGCACTGATATATTCATTCCGTTAAATTATTTGAGGTTTCATAAGTTGATCTATTCGGACTTTAAATAATAGGATTTTTGTGATAACGGAAAATAATTTGAAGTCGAATGTATTTAGCATCTTTTCCTTAATCAGAGTGTAGAGAATCACTAGTCGCATTAATATTAAATTTTCCTTCAATGTTATCTCGACAAGAACACGGTATCACTGACGTATCCAACAGGTATCTTTAAATAACTAACAAAGATAACTTTTGTAAAGTTTTGTTTTTATTAAATAAGTTTGTTTGTTCGAGCGCCAGCGCTCTGAGACACAACTTATTCTTAACATTCCACAGTTGTACACTTTAATAATAATAATGGGAAACAATAAATACTTAAGGCTAAATGTTATATCCACAACACAAACACAATATATTATGAAGTGATAGAGAGACACTAGCGCCGCGCCGGTAGCACCGGTAGCGCCACATTGCGTTCATTTTGTGATGTCCGTAGTGATAGGAACTATAAGAAACGTACACCCGCCGGAGTCGCCCTGCTCCAAGGATCAGCTCCCCAGGTCGCCAGCTTGTATTTCTGAGTGTGTCATGCACGCACATCCCACCGGCACCTTCAGCGTCGTGTTCTCGTAGCTGCTGCCGTCTTCCGTCAGGTACTGGACGGGCGCGTAGTCCACTAGCTGCACGCAACTCCTGACGTGATCTCCTTCCGGGTGGTATGAACAGTATTGCGAGTTTGAGTTGGTCGCCTCCTGCACACCGCACTCGATGTACTTGATGAAGCGCGGTATCCGCCTCTCGTTCTTGTTCATTGTTACCCTCATGGGGCATAGTGTCTTGTCGGCGACGTCCGTTACCATGTATGCTGTTACCGCTGGGTTGCGTTCATGCGGTATGGCTACGACGAGCGCGACTGTGATCACGCACACCATCGAAATAAATTGCAATTTCATGTTCATGGTGAATGGTGAACAGTGATACTCGTCTACGTGTTAGCTATTGAATGAATGTTCAGACGGCGCGGTCACTATTTATGTATGATGATACTATATGGAATTTACTATAATATATATAACTCACCTATAAGGAAGTTATGCGAGGTATCTTTTTTATATGATTCATTTGTACATGTTACGAAATAAACGTAGGTATAATATATCCATGGGTCACAGTGTAATTACATATTATAATATATGTTTATAATGCTTAATAAAAATATGAATGTAATTTTTGAATGATATTGTTATTTAAATAACTAACATTTAAAGAAACATGGAGAGAAGTTCATTATAATTTAAAAGAATTCAAAAAATATCTCATTAAACTTTTATAAGAAATACCAATGGTAATGATAATCTACGTCAGTGTAAGAAACTGAAGTGGTGCTGGGCTGGTCATATAGATCGATGGATCGAATGGACTCACAGACTGACATCATGGAGTGGATCATCTCAGACAATAAATAGAAAGGTAGACCAACTGTCCGGTGGGCAGATGATATTAACCGATTACATGAGTGGCTAGTGATCAGTGGATGGGTCACGCAATTAACAGGGACACTTGGAAGTCTCTAAAGAACGTCTTCAGCTTTTGTTTAACAATGGATTCTTTCTTACTAGCTTACAAAGATAATTAAAGTCAGAGCCATAAGATGATAGTATAGATAGTAATTTATAAATAATTAACATGTTTTGTTAGTTTTTATAGTAAGAAATATAAAGTTTTTATTTGTTATTTATTTACATTGTATACTAACCACTGCACTCCCCGTAGCTCCGCATGCGTTTATAATACGCAGTAATTATATATATACATATAGTTTTATTTTGACTCTTCCTAAAGACAATTCTGCTTCCCTTATAGAAAATCGTTAGTAATACAAACTTATTTTTATGAAATTTTTTGCACCTGTTTAACATAAATAAAGAGAATCCCGGGTAAATAATTCGTCAGCTATGCTCCATAGCAGAGATTATGTTTAGAACAATTGAACATTTTCTAGGAGTAATATTGCGCGACCGTTAGGCAAATATATGGCTGAAACAATTTAAAATTATCGATTTTATCAAGCGAATTGCAAAACTGAACTAGCAGTACCGTAGTGGAAAATGAGCCGCACACGTAGCTCGTTAATACGTTTTCTATGGTAAAATCGTTTTTTATTTATTTATTTGGACCGCCAGTGGTCAGTGCATTAAACACAATTACAGTGTAAACTCTTTATAACGATAAACTCCCTATAACGTTGAAGTGAGCCCAACTTGGTTGGTTTGCGTTAAAACCCACATATTGAAACACTCTTTATAGCGATACGCCATTCTCTATTACGAAAAATGTGTTCATATTTTTAGACAATAAATATTTATTATCGGTATTATTGTTTATGTTATGTTATCAGGTAACAAAAGACTTTGAAGCTCCGAAACATCCGAGGTCGGTCTAGCTTTTGTTATCCTTAATTGCCTTGAACACGTGCAGTATGACGCATTGTTTTCTCGGAAGTGATGGTCTTCGACCAAGTATACTGGGTACCTATCGTATTATCAGTCGTAAACCTACTTTGAAACTGTTAACATGGCCAGTAAACGGAAAGCGATTAGTGTTGACGAAAAAGTTTGATAGAAGAAGATATGAATAGAATACATAAAATAATACAAAGTAAGTACTGGCATAGCAAAAAACGTCAGACAAAGTTATCAGACTATATGAGTAAACAATAATTTATAAGCATTTATTATCTAAGACATACATATTAAAAATTCTTGTTAATTTGGTTGTTTTTTTGTTCACTCCATATAACGATAACTCTCTATAACGACAAAAAATGCTCAGTCCCTTGAGTTTCGTTATGAAGAGTTAACACTGTACTTACAAAAAAAAATCAGTTTCAAGGATGAATGCACTAGGTCTTTAAAGGCAATCACAACATGCACTAGTAGACATAAATATTTGAAACCAACACAAAAAAGGTAAAAAAAAAAGAAAATTAAGGCAAAATAAAATTATTAGATATTTGTCAAATTAACAAAGTAATAACAAATTTAAAAGGTGTAAAAATCGTCAATGTCAAATGTATATTAAAAAAAATGTCAAAGAAAAGAATTGAAATCATTAATGCCGAAACAAAAATATATAATCAAAACTACTAATAAATAACTCGCCATTATTAACCCATTGATAATAGAGACCACGGAGAGAGAAACGACCCGCGACCTACTCAATATATATTTATTTATTTTACATGAATAAGAAAACTTACAGCTAATAAATACAAACAGTAGTTGGTTAGATAATAGCAATCGAAATAGAAAGCCAATGGACGTTGTCGAATACAGTTACACTTCCTTTTTTACATTAATTTTGGATAATATGAATAATTTTGAAACACTAAAGTGAGAATGTAGAGATCGAAGTGGATAACAAACAGGTGGCACAGAATAAAGATAATGGTGTAGTGTAGAATATAGGAGAACTACAACAAAATGGTAAAGATGGACTAAAAGGAAGAGCTAGAAGAATCTCGAAACGGAAACCATACTAATGGAAAATCCACAGCACTTGTATTTACAACTGAATTCAGTCTGAATCCGAAGGATTTACCCTTTTCCTTAAATCTGAACCCATACTGAATTGCTTAAGCTTGTTTCGCAACCGCACTTATGTTAAATCCAGTTGCTAATCAATACCAAGTATTTGCTGAAATACTTACATAATTAAAAAAAACATCAAATTAGTCTTTGATCATCTATGAAAGAGACTTTAGGCAACGTTGCGGAAGAAAATTTTTTATGATTCATCAAGGCCGCTACGGTTACTATCACTACATCTAAACAAATTATTTGTCATTGCATGATTTGCAGGCCACGTATGCCTAAGACCCGTTACGCATAGCATATTTCCCACTTGTCACGATTTTCTGGCAATTTTTGCCAGTAGCGATAGTCTATAGAGTGGTCGTCCGTGTCGCGTTTAGTCTTACCTTTAAATCTCATGCAGGTAAAAAGAATCTGCCAATAAGAATATTACCGTATACTACCTCCCCGATAAAAAACGGGGGTGGTAAACTTGAACAATTCATTTGGTGAACCTATATACATATCCTGACTACCGCAAACGCTTCTGCATGTGCAAGACCGTGAGGTTCTGCATCTGCGAAATGTGTAGAATTCTCTCATTAGTCACTCTGTCCCTCCAGGAAAAACCCAAAATGTCATGAAGACAGCTCATGTGAATGTTGTTCAGCCTTCACTCTGGGCCCACGTTAATTTGTCGATTAATTTTAAATAATTACGACTAATCATAACAGATATAAAAATATCAAGCGTTTATTGTTTAACGTTTTAAATGAAGTTGTATTGAACCCTTAGACTCGGGTAAAAAGAAAGCAGTAGGTAACGGTGTACGACGCGACGGTGTGTGTGAGTATGCAGTGACTCAGTGCCCTCCACACTGTGATAACATTTCAATATAATTACATAAACCTATAACGCTAAGCTCGTATGAGCTGATATGTTCATAATCCATACTAAAATCATAAAGTTGAAAAATTTGTTTGTTTCTTTGGTTGAATACACTAATCTCAGGAACTACTAGATCGCATAAAAAAAATGTTTTTGTGTTGGATAGCCCATTTATCGAGGAAGGCTAGAGGCTATAAAACATAACACTACGATCATTAGGAGCGGAGCATCGATAAAAAATGTTGCAAAGATTGGAGAAATTTATTCCTTTTGAGAGCTTCCATTGCGTGTGCTACATGAATGATTGAAGTTACGCAACAATTGTGTATGACAGAATTGTTTCTGAAAAATTTCTAAAAAAGTCCACGATGGCATGCATAATATGTATATGTCTATCTTTTAAGGTTTACTTAATATAACCTTTTTTATAGTAATAATTTTTTTTCTCAAATAATATAATAATAATAAACAATGAATTATTTTCAAAGGTGTTTTTATACACATGGTGTTAATTCTTATCGACATAAATACGTTATGCATCACAAGTATTTAATTTTGTACAAAATTGCGCTTTATAGTAATTGATTTAAACTAATATCTAAGGAAATACCATAGTTTTAGAATAACTCAGCAGCAAAATAATGATCAAGTATCGCGAGCGCATTTATAAAATACTTTTTTTATTTTATTATTATTAGCTTCATACGTATGTTAGTATGTATGTATATAGTAACGGAAATTTTGAACATGATTTTGACCCCCTTCAAAACGTCGGATTAACTCGAAATTTAGAATACTTATCAAGGACCGATGACAACTCAATATTTCAAACAGTTAGACCCGTTATCCTTACTAAACTGGTAGTGTCTTTGCGCCAAGACCAAGAGTGGCACTTCCAGGCGCACCAATCACCTATTTCTCGAATAAGTTACCGACTTCGAATAAACATCAATGAGTCCCCGATTTTATAATACGAAAACACACTTTTAAAGAAAAGTGAACTAAAAAATTAAAAATAAATAATACTTTAAAAAAAAAACTAAAAAAAACAAGCTTTTATAGAAAATCCGACTACATAAAAAAAAGAAAAGAAATTTTAATAAATTTGAATTAAGAATAGTGTAAATAAGGAAAAAATATATATTATTGTAACAAAAGCGTGAGGTGCTTTTTAAGATATTATCAAAATGACAATGCTTCTACTCATATCTGTCAATAAAATATTTATAACTATTAACACCATGCACCCCAAGCTTTTTTACAAAATTTTTTTTTTCTTATTTACACTATTTTAAAATTATATTTATTAAAAAAAATTACGCTATTTTTAAACTTATAATTTTTTTTAATTTTTTATTTGGATTATCTATAAAATCGGGTACAAGTTATTAACAACAGAGGTGCATTCCGTAGTTTACGTAGGAATTTTATTAGACGGTGCAGATTATGTATTATGGTCAGAGGCAGGAATTTTGAGCATTTATTGTAAAATGTTTTGTTTTTTCAGAATCCCTATTTTATACAGGGTTACTTTTCGGTAGAGTAGTTGTTTTTCACAGTGGGGTCCGAAGTAAATAAAAAGTTATGATTTGAGATATTTTTTTTCCTTAATATTATCTTGAATACACACAATAAACAACCGTAAATAGCATGTCTAACGCAAGGACTCATCAGTACCAATCTAGTGAAAATTATAAAAAAGATACAGGCTGTAGATTTTTTCGAATTTTAATAAGAATTACTAAAAAAAGTCAATTTTCTCATAAAAACACAAAATAAATTATAACTCTGCAGGGGTTGACCTTAAGGACCTCCCGTAGAAATTTTTTTTGCAGCTGATGACTCCATCTAACTCCTAGCTGCGTTTGATCCACGACTTTATGGCCACCTGTATACGATATCTATAACAAAAAAAAACCATTTTTACAATTTTTGCCTATCTGTCTGTCTGTTTGTTCCGGCTAATCTCCGAAAGGGTTAGACCGACTTTAACAGTAACTAACGGTAATATTAGATACCTATTATTTAAATATAGGAGAAAATCATCATGTTCAATCATAATTAAATATAATATTTATTTCAGTAGAAAGGATAATTCCAGGCTTATAACAGATAGTTCCTTTTCCATTATGACCATAAGTAGGTCATTTAATATCATAACCATAATATCATGTTCTTCCATCAACGGTTCACTCTGCACTTGAATATGAGAATGTGAGTTAATGCAATAAAGTTTCCCGTTGTGCCTAATATCATATAATAGTCTTTTAAACAATTGTGATATTACTCTTGTATGTAACTATTATCAACCAGTATATATTAATAATTTTATAACAATATCAGTCATTATCATATCAATATTAATACTGTCAGAGACAGCAAATTGTGGGTGCTTGATCGACGTAAGTACCTATAGTGGAGCGGCCTGAAAGTTACAATTTCAACTAAAACGTATAATAAGAACATTTTCAAAGATATAAAAATGTTACATATATAAAAAAAATATTATGTTAATTATATTCTAATAATGAAAATTAAAAATTAGGAAAATATTTGAACAAAAATAAAGTTGTTGTGCTAATTACAGATTTGTTCTCAGTTAACATTTGTGTTTGTCATCAGACTGTAATGTTTTGGATTTCCATCGAAGTCGGTTAGTAGGGATCACAGCTAGGTTGCTAGTTGCTACCCTGTTGGATAAGCAGCGCAACGGCGCGGCGGGGTCGCGGGTCGCGGCCGGTCGCGCGTTGTGAGCGTACCCCACGTGGCGCGTGGCTCAGGGAGACAACTCAGACCGACATTAGTCGACCTACGGCAATTTTACACAGTTGCCCCTAACCACCGATACTGTTACACCTCTCTACCTATACAAAAACATTTACTTATTTACCAGACATATTATTTGTCTTTATGAAAGATTTATGTACAGAGCAGACACCCGATATATATGAGTTCTTGTAAAATGTTAAAACCTTTCTTATTCATATATGTAAATTCAATACTTACAAAATTTTTTAACTTACAGCGTGGGATACTTGTGCGAAAACAAATTTTATCGGCATGTTCTGGAAAATCTTCACTTTTCAATATTTAGACCGTTTTAAAGCATTTTGTTTTAAACAGTAAACGGATATCTTTTAGCGGCTCTTGTGACTAAATTAAGTATATCATATTTTAAAACCGTTGGGTAAGACGGATATGAAAATGATATCTGACCTTAAGTTCTCGTGTATGGGAACTATCGTACTCAATATGAGACTGTTTTTATCCTATCTCGAAAGGATTACAGTCCATATCTGGTGGAACAATGTACAGTACTTACTCAGAAGTAGGGGTGAGCTATAACAGGTAAAATAAGATAGCTGTTACTCCTGTTCCTGTTCTAGAGAAATAACAGTTCTAGTAACCTGTTTCAAAATAACAGTTTGTTACGCTTTATTAGGTATTATAATATGCAGCAACACTTGTAACCATTAAGTATAGATCGGCAACTTGAAATCGTATGTACTAGGTGTTAAATTAACGTATAACTCAAACAATCAATTCATCAATAAATACATCAAACAATCCATCCATCCATCAATCAATCAACCCATCAATCAATCCATCCATCAATGAATAATATATAATAAACATCCTTACGTCTAACGTAAGAAAAGCATGTACCAAACTGAAACAGTAACACTCTCTGGAACAAGTACCTACGTATGAAAAGCCTGTGGGTTTTAGAGGCAACAGCTACGAGCTGTTACTCAGAAACACCTGTTTTTTTGTATCTGTTCCAATAAATATGCCTCACTAGTATGTGGAACAGCCTAGTATTTAGTAACAGCTTGTTCTGTTAATAGAAAATAGTTCCAAACTGTTACTTGTAAATACCTGTTATTTTTATCTGTTCAGATAAATACGCCTCATTTCTACTCAGGAGCAACGACAAAATACAGTGACACAAGAGTTTATCCTACACTGTGCTGCACTATGTTGTGGTCTAGTCTCTGCCTGCCAACCGCCAGAACGACCACTGTACTAAGAACAATTAACAGAGTTTTTCTCAACTTAACTTTGAAGTAGAAACGATTCCGCGATGTCACATCTGTTGGATATTATCACTCGACTAGGAAACCAAGGATTGGCAACAAGCGTAGTCCGTACTCCGTGGTTACGACAAGTTCAAGGGCGTCCGTCCGTGCGACATCACCCCACAGCCACCCCGCCCCACGCCGCTGCTTCTACGTGACACCGCCGCGCCGCGCCGCGCCGCGCCGCGCCGCCCCGACGCGGTTCTTCGATACCTTTCAATGACCTACATTAGATGTTTACTTGTTTTCCCGCTCGACAAGATCCCACCCCCCGATCGTAATTTGTTTCGTCTTTTCACATTACAATTTCACCCTAATCATCTTTATCATTAAAAAAAAAATATTCCCCTTATATGTATTAACTTGAATTGCTCAGGTCTGAAAAGAAAATCGAGGTCAATGACAAAACCTTGACAAAATGTACGAATTCAATTAAGTAGATAGGGAGGTACCTGTACCCAAAAAGTTCGGAAACCCGCTTCGCGCACCGCGGACCCAGTCGCGGTCGGGCAATGTAATAGACAGGGAAACAAAATTATAAATCAAAATGTAAGAAACAAAGCAATAAAACAATTAGTTAGGTGAAATGTGACAAATATAGCCATTAAAATATATTCGTACTCTCTAGCGATGATATTTTATAAATAGGTTGATACGGCACTGACGCTCTTTACATACCATCGAGAATGGTGGGCAATTGCCCTCAGTTCACTTTCGATTTGATACCGGCGTGAGTGAGAAGAAACTTTTATCCTTTTTTGACAACAGAGTTGCCGCCTTACGCTGTGATTTTCTATCTCTTTTGTTTCAACATGCTAATACCATAATTTATAAAACGTCATAGCTTTCTAACCCTTTTCTAAACAGGTAGCTAGCTACCTACTTAATATAAACGACAACGAAAGACGAGACGATTGCTGAAAAATGTAATTGATCATCTATGTACAGTGTGTGTAGGTACCTATACCGATATAACATGGCTGTCCGTAGAATCGATTTCATGATAAATCCTTGTGTGGAACTAACCTATCCATATATCAATCGATGCACCGCGCTCTGCTGAATCCACTTTGTAAAGAATATTAGATAATAGTTAATCTACAATATAATATAAGTAGACTATTCATTGATAACTAGATATACAAAAACGACGGTGATCAAAAAGTTATTGATTATTACTTAGATCTTCAATATTACAAGGAAGGTGAGGTAGGTAAGGTAAGGCTACTAAACTTGTAGCTTTAGTATCTGAGATGCTTCCTTACAATTGATACATTTAGAATGCATCGTGAAACTTGTAAAATTACAGTAAGCGAGTAAATAAATATTTTAAAATAAAAAGATGTATCTCTACAAGAATATATTTCAACGAAAAAACCCGTCAAGACGTGTCAATATATCGTTGATATTATGTATTCATTGCTAAAATAGAACAATTAACAAAAATACAAATGCAACTAGAAGCCAAACTATTACAAATCAATAGGACGCATCATGTAGCGCATCACAACGGAGCGCGGTGCTCTGCCCGTGAGAATGAAATGGCGTTGCGTGGCGCTGCGTGGCGCTGCGTGACGCTGCGTGACGCTGCGTGGCGCACCGCGCACGGCTATGTTCCCACACTTTACAATGCGGATTACCGATAAACGGATACCTACATATATAAAAATGTATTTGACAAGCACGTCATAAAGTCTCAAGTTATGGTTAAAAAGTGATCGTGGATGTAAAAGGCGGGGTGCCGGTAGGCGGAGGCTTAATCTCGACTAGGAGGGGAGAGCCGCGGCCTGTCCCACCACTTAGGTAAATCCAAGCGCCCCACGCCCACCGCAAGGCACTAAGGCGGCAGCGCACGCGCCTCCTTTATTTAAGCCTTAATATTTGGCACCTTTCTAATGGATTGCCAAAAGTATTGATTCAATAATGCCTCGCCTTGTTAGTAAACTAGAAATACACCGAAGTAAAACAAATCACATTTAACTATATTAATCCTCCTGCAATAAATTGCGCTTTTTTTTCTAACACACATACAGCGATTACCTTGGGTTAATCTGAGAGATTGTTTAAGGTTGGCTCACCTCTGTGTAATGGATGCATGTTCTCCCATGTAATACAGACGTATAAAGGTAGTTACGTAGAGCGTGGGGCTGCTATGAACTACTTACGTAGGTAACTCACATACCTACATGGTAAAAAGGAATCGTTGAGCCAAGCAGATATAATTTCATATTATACTTATGCGCCATGAAATAAATTCTCGTTGTAAGATAATATTTGTCTTGAATGTTTAAAATAAGCGAAAACCTTTTAATCTAAAAATGTGTGCCGTATCGTTTTAAGAAACTATACCTAAGTATGTATAATGCAGCCAAGAATATCCCTTTCTTTAATTAAAACATTTCGTTTTCTCGAGCGCTAGCTTTTGTATCATACTAGCTCGAAGAAATTCTTTGTTTGAAACCCAAGAAATGTCTTGTATCCTATACAAGGAATTTCTCTTACGTAGTAACGATAAGCAAGTAAGTACTTGTAATCCAAAAGCCATACTTAGGTATAACTAGAATGTTAAAGGTAAAATGTAGATGATGATGTTTACAAACACAGGCGGCGATGACGTCACGTCGCGGCGTCGCGGTCGGTGACGATTCCTCAAGGAAACTCATCGAGTAATAAACGTAGTAATTTAATAAGAACTTTGTTTTAATATTCCCACGATGAATACTATAATTATGAATAAAATTACGCCCAAAGCATTACGTTTCAGGATTTCGTAACGATATATTAATACTCCTGCTTACGTATACCTATTTAAATGTTTCATAACTTTAGCCTCTACGCATTACGTTTTACTCAGTACGATTAGGCCATTAGGTACCTACATCTACCAACACATTTGAAATCTATAGGCGTAATCAAGGTTCTGGCCTGGAGAGTGGGAGAAGCAGCAGGCAAGGGAATACTAATAATATTTTGCTTTACAAAATTACTCACTCTTCGCTTTAACAACAGTCTGACCGAGCGAGTCTACTGAAAGCAGCCATATTGTCGAAGCTACATGTTGAATTTGCTGTCATTTATTCAGTCTGTTTTCCTAAATCATTATGGATGGATATAGCGTTCAAAAACAATGAACCAACACCAGTACGACGACGAAACGCAAGATTCGTCGAAAACATCGCCGCTGTCCGTGAAGACTGTACAAGAAAATCCTAGGCAGTCGATTTCGCGTCGCTCATAAAAACTTGGGTCTTTCGCAGACCACAACTTTCACCAATTTTGCGTCGTGACTTGGGCCTGCACCCGTACAAAAATCAACTGACCTAAGTGGTGAAAGTAAACGACCGACAACGACATGTGTCCGCTGAACGTGTCCTGGATCAGTTGGAAACTTACCCTATTTTTATCAAAAAACATATTCATTTCTGGATGAATGGGTATGCGAACAATCAAAATTATCGAATTCGGGACGATACCAATCCATATGGGACCTAAGAGCGCCTAATAGATCCCGAAATAGTTACTGTTTGGTGTGGATTATGTGCTGGCGGCGTCGTCTGTCTTTATTTACGTTGGCCAGGCCATCACTGTCAACGGCGAGCGCTATGGTCGATGATTAAATACAACCTTCTTTTAGCCAGAATTGGATGACATGGACACCAACGACATGTGGTTTCTTCAACAGGACGGCACTACGTGCCACAAAGCTCATGCCACATTGGAAATTCTGCAGGAGCGATTTGAGGGCATGGTCATCTCACGTGGAGGTGATGTGAAATGGCCATCTAGATCATGCTATTTGACCCCGATAGACTTTTTCTTGTGGAGTTTTCTTAAGTTGCAGGTCTATGCCAATAAGCTACAAACCACAGCGGTCCTCAAAGCCAACTTAACCCATGCCATCGGTCAAATTCAACCTGATTTATGCGCCATAGTCATCCAGCGAAGCCGCGGTGGATATTTGCATAATGTTATATTCCATAAATAATGGCATTGATAGGGCTTTCAAACGAATAAAATATTTTAATGATATCTCACACCCACTTTGTTTCATTTAAATTTAAAGATAGGAGGCGCTTACCTAATCACTTTCATGAAGATGCGATATTAGCGAATATTTCAGCGAACTACAAAGATTTTCCGAAATGTTTGATTGGAATTTAGTCTACACACCTGTACCTACAATAAGCGTGGCTGCGGTTGCGGTCTACTGTCAATTTACACGTCATTAATTATACCTGAACTACCGTCTACTTACCATGATAAGTCAGTTCACACCAGCACTACTCACTTGTTAGCAAGAAACACATACCTACTCAATTGAAGTCCCAAAGCGACGTCAACAGTGTGACGTAGAATGCAGTCATCACATACATAGACTATGAACCCGGTTAGAATCCCGTGATTGTCATAATTATAGTGAAAACAATTAGCTAATTCTACTAATTGAACAGATTCATTAATTAGAGGAAATATGTAAAAAAGTATTTAAGGTTTGTAATTATTTATGTCGTTTTATTAACAAAACAAGGAAAATATTTCATTTATGAACTCTATTGTTTCAATGTTTTCAAATAATATTATACATAATACGTACATAAAAACGAAATTAATGTTTGTTTGTTTGTCCTATATGTTAGCTATAAAGCTTAAAAAAAGCAGTTTATATTTTTATCTGGATATAATTCAAAACGGATAGACCTATTTGTACTCAGGAGATACATAAAGTCATAACAATGGTCAGCTAAATAATTTAGTCACTTTTTCTAGCATCTTTTAAATTAATGTAGTTAGTACTAGTAATAGCACAATTTCATTTAAGAAAAATGTCCCATATTATAATAGTTTTCAATTGTGTCAATTTTGCAATGCTATGTCAGTACCCCGTGTGCTTTATTACTATGTATTTAAAAAAATATGTTGTCTTGTGTGCTTATTGCCTACATTATGAAAATTCTTAACAAAAAACGATAAAAGGAAGACGGAGTATCGTTTCACTGGCAACAAAGTATATAATATTTTGATAGCATTTTACGTGTTATTTTGTTATTGAAAATAAAATTACAAAAATGTTGCTAGGTTACAATGAAATATTTTCCTGGAAGTTATTGTAAAATATAATACGTATACAGCATTGAAAGATCGTTTTATTTGTAACCTAACTACCACGTAACCAAAAGGAGGGTAATATTTGTTACCTACGTAATAGTTTGTTAGTATGATATCAATTTGCAAACACAGAAAGAGATTGCGATATGGTTTCAAAGTAAAAATTATAGCGAACCCTAGCCAATTTAGTATCTCAAGCAAAAAAGGCCGGACAAAAATTTCAAACGCTTACGACATCCGAACCATACGTGATAGGTATGGTAAGTTAAAACAAAAGTCATGAAGAGAACCAAGAATTGATAATGAAATAATCAAGATGGCAGATGTACGTTTAGTTGAAAATTGATATGTAAAATGTCTTGGGCCCTTCTGGCCTGTCTGGCAGTTGTTTAATGACGGATGATGGATTAACAACTATACTGTTAAAGTGGTGAAAAACAGTAAAACTTATTTTAACATCCCTTGCAACATTATTCATAGGATCGCGCGTGTCGTTATTTGGTTGCCAAGGATACAGATCTAAATGCATGTTTCGCATTTGTTATTCTGAAGGCTCCAGCTATCTTTTTCTTAAATCTGTGAATTTGATAAAGTTTTATTTCAGTGTCCTCTGAAGAACCCCACCATCTCGAACCTTCGACTTCAACAGCTAACGGTAATTCAGTAAATTCAAAAAAGTAATCCAATGCTATTCGATTACTTTTAATAATGGGGGGGGGGGGGTTTAGCCCCCTTTTTATTAATTCCAGTTACTTTCTATGTTTAGCGACTTTCAGCTACTATTGCATAAAATCGCTAGTGATACCGCTTACCGTCAGACGGACCGTACGCTTACTTTGTTACCATAGTACAATAAAAAAAAAACAATTTGCGCAATGGTAGAATAATAATCTGATGCTCGGCCACTAAGTGGACTCCAGCCAATGCAATGATGCCAACTCATTGGACAACGTTATTTATTACTTTACATACCTACTTCAAAATATAAGATCCTACCAAGAAATGTTATCATTCCGTTCATGAATTAGGTAATTAATTTTGGTTGGAGTATATTAAGTCATATAAATACCTTTTTGACATTCTAGTAGATACTTGGTGGTTGCGCCGCTTTTATATAGTTTTAAATATTGTGCGATATTGTGATCGGTTCGCAACTTTTTCTATCTCCGCTTACCCTCCCTTCCTTGGCACATGCAAACAGTTCGTCGCCGCGCCTCGTCGGAATAAGTCGATTTTCGCTCGGCTGTTGATACATTGACTTTAGTGCTCGTCACTGTTATGACGGAGAAGAATTTGGGCAGTACGTCGAAGACGACCACCTAGCCGGCTAGCCAGGTGAAACCGGAACCCACCACGAGATATGTGCCAAATTCCTATCCTATATCCCCATATAGCTGATCACAATCCCCGCAAATACAGTCCACTCAATTAGTAGTATTAAATGCGCTGCGCTTCCAACGGCGCAAGCATAAATTTTGGACCTCACGAGCAGGATATTGAATCCATCGTTAATTTAATTATTCGCTGTATAGTACTTTATTCCATAGGGAATAATTGCTTTGCACCTAAATATCTATATTTTAGTAGAAAACCCGCAATAGATATTCAGGACTAGAACTTAGGTAACCTATCTAGAGCATAGGCATAGGGTAGGACTAACGCTCTAAGTATTTAGAATCGTAGTTTGTTACTTATTAGTTTGTTCGCACCGCAACCCTTTTGTTTAATTTAGTTACATTTGATTTATTTTGGAATGTAGGTAGGTAGAAAATTCGAAAGAACGTACGAAATTAATTATCAAGCGAGTGTTTAATCTTTCTTTTCGTACTTATTTTAGGTACCTACGTATATTTGAAGTTTTACCTGGGGCTATTTAATTATTTGTAAAATAAACTCTCAGGACGAGGCAGCGACGTGACCTAGGGGGTATTATCCGATCTGTATATTTATCGTTCGATAGCTCCGCACTGTTATCTGATCATATATATACCTAACTACCTATTCACAGTCGCACACTACTGTTCTCCACCGCTTGCGTTACGATTTGGTTTGTTTGTAAGTAAGTAAGTAGTTGCTATTTAGTTGTCGCTATGCCACCCAAGGCTATTAATCGCGATAATGATCTAAGGATGTTGTATGCTAAACGAGATATGTTATTTTCTCGCATAAAACTCATTTCTGATTCTTCGAAAAATATTTACGATGAAGAGACGAAAGAATCATTTCTATGTTCAATGGAAACTGTAGACGATATTCGTATAGATTTTGAAAAAACGCTTGATAAAATTAATACATTTGAATTAGAAGTGAATCCTGATTTCGTAGTTAATTATCAAAATTTGTCGTCGTTTGAAGATTTGTTTTGTCGCGTAAAGCGAGCCGCGAAATTGTTGCAAATACCTGCAAATTCAGAACAAAAACCGATTTTTGAACAACCGCTCAAACGCGATAGACCAAAATTACCGCCCATTCAAATTCCCGAATTTAATGGTGATATTAAAAATTGGCCTTTGTTTTATGATAGTTTTGAGAATACAATTCATAAAAATGAAAATTTAACGGATCATGAAAAATTACATTATTTCGTAAATAAACTTACTGGTAAGGCAAAATCTGTTTGCGCCGGAATCACGCTTTGTGCACAAAATTATGAATTAATTTTAAATACTTTAAAAGTAAAATACGAAGACAAAAGATTAGTGACAAGTGCTTATTTAGATCAAATATTCGATTTGAAAAATGTTTCCTCTTGCAATGAACACAATTTGGAAAGGTTTTTAGATATTTTTGCATCATCTGTTCGCGCCATAAAGAATCTTAAAGTTAATGACCTTAGTGATTTTTTGTTTTTGTACATCGGCTTAAAGAAATTAGACACAGAAACTGTTCGTTTATTTGAAATGGACAGACGTGGAGACAATCAACTACCCACATTCGACGAGCTAGAAACGTTTGTACGCGATCATATTAAAGTCTTGCAACGCACTTCGGCACCAAAACATGAAGCTACAAAGAATATTAATTCTGATCGTCGAACGGACGCGGTATCCAAATCATTTAAGCCCACTCAAACATACGTAAATATCGCATCACAGTCTGTTTGTTCGTTGTGTCACGCTCATCATGACCATATTTATAAATGCTCGAGTTTCCTAAAACTTACACCTAGTGAGCGTTATAAATTTGTTCGTGCCAATAATTTGTGTATCAATTGCCTTAGTGATGGACATCGTGTTTCATTTTGCAATTCAAATTCTAGTTGCCGTAGATGTCAAAACAAGCATCATACATTGCTTCATTTTAATGATAAGAATGCCGCATCCAATGTGAGCAGAGTTGGTTTATCGCACGGTGGTAATGGTTCGTCAGTAATAAACTCTGCGCCCGCGCCCGGCCGCTTCTACGCAGTCGCGCAGCCACCCCCCGCCACTACCCGGTTACCATCCATTGGCAACGCGCAGTCCGACACTGCGAGCGCGTGCGCCGCCGCGGCCTCCGCTCACACCGACCATTCAAATGACGTCGCCTTATGCTCGTTATCGTTATTGCGAACTCCGACTACTGTGCTTCTCGCGACCGCTCGTGTAATAGTTGTAGATGCGTATGGAAAAGAACATAGTGTTCGCGCTCTTTTAGATAGCGCTTCGCAGAGTAATTTTGTTACTCTCGAGTGTTGTCAACGCCTTGGTTTAGATATAAATAAACGGCCTGTATGTTCTATAGTAAAAGGAATTGGAGGTTCTGTAAAAACCATTCAGGGCTCCCTAAAAATTAAATTTCACTCACGTTTTGACTCGAGAATTAGTTTTGATATGGATTCGTTAGTTGTAGATAAGGTGACTGAACGTTTGCCGACGGTCTCAGTCAATACT